>JAOUQZ010000039.1:23027463-23046209 GCA_028564935.1 Neosilurus hyrtlii
CACACACACACACACACACACACACACACACACACACACACACACACACACACACACACACACACACACAGATTTATATCATTATCCCTAAAACTGAGGTGAATGGGGTAAGAATGAAAGTTCTTCAAATGACAAACCCACTCCTTTTCCTCTTTTACAGGGTGACTAAATCCTGAGTGAGTACATAAAGAACCTCTTTTGGTGGAAAAGAAAAAAGCCACAATCCTTAATGGCCCTCCTGCTAAGAGTTTTCAGTGGCACCCCTGCTAAGTGCATGAGGGTTCTAAAGTGCGTTGGAACAAAATTAAACAAAAAAAAGTGCTTGAATTCTAATGCAGTATTATAGATAGCTTGAGCTGATGAATCAAAGCTATAGCTCAAAGCACCAGTGTGAGAAATGAAAAAAGTGGCAACAATTCCTGTGACCTGGATGAAATTCCTTCACAAAACACCTAAAGCACAGTTATGTAATTCAAGGTCCCCCGAGCCAAATCCGGCACGCAAACTAATTTTATGTGGCCTGCAAGAGCTTTAAAAGAATTATTGATTATCGTACAATCCTTGCATCAACCATTACCACGAAGCCTATGCAGTCTAGCTTGTCGCTGTTAAGCATTGTCAGATAACGCAAGTGAATAAAGGAAAAGATGACAAGTGCCGAAATGAGTCATTTGACTGTGCATATATCGTGGTTGCCCTTTTAGAATAGATGTTCAGTGACTATTTGGCCCTCAATCACCTTTAATTTTAGTTGGTACACACATATACACACACAGTAGTGTAAAGTGAAGATTATACAGCACCACTTTTTTCTTAAAGTGGACCTGATAAAAAGTAGTAAAAAATTACTTCTCTATCATTTTTTTTGATGAAAATGTAACGAACTATGCGATTGTGAGCAATTACAACAAAAAAAAATTCTCACAAGTATACTGAGGTTAAAAGTATGGCTAATAAACAAAAACACTGAAAATACCAATTTTTCATTATACACACACACACAGTGGATGGATGGATAGATAGGTCCAAATATAATCCATTCAACCATAATGATTAAATCATTTCATCTCCATATACAAATACACCTTTATCCATATCTCTATTCATTCATTCATTCATTCATTCATTCATTTCTGCCCATCACTACTATTCTGATGTGTGGTTAATGTGTGATACTCAAGTCTCTGAGTTCTCTTTTAACAGCTATAATAAATAGGATTTGCTTCCTTCTTGCTTGAAAATTACTTTGGGGAAAAAAAGCTATTTGCTAAATGGATAAATAAATTCATGTTCTAGCCATTTACAGCTTACACTATCATACTTTTCACACTTACTTTTAATTGTAAATACTACATTTTTTTAAATCCCCAAGAGCTGCACATTTTATTACCAACACAATATCACACAGGTATCAGGTTGTTGTTTTTTTCCCACAGCAGAAATGGAATATAAATGTGGATTTTGGCATGCTCTGCTGTCTCAGACACCTCAAATACATCAGTCATGGGATGGCACATCACTCCATCCTGTGCCTCTGAAGGCAGAGAGTATTTGGAAAGTGCGATCTCACCAAGCTACACCTGAGAAGCCACACAGAGAAGATGCAGCCACCCCAAAAATAGAGCACTTTGGTGAGTGGCGGTGCATGACCACTGCAGAAAAGGAATGTCTGAATAATTTCTTCCTCTTCTATGACTTGTGGAACGGATGGTGCGCCGAGAGCCCAAGTGGGGTAAACACACAACCTGAGATTGCTTTTGAGTGTGTGAAAAGTGGCTTAGTGGTAGTCAAAGCCGAAATGCTTCTTTGAACTGAGGCTTGTTCCTTGCTAGCTGTGAGGCATGGAAAAATGCTTGGTGCTTCATAGCACTGTTCAAATCTCAGAGGAGAGGATTTTAGATGGCTCAATAAAGACCATACAAAAAAAAGAGGAAGGGCAAAAAATCGTTCATATATGTAGAGCTTGAACTAAGGCTTTCGGAGATTAGAACGTTGAAAATTTATACGTTTAATTTAGATTTGTCAGCTTCATTTCAGTTCAATCAAATGAGATCTATATTTTAATTTAATAAATAGTATTTCTAGGACAAAACTGTCCACAGTAATCAAGTTCAAGAAATATACACCATTTTTAAAGGCTATTAAATGCCTTTGGACTGTAGAAATTCTATCATGATTGATGCGAAGAATCTCCTTTAGCCTTACTATATTATTCATTTACAGATTAAACCCTTGTGTTTATAGCCTCACTGAGGACCTGGGCTTTAGCCTCACTAAGAGTTCGCATGGTGCTGCTAATGAGACACACTGATACTAAGTGCATAGCAAAGCCTAAACACTGCCACAGCTCAAGGACACAGTTTCAACAGAAAAAGTAATTACTTTTCCACTTCACAGGGACGTGGTGTTTCCATGCTGCATGGCTTACTTGTTCTCTCGCTCAGCCCCTCTCCCAAATTTCATCTTTAATCTGAATTCCATTTTTGGAAAGAATGATAATCTAACAGCACATTCATCTGCTGGATGTTAAGAGAGTTAGAGATTTTTACTGTCATTCTATGTATAAACAAATATAAAGTACAATGAAATTGCATTCTGTAAGGACTCGGTGTGATATTATAGAGGTCACAGGCAGACAGCAGTGTACACAATTCATAATATCTAGGGTGAAATTTTAAAAAACACATTTGTGAATATCACAAAATGTAATGACTGCACAGCGATCTGGGAAAAACCCTCAGATTCTGGTGGTTTCAGGCTTTGGTGTTTTGACGATAACGGGGTATGAAATGTAGAGGCCATATTAGACTTGGTCCAATATAAACGAGTTCCTTCGTCAACACCAGTAGGATCACAAGGTTCCCATGTAGGATATACTCACTGGGATCATATACATGCTTTAGCTTGATAATGAGTTATTACACATCACTAGCACATTTTAAGTATAGTGAAGTCCGATGTAGGTTGTATTTGTGAGTTGTAGAAATTGGCATTGGACCTGCAGTGACCCTCAAAAGAGCAAAGCACACTTAATAAACACAGATAGATGTATGGATGAATGTGTCACTAAATGGGTTTGTAGCCCTCGGTTTATCGCTGTATACGGCCCTTTACTGAAGTAACAGAAACTTGCCCACGTTCCACAAGTTTAATCTACACCATGGATTAATTTTATTTAGCATGCTGGAATGAAACGTTTATCACGCCACAGATTGAATGTCTTGCACCACTGGCCTAGAGCATAACTTAAGACCTTCAACTTAAATTAATCCAAATGATGTCATGTATTTATTTACATTCCGACCTTGCTTTGATATTCAGCCTGGAAAGCTCTTATTGGTTAAAAAGGCATTTTTACAAACACATCAGCAAAAACAGTCATGAGACCTAAAGAACTCTAAGGCTTACCCACTAAGAGTGAGTACATCACACAGCAAATGTCACACTGAGTTGTTGGATAGCTACGTGTCCCAGTGAAATAAACACAAGATTAATCAATTTGTCTTGCAATTAGATACCAATTAGAAAAATGTCCACCAGACATCTGTTCTGTAGCTGTAATAGAATCTATATAGTTTTGGTTTTCCCACACTTTTGTTATTTGAGTTTTATTATATTTCTTCAGTTCACTTATTTGTCAGCTTCTGTTTCTGCAATTTTCAAGATACGCCCAAGCTTAGAGTACATCTTGGGCGGAAATAGTCTGCTTGTTTCCAGCTTTTGGAAAGACGCACTTGTTCTCTTTTGACCCACTGAAATGAATGGTGTTTCGAAACAAGGGCTGATCTACTTGAAAACACTTCATCAGAGAACATCTCAGATTAACTCACTCAGCCTCCATGAAATCAGCTATGACCTACACTTGTCTTTTACTTGCTTTTTCCTCCAATTGACTTCAATGCATTTTTGGCCCTAATGATATATGGGAATCAAGTTTATCCTGCTCAGTCACGCTTTGTCACAGACCCACCAAACATCATTTCATAACCTGACCAACTTGCGCAACACACACACGCTGCCATCACAAGCAACACTCATCTTTTTTTTGCAGGTCTGTTAAATCTCAGTTTACATTTTCTTACATGAAGGCATCAAGTTTACAAAATGTCCTTGGGGGGGGGGGGGGGGGGGGGGCAGACTTTAAAATGAGTAAACTTAAACTTTTCGAACAAAAAGAGATACAGTTCTGATTTGTCTGAACATTGACCTGTACATAGTAGGGGGAAAAATCCCAGTTTTACAATGTGAGGTATTTACAAGACTGTCAAGTGTTTAAATGCTGAATAATCCTATACTGAATCTGTGCTTCATTCTAAATGGACTTCCAGTCTTGTCAATTTGAGCAAGCATAAATATTCAGGCTAAAAACAGACTGTTTGTGGTCAGAGGCAGATAGTACATCTACATAAGAAAAAGGGGGAAAAAATGCATTGTTCAGTTTTTGGAGAACAGAAATGTCAGCCCCATCTATTTTATTGAAAAAAGGTTGCTTGTAAGATTTAGCAATGAAATATGATAAAACATTCTCACCTTCTAAAGATGCCATTCTAAATTAGTGAAACCTTGGTGATGCAGTGATTCTTTTTTAAAGTGCAATCTGAAAACACATTTACAAACTTGCTGTCCTCTTGATCTTCATTTATTGCTTTTGTCCTGCAAAGTGACATCTTATTTCTTCCAAAATGGGAAATGTAGCATTCTGTGGAAAACAAGCTTAATTTGTCTCCTCTTTGCCTTTACAATGTTGTCACAGAAAATTGCACACCATTTCATAGATGGAGAAAGGAAGTGCAGTGTGCGCAGATCTATTGTTCGGTTTATTGGTTTTAGATTACTTCAGGTGCAGATATTCACCTCCTTTCACAGTGCAAAGCAACAACCCATCACAGCATTACTGAAGCTGCATGGCTCAATAGACATGCTGCAATGAGGATGGCCTCAGGCATGAATAATGTATTTAGCTGAATATTATGCTTATTTATAAGATAAAACTACATGTTGGGGGTGAGGGTGGAGGAGTGAGAGAAAACATTGTCAATGTGAAATTGGTTTCCTTTTCAAAGTACTATTGTTTCCGTAATTCACAAATTATAGCTTTGCAGATTAGAGGAAAAATATTAAGGCATTACATTTTCACATTACAGTACATTAAATCTGAAAAAATAAATATATGTAAATGTACATATAATGCATATATACTTACACTGATCAGACATAACTTTAAAACTACTGAAAAATAAAATGAATGACACGGAAAGCAAGTAAGCAGTCAGTTCAAAGTTTATGATTAGGAAGGAAGAAAGATGAGCAAGCGTGAGGATCTCAGTTACTTTTGCAAGCGCCGGATTATCATGGCTAGACAAGTGTGTCAGGGCATCTTCAAAACCACAGGTCTTATGGAGTGTATTGATATGCAGTAGGGTGGGGAGGTATGACGGTATATATTGTCCTCATATAAAAGGATGCTACATTTATACTGCGGCGGTAAAAAGATGTACGTTATCCCTGAATCACCATGGTTACACCACCGCGCCACATAGGGAAGACATCACCACAGAGGAGTGCTATGTGCATACATGTAAGTTAAAGTTTAAGCAGCAGGAAGAGTTGAGTTCTGTGCATGAGTAGAGCAAAAAAAGCCTTGCGTGAGGTAAAGAGATAGCACAAAGTGCTCGCACAAATGCACAAGGCTTTTGCCAGAGGCAGTCCATATGACAAGAAATCTCTACGAATGAAGATTACATACACCATAACCCCACATATATGTAAGAACATGGTCCTGATTTATACAGTTGAAAAGCAAAAATTCTGAGAGTTCATCAGCCCTCTCGACCACAGGTATGTAATGTCTTCACCTTCACCGACGCTAACCTGCCACATTCATATGATGAATGCCAGGTCAGAATTTAAAAGGAGCTTCATAATGGTCTTCATTTTGAAACAGCTCCAAACAATTAGTCAAGCTGAACAACAGCTTTACATGGGCCTTTTAAAACGTATAAAACTTTAAAAACTTGAAGACGGAGATATTGGTACACTAATTTATTTTGACAGCTTTTTGAAATTAAAAAAGGCAAACTTAAGAAAACTCAAGCCTCTTTTTTTAAACACAAATTCTGGTGTTGTGATTTTCACTGACTCACTGAAGTCAGACTAGTCTGGTATTTTCATTTGTGTAGAAATATAAGTTCCAAATAAAACAAAAGAAAACATGATGAAAGCACAATATATTCATTTAAGCCATTACCTGAATGAATGGGGAAAAACACTACTGCATAGTAATGTATACCATTACAATAGAAAATTATTTATACCATGATAGAGGATTTTATTTATACCAGCCACCCCTAGTGTGTAGTGGTCAGAACCTACTAAAAGTAGTGCAGGGAGGGGCAGACCATGAACCAGGAACAGATTAAGAAGCACCAAGATTGCACTAATGCACACGGGGAGCGAAGGTTAGCCTATGTGATTTTATCCCACAGAAGACCACAAATTGCTGAGAAAGTAAATGCTGGCTTACGAGGTTGCGTAGCTGCAGACCTGTCAGAGTGCACATGCTTGACCCCTGTATCCCACTGAAAATATCTACAAAGGTAACAGCATCAAAACTGGACCATGGAGCAATGGAAGAAGGTGGATTGGTCTGATCAATCCCATTTTCTTTTACACCATATGCACAGAATTTATATTGTGTGTATTTTAAAGTAATTATTATTCTGGGTTGAAGCACCCTGTTTATTTAATTTCTATATTTGTAATTTTATTTACTTTAACCATTTATTTACCACCATTTCTCCAGTTGGTCAGGTCGAAGCTCAGCAACATTAATGTGGAAATAAAATAAAGTCAGCTGATGACCTGAATGAGCAGGTTATCACATCAATGAGCTTTTTCATCCCTGATGGCTCAGATAAAAATAAATCGGGTCTCAAATAGTGACTGAGTGGTTCAGGGAGCATGAGGAATCATTTTCACATATGTATTGGAACCCCAGAGTCTCGACCGTAACCCCATTCAATGTTCTCGGGATTTGCTGGAGAAGACTTTATAGAGTGATTATATTTTCCTGTCATCAATTCAAGACATCAGTGAGGAGAGATTTCTGGGTAGAAATAAAATGTTACGTTACTCAAGTTTGTTGAAACAATGCCATGGAGATCAAGTACAAAGGCACTCCAAGAAAACATTAGAGTGCGCCACTTTCTTCTGGCCGAGCAGTATGCATTCTCTGGATATGAAAGGTTCTATAGTGGGATAATGAAATTTCAGTCATGTAACACAGCCCTAATAATAAGGCAGAGGTGCAATGTAATCTGTATTTTGATCTGATTGTACACCATAACTAATCATGAAACTGTGACACTGTTTCCACTGTACTCTGTATTCAGAGGCACTGCTCACATGCACAGTGTTGCGGAACAAATCCTAGCACAAAATAAGGAAAAGTACGAGTTATCATAGAGAATACTTTTTTTTTTTTTTGGCATTCCGGCTGCACTCTCTTGACTGGCGAAAAACTGCGTGTATTTAAATGCATCCCCATCAGGACAGTCATTCTCAGGTAAGGATTTGAATTCCATTAGCATCTCTTTGATTGAGAATCAACTGGGAATAAACATCCCCTTACTGAGCAAGATGAAGAAACAAACAGAATACTAGGCTAGGGAGTGTAATTTTCTTGTTAAATGTACCATGCCCCCCCCCAAAAAAAATAATATGCTCTTCAAAGACTCTTAATTAAGGACACAGGAAGGATGGCAAATTATTTCCAGCATCCCCTTTCACAGTACGAGAGCACTCATTTGTCTGAGTGACCCAGCCTTCAAAATTGTTGAAGGACAAACAGGGAGATTTACTTCAGCACGACAGCAGTGTGAAATATACCGATGTGGGAGAGCGTGCTAAATAAGCGCAAGAGCAGGCGAGAGTTAACAGTGTGGTTATATTTACCTTATCTGCATCCACTTTGCCCTTGATAAACTCAGACCTCCAGAACTGCAGCGCCTGGTCCAGCGTGAGACCGATACCCTTGAGGAAAAGGCCGTACTGCATGCGGCCGCCATGGCGCAGGTGGTGGTTTTCTCTCAGGGCTTTGTGCAGCTGCCTCATGCACAGAGGAAAGGACTTAGCAGAAAGCTACCAGAGGAAGAAAAGGAGAAATGAAAGGAGATCCCATCAGACATGCAAACTGGTAAAGCAAGCTATCTGTTGCCACACAGGACAGAGTGAAGTGATGTGATTAAATCAGAGTTATGATAAATTTACAACCCAATATTACAGTCGAACACAAATACCTAGTTACTTATACAGCTTTATGACAGAGAATAAAATGTATCAGGGCAAACAGCTAATATCTACACCTTGCCTGACTGATTTATAAAAGAACTTTAAGACGTGTTGCCAAAGGAAAATAAATTAACAGCAGTGTCGGGTGATGCGGGCCAACAGAAGTTACAGTGTTATGGTCGTCACAGTTATCATATATTATTCCTCTTATATCACAATGATCCAATAACAATTAAAATTTGTATGAATTTAATTATCAGTTTTAAAATGAAACTAAAGTCACCCCCATAAAACATAAAGCTGCATTTCATACTGTGGAAAGTCTGGGTGGGGGCGGGGGAAAGGGGGTCACTTACGTTATAGTGGCTATAAAAATCCGCTCCCTCTCTGGCCTCTCTTATTTCTCTCTCAAAATTAAAAAGACTAAAACATGGCATGTGATAGAAATTGTAATGTGGAAAGTACTTTATCCTGCCATCAAAAGAAGATTACTGTCTGTTACAAAACACTGACACTGGAGACTCATTCCTGAACTGTTTATAAGCTGACATTTTTAAAGACCTTCATGTATTACAACTAGTCCATAAACATAAAACTTGTGATCCACCTAAGAGCATGCACTGAGCGGCTACAAATCAAAACAACTTGGAATAAAGTCAACTGAACCGTGGTACAAATAAAGTACCAGCAAATTTTAAAAGCTAAAGTATTTTATGTAGATTAATGTAATAAAGTAAGTCATGTTTAAAAGTATAAATTAAGGAGGACATTAGTTTTTGGAGGATCCTTAGGGCCTGAAAACACAGCAGACAACCAATGCCTAATCAATCAATTAAGCAATTAATCAAACTACATAAACAGATTTATTTAATTAATTGTTTAATTAATCAATAACAAACAGGAAAGTACAGAGGTGCTTGAGAGTTTGTGTACCCTTTAGAATGTTCTTCCGTATACTTTTGCATAAATATGTCCTAAAACATCTCCCATTTCTAAAGTTCTAAATGTCAGTAAAGAAAAGCACACTAAAAGCAAAAAAACCCAGAATGACTTATTGATTTATTGATGATTTATTTATGGAGGAAACTGATTAAATATTACACATCTATGAGCGGGGCTGGTGATGTGGTAGTTAGGGTGCCGGGCTCAGGATCGAGAGGTTGTGGGTTCGAATCCCGCACTGTAAGCCTCTGTCCACCCAGCAGTATAAATGGGTACCAGTAAAATAATACTTAGAAGGTAACCTGCGATGGACTAGCATCCCATCCAGGAGGAGCTGAACTCATAGTTGCTTCATACTAAGGAAATCAGGGATAAGCTCCGACCTGATGAGCCAGTGGGCCCGGGTCTAAAAGCCTAGCCGACTTTACCTACCTTTACCATGAGTGGAAAAGGTATGGAACACTTTAGGATCAGTAGTTAATCTAAAAATGAAATTACAGCCAGGTGTTTTTAAACCAATATGGTACGAGTGGGTGTTCTGTTCTCTTTAAAGAACAGGGATCTATCAAAGCCTGAAAAAGAGATTTCCTAGGGGTTCAAAAAGAGTCGTTGATGCTCATCCAGCCAGAAAAGGGTTAGAAAGCAATCATAAAAGTTTGGACACCAATCCATGGTCAAGTTCACAAACTTTCAAGCACCAGTCGATCTATTTTTCCTTCATAAACCTATTGAAGGAATTTTAAAGTGTGTTTAGAAGTACTGTGATGTTCATTGGCCATTTTTTATGAGCTGTATACTAACTTGTGTTAAAGCCTTACGTTTAAAATCATTTATTAAAAATGTGTAAAAACCACAACGTGTGAATTAATGAGCTCTACCGGCAGTTATTTTAAACCCAGCCCTGAAAAGCATAAACTACGTACATAGAATCTGAAATACAAACCAATCTGAACAGTTTAAACAAGGGGACTGCTAATTAGTCTGAACATTCAGGAAATTCAACTAACTCAGAGTTTTGATTAAACGTTTCTGACTTCCAGCTCGACCTTCAAACTAAACTACAAACAACTTTACAAACTCAGACAGAATTAAAGTCCCAAAATATATGCCTGCACTCATTTTTAGAGAATATACATTTAAGCTAACTTTGCTACACAGTGATTAAAATGTAAATAAAAACAGTAGACAGGAATCCCCTGTTGCATTTTTTGGCTCCAATTTACTGAGTACTCACTGGATCGATCTGTTCCAGGGAGACTTTTCCAATGTTTTTCTGGATGCTGTAATCCTGGCCCACATACGCATGGCTGCAACACAGAACAAGTCAAGAATAAAAGTGCACATCATTCAAACAAAAATTCAATGCTGACAACTTTTTCCACATATGCCATTTTTTTGTAAGAGAACATTCCTTGCCTAAGACACATGTCTGCCTGATAATGGACACTGTGACCTGAAAGGTTTTAAAGAGAAGGGGAGGTAAAACATGACAGTATGACATTATCATGTGTCTTTCCCACAATTCTGCTGGAGAGTAAAAAGAAAAGTCAGAGACCTTACTCATTTACATTTATGGCAATTGGCAGATGCCCTTATTATAGAGCGACTTACATTCATCATTTTCATACAACCAAGCAATTGAGGCTTAAGGGCCTTGCTCAAAAGACCCAACAGAGGCAGCTTGGTGGTTATGGGGCTTGAACCCCCAACCTTCGGATCAGTAACCCAAAGCCCTAAGCACAGAGTCACCACTGCCCACAATATTTTGGTCGTGTGGGCAAAAGTGTTGGTAATGATTATGGCGGTGGCAGTGGTGAGGGGGTGACGCTACTGATGAAGACAGAGGTGACCATGACAGCAGATGCAGTGATGACAGGGATGGTTATGGTGTTGACAGAAATGATGACAGAGCTGGTGATGATTACAAAAAAAACAACGACTGCATTTTCTTGGCACGCATGCATGCATGTATGCATTTATTTAAGGTGTGGCCCACCAATACTGATTCTGGCTGAATCTGATCATCTGGATTAATAGTGGTAATAGCCTATACATTTTTAGATTTAGACAGATTAGCTAGCTATCTGGATAAATAATATCTATAGAAAAGCCAACTGACATTTCATGTAAGCAGAACATAGTATTACCAGTTTTTGGATAAATCTACACCATCCAACCTCCCATGCCTACAAACTATGGTGGCCAGTGTTGTGTACGGCTGGTATATGGGTCAAGTTTTTACATTGCCAGTATACTTGTATCTGCAGCACATTTTAAAAGCAACTTCGTTTATATTTCCACATCATATAAACGTAGCAGGAGGGAGCATGTTGGCAGAGAGAGGGAGTCCTGATGAAACAGATTTAGGAAATACATTTATGGATGGCTGGTTCTTATCACTGGCCAATCAGTCGTTACTGTGGTAACAGGGATGACACGGTAATGATGTTGGTGATGACGGGGTTGATGGTGGTGCTGGTGGATCTGACCGGGTGATGGCAGTGCTGGCAATTATGGTTGAAATGCTGAAAATGGTGATTATGACGACGGTGCTGCCGATCGTGACAAGGTGACGGCAGTGATGCTGATTCTGACAGCGGTGCTGGCGATTATGACGGATTGACAGTGGTGCTGGGGTTTAAGAACTGCATTTTATGACATATTTGGTGTTGATGATTGGTTAGAAAGTCCTTGATTCATTGAATGCGACTCAATTTACAACCAGTATCAAATTGCAAGATAATTCCAAGCATGGTGTTTAAAATAAAACCTGTGTGGTGGTTTCTGTTTCTTGTACTAGCCTACCCTGTTTAAATGTCTATCCAAGCACAAGAAATAAAATACTGAATATAATGCATCTCCCTAAGGTACTGACCAGGGAAAAAGTATTTTATGACAGATTTCAGTCTTCCATTTTGGTAATTTCAGTTTGAATTGAATTCTCAAATGCACAGGAAAATGCTTTCCTCCCCCCTCACTCTCAACTACTTCCAATTCCAAACAAAACGATTTACCTTAAATAAAAGCCACTTCTTAAAAAAAATGTTTTTTTCAGATTTGACTCAGCTGTCACAAGCATGATAAACGAAAAAAGCTTTTTGAGGCACTTTATATTTTTCAAGACTTCATTCGAGCCCGTTTTTAAGCTTCCCAGATGATGTACTTGACAAGCTTTGTGAATCAAAACAAGAGAAAATAAGCACTCTCCAACCACTGACTAGATTTTTTTCCTCAAAAAATACAAACATAAAACATTTTGGGTGCAATTTCCACTTACAATAAATCAACAACAGACAGAGCACCTCTGAGACTGACCGCACATTATAAACACACGAGAAAAACAAAGTGTTCCTTCAAGAGCTTCAGCTATTGACAATAAATACCTATTAACTAACAATGAAAACAAATCACTTTCAAGTGATATAAACCATCACAACACCAGATATAACCAGAACTATAAATAAATGAGATTGCAAGCATGGTATTTTAATTTCCCACAATGCATACAATGGTTTATATCCCCATATTTCTCCTAGGGCTCCCCCGAGATCAACGTCCATTACCCTTTGCAATCACTTCATTTCTTTATTCATCAGTTGGGACTTTCGCCAAGATTATCTTCCATATCAACTGTGCTGCTATTGAGATTCTGAAAGTAAGCACCTTGCTAGAACACGTCCCCTTCTCTAAATGTGAAAGCTCAGCAGTGGAAATAAATGCATGCGCATTATTGAAGTTGCTACCGTTTCAGCATTCTGCTTCGCCAAGTGCTTTCAAACTAGCCTAAAGGTAAACTCCATGCTGCACGTTTTGATGCTGGTGGAGTCCTGAGTCAGAGACCGCAGCTAAGTACAAAAGGTTGATATCATGACCACTTGCCAAGATTTTTATTAGTAATAATAATTGAAAAATAAAATCAACTGACGTAAAACTAAATGACTTTACCACACTAACGATGATTAGTAAATTTTTTATTTTAGTATGCATTTAATTTTTCCCGACGGGCTTTATTCCTTTTAGCCAACCACTGCAATGTCCTCATTAAAGCATAAAACATCATACTTTTCACCCAAATACAGCAAGATTTCATGTAGTAAAACATTAATTCCTGTGGTCCCTCACCAGCAATATATTTCCTCACACACCTCACAATAGGGAACAACTTCTGTTCTGAAGTTTCTCATGTCAGATATCCTAAATTACAGTATTTATCACAGATACTGTAAGCACTGACACTGAGGACCCCTCCCTCCAAAACCGTTAAATAACCGTTCAATATTTGTTAAAATTTAGCAGGTAAGTAGGCTTACAAAATTCTGGGAATTTTCATATAATACTTTGTTAGACTGACTTTAACCTTAATTACAGCATATAATAATCATGGCATTGTTTGGACAAACATTTATTTCCATCCAGAGTTGGGTTCACTTTTCACAGACAGCTTGAACTGAAGAGAGAAAAACCAAACCACTCCATAAAGTCTTCTCCAGCACATCTCAAAGACTTTCACTAGGGTTAAAGGTCAGGACTCTGAGGTGCCAGTTCATGTGTGAAAATGATTCCTCATGCTCCCTGAACTACTCTTTCACCCCAAATTTTATATCCGTGAAATCAGGGAAGGGAAAAAGTTCTTGAAGTTATAACCTGTTCACTAAGTTCATCAGCTGACTTCATTTTATTGCCACATGATGTTGCAAAGCCTCGACCAGACTCACTGAAGCAACAATGCCATGGCGATAACGCGCTGTAATCAAGGACAAAGGCAACAACAAAATATTAGAGTGTTTGACATTTTTGGCCAGGCAGTGTATAATTGTACATTGTGTGTTATAAGTGTTCATTATTTTCAGGTTTGCTATATGCTATGCCTTCCACTATGCTATTAAAAATATTAATAATAATGACGCACACTTCGCAGTGACTATTTACCTGCACAATAAACTGAACCCTAACTACAACAGACCATTTTCACTAAGCTTATTTCTTTGTTTCATCTTGGAAAGAGATGAATTCTTGTTTACGGTATAGAGAAAGGCATATTCAACAGCACAAAATAAAACTGAATGATAAATGAGACGCATTCGTCTTAAGTAGAGCGAGCAGTTCACGATATACATTTAAAAAAAAGAAGAGAAAAAAAACCCCACCAGCATCCATAACTATTGTTGAGTGGATGTTTGTATACTTTCTTGAGGACAATGTTAACCAAAGCAAGTCAGCAAACCTACACAGCATAGTCAAGTGCAAAAGAAATAAATTGTGCACCTTTTGTATGCAGAATAAAATTAAAAATAAAGTGAGGACTGGGTTTGTGCATCACACTACAGCTTATTACAGTCAGAAGACACAACTGAAAGTATCAGCCGTTACCCAGATCACACAAAAAGCACTCAAACCTCCGTCTCATAGACTATTGGAGAAAATGGTTAAGTTTGTTGATTTGGTGCAGTTCATGGATACCATTTCATGTAATATTTTCAAAAGCCATTTATACACCATAAAGCATCTTAGTCTGTGTTAGGACATGAAGTAATAACTTCTGAGCTTAAAATGCAAATATCAGTTCATAGAATAAACATGTTACCAATCCAACTAAAATGAAGGCTGATAAATTTGATTTTTAATGAAATCTTCCATAAATAAAAATCTTCAGCAACCCATGTCCCCAAGGATAAGAACCTACGAAGATGTTCAGTGTGATCGCACAAAATTTCCCTGAAGACAGTAATGACCACAATGCTTGCTTTTCTAAATCTGTACCCAAATCTAAATGCTCTCATTGCTTTACTTTTAACACCTTGTACTCAATCAAAATGTCAGTTTAAGAATTTGCAATAAACTTTTAAATGCTCTCCATTACCTTGCATGAGGAGCCTGCCTTTATAAACACGTCTAGCTTCATTTTTATACTTTAAGCAGTTTTTCAATTCTTTTATATATATATTTGTAATATTTGCTATAGTGGTGAAGGATTCATGCACAATTAAAGACCATGGGGGATAAAAACTTTTGCAGTCAACCGTATAATGCTCTAACAGCTTAGCCAACGGTACTAGTACTCAGCCTGAAAAGACTTACTGAGGCCAATCGATATGGATGAAGTTCAGTAGATTTGTATCAAAATGTTTGAATCCATACACACAGCTGAGAGGGGAGTCCTCTATTGAACCTACTGGACACGTCCTCACAGTGCTCAGGGTCACACGAGTGTCTTATCAGGCCAGACCAGTGATGACACATAACAAAAAGTATCTCGGTGCCTCAAACCACTGCTTGTGGGTCCCTACAGACGAATTCAATTAAAGCAGCTGAATTCAGGGGACTGCAGCTTTAATTGGATAACAAATGAAATGGCTTCTGGCTGTGATGCCAATCGGGCATGCTGCCATTGTTCCTCTACTCCACAATAGAGAGAGAGAGAGAGAGAGAGAAAAAAACACCCTTGTGTGTGGATGCTGTGGAGCGGGTGCCCTTTAATATCCACTTATGTCAGTCACATCAGCTAGAACAGCTGGATTTTACACGCCCTGGACCAGACAGAGGGCTGAAGACAAAAATTTTACCAAAACAAACGAAGTAAAGCTGTGCAAGATGCATTGAAGGTCATTATTTCCACAATGGACCATTAATTTAAAAAAAAAAAAAAAATTAAAAAAAAGAAAAAGAAAAAAAAACACCTTAGTGCCATCTGAATCAGTTCTTTGCCGAAATACTATTACAAAAAAATCTTGAAACAACTATTTTATTTTAAAAATCCACAGCATGTCCATGACCTCCACTTAAAATATGTCTGGGAAAACTTTTTAGTGAAAAGACTATTAATGTGTCATGTACAAAAAGGGTTTTCATTTTATACAGTACACTGACTGGCCAAAAACGTACTGGCGCAAATGGGAGAAAAACAAATGGAGGAAAAAGCCGGAAAGAAACAGTCTGAGCAGGCATTAAAGCCCATGAATTGCAACAGCAGTGACGGAACAGGGATAATAAATTGCAGAGCTGTAAATCAGAGAAGGTAAAAAATGCCCGATGATCCCAATTACCTCAGGTGGTTGAGGAGAGGCTGGAGTCGCTCGTCAGACTGCACGGCAGGTAAAGAGCGCGCCGTCAGCTGCAAAGATACAAAGCAGGTTGAAAGGATAAAAATGTTAAGGTCATCTTTCAGAGCAAATGTTTTTATGCTGCCAAAAGAAAACTGATGAAAAAAACATGGAAAATCAGTAACACACAGAGTTCCCTTATTTCCCCGACTGGTGTTATTGGCTAGCATATCCGAATCAGACACTACAGTGTGTGCCTAAATCGCTGTCTTTTGGTACTATCAACTTAATGCTACTGATGTATTTACCTCATGAAGACAGCGATCTGTTCAGTCAGTGTAATGATTTAAATTAGCAAATGTGTCTATATGTTGACCTATAAATCATTTAAGAATAAGTTCTTTTGGAAGGAAATAAGAATTTATTCACTGTTGATGTATGAGCAGCCATGCCGATTTGATTTGACATCACTTGCTGAAGAGACAGTTACAAGGTGGAATTCCAAGTTGAGGGAGCATTTTCTACCATCTGAGTTACAATGTTTACCATATTATTATAGAACTATATTTCTACTAATACTGCCACTCCTACTGTTGCTACTATTACTACTCCTACCACCACTACTGCTACTATCACCACCACCGCTGCTATTTCTACTCGTACCACCACTGCTACTGCTCATTAGGGATGTGCAAGGATTGAAGAAAAATGTTTAAATTCCTTTTAATTGTACATAGTACAATACAAAAAAACTAAATAGAACTAATACTATTATTATTATTATTATTACTTATTATTATGTATTTGAGGGCAGCATTATGCTACTGTGTGGTTAAAGCCTTGTTTCGGATTTGGTCTGCAAACGTTGACAGCAGCATCACGTGCAAGGTTACGTACATCATTTTTACAGTAGTCATTTACACCGGAACTAATCAAAGACTAATAATAAAAGCAATAAAATGTTTCAAATTATTTGTAGTTCAAGAAAATGTTATAATTAACATGGTTAAGATTTCTGTGAGGAGTCATTCAGCATTTAAGAGAGGAATTTTTAGTAACAGCACTTTAACAGCCACCAAGTTTTCCATCATGGGAAATGTTCAGGAGAGTAGAGTTTTTAGCTTCACCATAACATGGCAAACTGCAGTGTTTTTTTTAGCCTTATAAAACTAAGAGAGAAAAGGCAAGCAAGAAAAGTGGTTATAGCTGCTATAACATAAGTGATAACATCTTCTAGTAATTTTCACTCGGGTTCGATGACATTAAATGTAACTATAAAGAATTCTTATACTGTGTAAGCTGTGTAAGGCATCAAGCAGTTACATGAAAATAATCAACTTCCCTCATGCTGTGTATTATTTTATCATAACACCATCCCATCATGTTTTATTCCTTATACACGCTGCATGGTAAAAGAACCATGTGACTTAACAGACTGCAGGAACCCTCACATAAATGAAACTAGCCGTTTGTTTAATACTCGGTGGTGAATAAGAACATTCATATACTCTGCAGCAGAAGACGCAGTGCATCTGTTAACCGAAGCAAGACAAAGTGAGTGATGTAGAGAAGCGTTGGATGAGAACATGATCAAACTACTAAGGAAGCAGCAGATTGCAGCGTAGGCAGCAACATTTCCACTCGAACATATATGGGCTCTCAAGATCATCAAAACCAGCTTGTCCAAATGTATTCAATTCAATACACATTTTAAACAAGGCACACAGTGAACAAACGAAGTCTGGACATGCAGAACAGCCGAGTCTGCTTTTATTTACTCTACAACAATAAAACTGTTTTTCCCTTTATAGAACCTGCTACAAAGCTGAATATACACTAAACAAACACATGTTTATAGTAAAGAAATAGATTATAGTAGCAACCTAATATTTTGTGAAAGATTTCTAGATTATATTAAATATATCCCTGAACTTTAAATGCATGATTCGGTGCTAGTGATGTACACCTGCTAAATATTTACATTTTTAATATGTGCATATTTTCCCCATTTACTTTAATTTTATTTTATTTATCTTTCAGTTCATTTTATGCATCCTCTTTTTCTCTCCTTTAGGAATTAGGATTAGTAGTACATACAGCAATGAAAAAAATTAAGAGACCACTTTTAATGGATATATATATATATATATATATATATATATATATATATATATACACACACACACACACACACACACACACACACCTTTTTCTAGGATTTAAGCAAATTGCTAATGCTGCATTTACAGTATTTTTATACCTATTGCTATTAATCATGTTTATATAACATATTTACATTGGACTGTGTTTATTGGTTATAATTATCTGACCACACACAAATATACACGCACTATAATTTACACAGCCAGGTAATAGAACCTGACAGCTCAACCATTTCAGCGCCGACACACACACACACACACACACACACACACACACACACACACACACACACACACACACACACACACACAC
>JAOUQZ010000039.1:23053683-23066224 GCA_028564935.1 Neosilurus hyrtlii
GTTTTTGAAAAAACAGTTAAAAATAAGCCAAAAACCCCCCCCCCCCCCCCCTCCGACAAATATCTTCATCACATGTAAGACTTCATTTCACTGTCTATATTTTGTTTGTGTGATGATAATATTAATCTTTGTTTTAGTTTTGTTGTTTATTTGTGTTAGTTGGATGGAAATTATATTTTGGAGTGGGTAGAAAATTTTTATCCTCTTCCTATTGTAGTTCACTTCAACCCCCATCCAGTCTTTCTGCATGACTAACCAATTAAAATGCTTGTTACTGCTACTGTGTTTTTAAGCATTTTTGTTCTGTATACATCATGGGTTTTAGTTTAGCCTCTGGTCTTTTACAGGCCTAAACTCAAATTATGACCCGCCATGCGATTTTTAATTTTTTAAATGTTATTTATCTATCTATTTATTTATTTATTTATTTTGGGGTAATGTGTAATTGCTTTAAATTGCTACCCATTTATACCAGCTGCCATTTTTCTTTAAGCAGTGTTGCAGATATTGAGCATAATAACATCTCTGGTGCAGTAAAAGGTTGCTGTTATTTATTTGTTTGATGAATAGGCTTCTTGTTGTTTAGCTGATAATTGGCTTCATGCTTGCTCAACAAATCCTTAAATTATACAGTCCTTCCTCCAGATTAGTCGACTTCTCAAAACATGTGTATTTAGCATAAATGAAAATGGCTGGATCTGATTGGTTCTCTGCTTTGAGAAAATGAACAGTTGTGCAATGAAGGTGAGGGTATGTCACTGAGTAGTTGCATAGACAGAACATCGAGAGTTAGAGTTAGTGTATATACTACACAGGAATGGCATGATCTGATTGGTCTGCCATGTAGGTGGATAGTACTTGAATTAAAATAAAGGACACTCACAGAATGTCAGTAAATATAAATTTCTATCTTGGTTTTCTTTTGTGTTTCTGCAGAGAATATACTCAAACTTTGAATGCATATACAAAAATTCAGCAGTATCCATCTTGTCTTGCAGAATACGTGGTGCATATTATACAATTCTTGAATGAGATGAACTATGTGTAGAGTATTATTCGCTCAAGGTGCTCTCATCCTTCGAGGCCAAAAAATTCTCCATATGAATGCTGCATTCTACAGTAGCTTTATTATTTATTCAAAATGTTTCACCTCAATAATTATTAATAAAGATTTTCCACATACAAAACCTCTGGTAAATGCTTATTTTAATTGCTTTTTACACAATTCTGTGTAAATGTAGAGATCAGCAGTATGTGTGAGATTCAAACCGATTTGGCACCAATAACCATGCCACAATTGTTGTGACCGCTCCTGTAGTTTTCCCATTCTGAAGTTTTATGGTAACATTATTTGAAGCTTTTGGTCTGTGTGTTTTTGTGCATTGTGCTGCTGCTGCTCCATGATTGGCTGATTTGGATAATTGCATAAATTCGCAGGTGTAGATGTAACGGTGAGTAGTTACTGTGCAGATTCATCTGTTTAGCTTTTATTATCCACCCTTAAGGTTTTCTTTTTCACTGTTTTGGTCATACCTGGATGGCATACCACAATCATTCTTCTGTTTTTAAAAACCGTCCTTGATGAGGACATTTAATTCCTTAATTATGGTCTTCTTTTGTTTGGGGGCATTCATTTATTTAGAGTTTTCTTGTCAGAACCGCAATCAGAGGAAGAGCCAGGATTTCTGCTGTCATGTAAATCAAGCAATTAAAAAAGCTTACATCAAATTTATTTATGATTGGTTGTGTAGTATGTGGAGTAATAACATGAATGGCTAAATTAACTTGGCTGGTAAAAGAAAACTGTAAATCAGCAACATTGTGTTGACACTAAATAAATAATTAAAGAAAGTGTAAACCAGGGACAGAGAAAAGAAAAACTCCTTCCCTAATTAAAAGCCTTTTTTTAAAAAGAAAAGAAAATGACAAGCAACTTTGTTGATACCGTAGTTATTTGTGACTGTCAGAGACATTTACATCTGTTCTGGTTTGAATACTACATAATTAACTCTTTGGAAAACTACTTCAAAGTGCTAAATAGCATTTGTTGGAGTTAAAGGATTGTAAAAGGTTTTCCACTGTGGATCAGTTCAGAGCACTCGGCATGCTGTGTGTGCTGCCAAGCTTTAATGGCAACGCAACATTTCTGCTACTTGGCCCGGAACCCTAGTGCATTTGCATCAAATGACATTTTGCTGTTTCGCTAACAAGACAGTCGGTGTTTTCAGTTCGTCGGCTTATGAATTGCTTTATGTGAACAGCGGGATGCTTTGGAAATACGAAGCCTCGTTAGAGCCTATGTGTAAACCCAATGCCAAGCTTTTCCAGCCCTGTTTAATTTCAACCACAATTTCTTACGAATGAGCCTGGTTTTGTTTAGTGTACTTGTCCCAAAGTACTCTGAGGAGGTGGGGTGGGGGGTAAGGGTTCAGAAACTGCTACATGCTACTACTGAAATTACAGTAATGTGAAATTTCGATAGCGGATTGTGTAATGAATTGACTACAAAGAATTTCCTCATTCTCACAGAAACTGTTTAAAAAAAAAAAAAAAAAAAGGTCATTCTGCCTGCATGATTTGCATGGAATTATCTCTATAAATTATGAAGAAAATAAATTGTATGAATTAATGGAAATGATTTTCTAGTAAACTACATACTCCGACCTCATTTATAATACAAACTTATTTTGTTATTTTTATTCTTATTAGGACATTAAAAACTATTTAATTTTAATAGAACAGAATTGGCTTTTGATCAGTAGTAGGTCACATGACCATCAGATAATGGCTATATACAGAACACCCAGGGACGTTCTCAAAACTCAGAGGTGTTGCTTTTCTGAAACATCATTCTAAGCTTTTAAATACTTTCTGGTCCTGCACTACATATTTGTATTAAGGAGCAGAAAACTACGGTGTGCACATTGTGCACATGATGGGCAGCCGTTGCCTAAAAATTTGAGAACCAGGCTTGTGGTATGAAGGGTGTCTGTTCGATTCCCAGGAACAAGACATTTGCACAGCGGAAGTGGGCAAGACACTTGGTGTCACTTTACTGCTTGTTGCCTCTGTGTGTAGGGGTGTGTGTGTGTGTGATCATCTGGTGTGTAAAGATGGGTTAAATGTAGAGGTCAGATTCACTGTTCTGTTTGTGTGTGTGTGTGTGTGTGTGTGTGTGCACGCTGTTCATGCTGGCAATGATGGAAAGATGTCAGAACAGTGCATTGTAGGTTACTGCATATGTGGCTGTCTGACCGCAGACCAGTCATGTGGTGGTAATATTGTGCCGGATATGTGTATCAGTACATAAGAGATACAGCTTAAGGCTGTAATGAGGAGTGTGATGCGGTGGGGTGATTTCAACTGGACGTTTCATAGGAGGGAAAATATGACGTATTTTCTGTCTGTAAAAATGATTGATGTGATTCAGACAGAACCTAAATCCCATAGGTACATCGGAATAAATCCAGTACCCGTCCTCTCTGTATCACACTCATTTATTTCATAAATAGCTTCATGTATTGTGTGTCTCATTTTATCAGCATGAGTACTTCATGTGGCTGTGCAATCAACTTAGAACCCTAAAACCTGTAGGTCTCAAGGTGAGGCTGCCATAATACGTATCTGAATTTGAATGCATCCACTTTAACTTCAGCTTGTTTATACCTAGTTACCTCTCATAAGGACGTATGGCAACCGCTCACTGGATTGTGTTCTGATGTCTGATTCACGTTCAGTGTCCCGGATGTGTTTCATATCTGTGTTGGACAGATACCCCTTCCTAGTCTGAGACTGTTAATCTTGTGAGATCAATTTCCGTATTACTGATTGCTTATCAAGGCACTGCTGGCTTTGTCAACAAAAGGAAGATGACTTTGCTGCTTGTTTTCACACCGTGATAATCCAATGCTCAATACAGCTTATCACTGCAGCGGATTAGCAGAGCAGCAACAGACATTCTTCTTAACAACAGCTGCTTATCCATCTCTGGACATGTGGAAGGTCTGCTTAATCAATAAAACTTGATTTATCTAAAACTTTTGGTTTTAGCCACCGTCATGTACACAGATTTTTATGTATTTATTTATTTTTTAAAAGTTTGTCCATATTGGAGATTTCAAGACTTAACTTTTCTGATTAAAGAAGCCATGCTACTCATGTGGCAAACCATGTGATCAGTTCATTATTATTCATAGGACTGCTTATCGTTATGTAAGCTGCTTATAGCATTGCTTGAAGTAGCGTTTTTTTGTACACAAGTTTTATGCTTAAAATACAAAAACTTCTAACACCATTCCTGGCCACATATTAGTCTTTTTGAATCTTCTCTCAATTTTTGGTTTTAGGTTTACTTTTGGGAAGTGTGACTTCCTAGTGACATGGAAACCTGTAAGTGTGGGTTACGAGCTTGTTGTAAAAAGATGTTTTTGTAACCTCAAGTTTTGGCCACACTCAGATATTCAGGTTTACCTTTTTATTGTTTATAGCATTTTGACATTTCATTGCATCCATAATGTATGGGGTAGCTTAAGTGAGTAAAAGCTAAAGAATTTTTTTTTTGATGCGGGCGATTCCATAATTTCTATCTTCAAAGGGTGCAACAGAGAATAAGGGTCGATCCTTGTTCATTTTCTGCCTAACATATTGTAGAACACATTTATGAGAAATAATGAAGAAAATCCACTAAAGTGCTCCATGAGAGAAAAGTGAGACATTTCAAATTCGGTCCACAGAAATTATGGCTCTCATGGTGGGACATGAATAAACCCAGATTGTGTTTAGGTCTTATTTATTTATTTATTTTTTTCTCTCCCCCAACTTTCCACTAATGTGGAACTTAACTTCTGGGAATGTGATATGTACCTTGAGATGCCTGCCACCTAGTGGTTATATTTTAATTTCAAATGTTCTTTACGTTTCTAGGTTATTCACGATTTAAATGTTCATTAATATATGCCACCCTGTCTGTCAAAGAAGTCAAATGCGGTAATCCTGGTGTGGCAGGATACAGCACTGACTTTGTTTCCCCATAGTAACTGAAAAAGATAGATTACCACCTCTAGGAGAGTTTACAACCACATTGATGTAGGTCAAAGATAAGTTGATGAAAATCTAAGCTGTTTAGGGTGTTTATGATGGTAACCTCATTGTCCTGACATTTTGCCCATAATTGTGGAATGGCCCATATACAATGACTCCTCAGCGTGTTTCCCTTAAGGTTTGAGCTTTCCGCTGTGTGATGCCCTGCTGACCTCTGACCTTAAATTCAAAGGTCTCTGCAGGAGAGGTTGTTCATTTTCATACGCCACCTGTAATAGAAGTCTGTTCAGTGTTCTGGCATGAGTAGCAGTCTAGAATTTATCATCAGGCTGGAGCTTAGCTCTTTATCTCTGAGCATGAAGCGATGAGGAGTTCACCCACTTTTGGATGGGGCGTGGGTTACCTTCCCATTTTATTGGTACCCATTAATTCTTCTGGGTGAACAGAGGCACACTTTTGGTTAAGACCTTGCTTAGTGGTCTTAGCACAGTGGGTGTTTAACTGGGACTTGAACCTGCATCATCTCTCTCGATCATGAGCCCAGCATCTTTACTACACCACTGGTCCCAGCAGACTAGAATAATACACTTGTAGGTGATTTGAGACAATTTACATTCATGGTGTTGGCAAACGTCCTTTATCTCCTTTTTACAACTGGGCATTTGAGGGTTAAGGGCCTTGCTCAAAGGCCCAACAGTGTTAGTTTGCCTTGATGGATCTTTTGATCATCAGTAACCTGGAGCCGTAATGTGATGCCCCATGTGTAACTCAAGTAACCATCATGTTTTGTAACTTCCATAGAAGTTATTTTTCTACATCAGGGGTGTCAAACTCATTTTCACTCAGGGCCACATCACTAAATTTAAAGGAGATCGAGGGTCGAATAATCACTCAATATCTATTCTAAAAGGGCTTATGAATGACCAGCTGTTTACTTGAAATAGGTTAATGATGATCATATTCTTAGGAAGCTCTTGCGGGCCACATAAAATGAGGAGGCGGGCTGGATTTTGCCCCGCGGTCCTGAGTTTGACACCTATGTTTTACATGATGTGGCTTTTTGTGTGTTTGTCTGAGACTTAGGAGAGTTTTCTTCCACGATCCACTCCAGCCTAAGTAATTCTCCGGTCATTGCATTTTCAATCCATCTTTAAGCTGTAATTATCATTAAGCTGTAAGAGGTTTCTGCACCACCCTCCGTGGTCTTGTCTACATGATGGCATTTTAAAATCTGTAAATGAACAGAATTGGAATTCTGCTCATTGTATTGTATTCATGTCTTTTCTTGCTTTGTTAACAGTGTATCCTAAAGCATCATTGGAAATTGAATGTACTGCCTGTGTATGACTGACTGTAGGCATTTTTTAAAAATACATTTTTCTTTATTTTTTGCTGAGTGTACAGCCCAGCAGTTCTGGTATACTAACTCTTAATCTAATGGTCACTAGTTTAATATCTTCTCTTCTGAGCTGCTGCTGTCCAAAACTTTTTTTTTGGGTTAAAAGAAACCCTCGAAAATGCTGACTTTTCTTGTGCACCATTGTTCATGCACCATTAATGACGATAGTAGATGTTCATGAAGTATTCAGACATGCGGCTAATGGTAAAGATTTCATCATCCATTCTTCAGGTTAATGTCATTCAATCATCCCTCTTTTCCCTGAGGAGGACCAGCTTCCCAGAGACCTGCATTAATTCCCGGTTGAAGTACAAGTTAACAGGTTACATCTTGGGGACATGGTGCTCCTTAGAGAAATGTGCTCTCTTCCAGTGAAGCCCACTAATGCTAATTAGCTGTAGTAGCTTCTCTGTGCCGCGTACAGTCCCCTGGCAGGATGGAGATGGCTCGAGAGTTCAGGTTCCTGACAAGTCCCGCTTTCTAGTATGGCTTATGTTGCACTGCACTTGAGTCACCATCTGGCTGGAAGCACTCATTAGCATTTTTAGTTTTTGGATATATTCTGCTGTTTGCCATCACCAGCTCTAAAATGAGCGAGGGCTGGTTTGGCAGGGTTTTTATTTAGAGTGTCAGTTCCTAATGTACTACCAGTTTGCCCAAATCTTTAACCTGAGGGGAGGTTTGTTTATTCCCCCTAACAGAAGCTGATCTTCAGTGACAAATATGTGTTATTGTTTTTTTTTTTTTTACATCTTATAAAGTTGATTGAAAACTGTTAATTTTTGTTTTGCTATATGTGGACCCTTTTATGTATGTTTTTAATTATTGTAATCTTCACTTTAGTTTCTTTAAAATGGCTTATATGAACAATAATCCATTTTTGAATTTTTATCTTTATAACTCGCTATGCTCCACCTGTAATTTTCTTACATTTTATTTTGCCTATTGCGAGCCATGTGATTGCTTCACGTCATCAAAGGAAGGAAGCTCTGTCTGTGTGTAGGAATCTGTGTGAGAATATTGTAGCTGGATATTTATTTAAAGCTATGTTTCCCTTTTCCCCCCTATTTATTCAGAATCCCTTTTAGAGTGATCTTGAGCTCTGACCTGTGAATGGCAGCTTTACGCTTCTTAGTGTTCCGTTTGTCAGATTACAAGGACAGGGGTTGAGTGGCTAGGCGGAAAGTTTAAAATGTTTGTGAAAATGCAGCGACGATCCTAAGCTTGGGGTGAAGGATACGAATTTGAGGAAACATAAATTGGACCTGGAGAGTTTCAAGGAACAGGATTTTTATGACTGGCTATAATCTGAGTTTATTTTGAAACAACCGAACAGACTGGAGTCTGACAAGACAAAGTTAGGGTAAGTAACTTAATGTTAACTACTTAATGTCCAGCATTGAGGGCATCTATCAGTAATTCTTATTAAAAATAAGTGATATCCGACTCGGAGCGGGCTCTGTTTCGTACAATTTGGAGGTTGATGTCCAGTGAAGTTTAGGGTTAACTATATAAATATCACATACAGTCCTCTGTACTGATATAATAAATAATATCCTAGTTTTAACCCTTTAGGTTATAATAAACTGCTTGCTCGTAGGTTGGAATAAAACGTTTAGTAGAAAGCCTACAGTGATGTCAGTAGAATGCTGACTACAATTTTTTCACATCAGATATCAGTGTTGAAATGAGTTTTCCATATCTGATTCATTTGTCTCATATCTAAATCTGTCAGCTGTACTAACACTGCTTGATGAGTCATCCATAATTAATTTTGGGTAATATTAGGGTCAGTCATGCGTATTGTAAATAGACAGAACATTATTTGTATTTGTTTCGTGGTCTTTAATATTTTATTTAAGGTTTTTGCATTCAGAATCATGAAGAAACATGAAAACACTCAAAAATTACATTGGACATAAAAAAAACATCTTCTGTGCTTTTGAACCTTTAAACAAAACTTACCATGGCATTTTTTCTGTATTTACTGTCATGGAACCTACTGTAGATTAGTGACATTGGGTTGCCTGTAGTTCTCGCTGCATCCTGATGGAGGCGCTCTCTCTTCATAGTCTAGGCTGGTTCTCAGACACATCTGTTCTCTGAAATAATTTCAGAAAAAATGAGCTGATTAGCAATTAGAAAACCACATCTCACAGTATCTTGACTTGAGTGGCTGATTTGTTCTTGCACTTTTGACGTGCTGTTTCTGAACGATATATTTACAAGCCCAAAATGCCGAATGCACAAGTGAGGCTCTCGTTTTGGATACTTACGATTCAGACTGTGTTAACATATTAGCATGCTATTCCCATTTGCTGGTAATTGCCCATCTAAAGACAATAGAGATTGTTTAATTATGAGGAAAAGAAAGAACCTAGGACAGAATGTGGTTGTTTCTTTACGCAGTATTGATCAGTTTCTGCTTTGAAATGGAAGCTTTTGTGTTCTTTACTTTCCATCAGATCTACGAGACAAAAGCGTTCATGATGCTGAAAAACAGCCTGATGACAATCTGTTAATCAATACGCCGATGACGCAGCCTACTTTTCTTTTTCAAAAATCCTTAATCGGATTTTTTTTCTTTTGATCTTTTGTTTTAACCCCTGGAGAAACACTGAGTAGATAAAATAGTGTGTGTGTTAAAGGAGTCTTATTTCTCCCTGTGATTTCATGTTCAGGAAAATTGCTGTGGAGCATAAAACACTTCAGAAATCAAAATGTAATTAAGTGAGTCATTAGAGTAATAAGTATGTAAATAAATCATTAAAGATATTTTATAGCTATGTCAAACATTTGGCGCTGTTGGTTTGCTGCTGTTGTGAGTGTATTGTGTTGCAGTGATAACTCCTCCTTGTTAAGGGGAGATCATGCTAGATGTTCATGAACACATTGCAGAAACAAAATTCACACGTTAATTGCCGTTAATGTCGAAGAAACAAGGCTCTGCTGCGGAGTGGTCTTAAACTCTTCTCAAACAGTCTGCACATGTCGCGAGAGGGTCGCAAAGTTGACGGTTTGTTTACAAGTTATTTGTTTTTTTTGTTCAATAGGAAAAGCAACAAATTGGAGACTTTTATGCAGAAAGAGACTTGCTGGTATCTGCCATATTCAGAATATTTTATCATCATTTGTATTTTATTTTCATTGGGCTCACACTTATAACGTGCAAATAAAAAGCGAATGGGCTGAGAACAAAAAGTGACCAAAACACGACTGATTTACGACAGGAGACACGAAACGTTCGCAAACCAATCGCAAATTATTTGCAAAAATTGTTGTGAAACCTTCTCGCCACTTTCGCCAGATGTATGTAAGATGTGAGATATTCTCCTGCACTAGGAGTTGCAAAACATCAATTCACTTCAGTTGCTTTTCTATCGCTCCTTTAGTGAGATCAACCCCGGACACCCCCCCCCAACACTTGGTAGTAATGTTATTCCTGCCTGGAGTGCCAGTAATACTCTTAATACAGATTTATATAGATGTTACAGATTAATAAATAAAAAATAAGTTACTTTCAGGAAGTATTCTGCACTTCTGTACTCATGGTACACAGTCTACACCAGGGGTCACCAACACGGTGCCCGCAGGCACCAGGTTGCCCCCAATGACCACAAGTCGCCAGCAGGCCTGTTCTAAAAATAGCACAAGTCACTAGTGAGCTGCATCTAAAATTAAGTTTAGATTTTTATTGTTGATAATTATTGTAAGAAATCATTAACGTGATCAGCATCTTCACATAGATGAGTATCAATAATCATTATTGATAATGTATAACTAAAGGAAAACTGAGCAAATGTGTAATTTCAGGAGAACCTATCAAACTGGTAGCCCTTCGTATGACTCAGTACCCATGAAGTAGCTCTCAGTTTCAAAAAGGTTGGTGACCCCTGCTCTACACTCTACACTACTTGCGTTTTGTCATTGCTGAGTGCGCCATACAACTCCATCCATATTTAAATGACAGAACTTATATTTTGTTTAACGCTGTAGGATCAGAATTACAACAGTATACAGCTGTATTATTACCAATGAGCCGATGGCATAGTAGTGCCTAAAATATATGTAGTTTGGGAACTTATGTTTGCAGGCAGCCTTCCACACCGTGCCAGGCATTTATAGCAGAGAAACTTCAGAGCCTTTGAGGCTTCCTTACATATTATTTGATCGGAAAAATCCTTTTAGGTATTTCATTTTTCAGCGTTTGAAACCTTTTTAGGGGGTGCCTGCTTTACAATTCAAAAGTTCGAAAATAATCGCTTTTACGATTTTAAATACATCATCCAAGTATTAGTGGTACAGTCCATGCTGACATACTTCGGTGTGAACACACTTCTGCACTCAAAACAGTAAGAATAAAGTACACCAGGTTTTTATGTTGTACTCTTAGTTTTTTTCATACTTTCATGTAGTACCATTATTCTTGACTGATTCTGCCAGACTGGTGAATTATACAAGAGTGTGTGTGGACCAGAGACTTAGTAAAGATTAGATAAGGGACCATGCAAGTGAATGCACCTGGATATTAGATGTTGGGAATCGGGGGGGGGGGGGGGGACAAAGAAAAAGGAAGGCAGACTTGCTGAAATAACAGAAAACAATGGAAGAAAACATTGAGAGTCAGTTTTTGTGGAGAAAGCTGCGAATACAGCAGGGAATGTGATCACACAATTATCTAAGTCAGATTCACTGACCGGATAGTCTTAGGAGGAAAGAAAGGAGTGTTGGTGAAGCTGGATAAGAGATATGGTAGATCACGTGAACAACAAAAATCATTTATCAGTGTTCTGTTTAAATACAAGTTAAACTATCGGTCAGCACCATAATTGAAAAGCCTAATCATTAGACTAACTAATCTGTGGTGGACATGATGTTTAAGTTGGATCAGGCAGTTTAGTATAGATCTGTATTGTTAAATTTAAAATTTAGGGAATTTCCTCATCCTTCCTCATCTGGACTCCTGTGCTCTCTGCCACTCTTTTCTCTATCAGAGTACTATTTCTTACCAATTATCTGGATCACCGATATGGCAGCAGCGAAGTAATGATTCTGTGTCCCTTTGGACTCTTAGTGAGCCGTTGTGAACTATGTGTCTGGTTCTAATGGCTCCTTGCTGCTGTCTGTGTTGGCCTGACAGGAGACCTTGCATAAAAATGTATTCTACTCCCATTTGGCTGAATGACTGACTGTGTTGCCTTGAGCTTTGTGTGCTGTCTGAATTTTATTTTATTTTTTCATCGTGTAACAAAACAAGACTTGGCTTACAAACTATAATTATATATGTTTCAATTTATTACTCTCTTATGCTTCTCCTTACCGACTGTGTAGCAAAAATATTAGTCTTTTAATATGAAAATAATTATGTGACAGGCCATGCTATGATAGGAATGTTGTTTGCCTTATTTATTATACACTTATTACACAAGTTATGTACATGTTATCCTTGACTTAGTGCAGCTGAAAACAGATTTTCTCTTTGAGTCAATAATATTGTTTTCTCTACATTAAACAGTACTATACTAATAGTACCTCAAATTAATTTAAAATAATGGTGGATTAAAACTGATGGACACCTAATAGTGGAGCTCCATATTTATGCAGCTTCATTTATAATTAAAAAAAAAAAAAAAAAAAAGCCATGAGCGTGATTTTCCTTGCGTCTGTGCTCACATGCCCACCCAGGCTACACAACGTTCTCGCGCCAATGTCGGCACTTCACGAAAGCTTTTCTCGTTTAGTCAGTGGTTTTTCTTCTTGAGGAGAAATAGCTTTTTGGAATAAAATTTGAGAGCTCTGCTTTTAGGCAGGGCTTTAAATATTTGTTAGTTTATATTATAAGAGTTTTATTTAAATATAAATAACAGCAATTATAATTCATAATAATAATAAAAAATATATACTTATTTTATATAGCAGTTATTAAATATAAGTATCTTAATTCAGTTATGTTTTTAATAATTTTTTTTAATATTCCACTGCTCCCCCGTTTTGTGTTTTTATCATTAATATGCACACCAGGTGTGTGTGTGTGTGTGTGTGTGTGTGTGTATATATATATATATATATATATATATATATATATATATCCATTAAAAGTGG
>JAOUQZ010000039.1:23066324-23082860 GCA_028564935.1 Neosilurus hyrtlii
ATATATATATATATATATATATATATATATACACACACACACACACATACACACACACCCTGTCTGGGACCTGGGTCACTTCATGATGCTATAGAATATTGACCTCACGCTATGACTCAAGGGTCATAAATTAGTATTTCAGTGTAAAGATTGTGAAATAGTTATTGCTATTTACATTAATGTTTTTCAATTGAATGTGTTTGCATAGTTTTTATTTATTTAAATGACTTGATGGGGTGGATCACTTTTCAGATTCTATAGAAAAAAAAAAAGTGACCAGCGACAGGAGTTGTAGTTGGTTACTTAAGAAAATAAGGCATTTTGATTGGTTAAAATTTTATGCTAATTTGATCATTTAGTTGTGCAGCTCTTAAACAAAGCCTTCTTGATTTATAGCCTCCAAGGTGTGACTAAAAGTTTCTTTTAAACTGGTTCAAGGTTTAAAAATGAACGAAAAGCCAGATCAAATCAAACAATCAAATCAGGATATTTATAGAATCATGATACAAATCGAATTTACTTATGACATCATATCAGGTGGGCGGTCCTTGGTGACCTCAATCGTGTTGTTCCAACCTGACTTGTTCAGGTCAAGCAGCAGAAACAAATCAAGTATTTTTAGCAAAACGGCACAGAGAGTCGTTCCTGACACACTTCTGAAGCATGCTTTGGAGCATCAGGTGGAATCACAAGCATTGTCTAAAGTGGCCACAATCAAATTCCCTTACCACATCACAGACAGATTGGGAGGAAACCAAGTGCTGCGAAAATCGCCACATACTGAATTGGGTAACCCGCTTCATGCCTAATGCCTAGTTAAACGCATTTCTAGGAATCGTAAGCCTGTAGAAAATTATAGCCTCAAACCTTAAAACAAATCACATTCTTAAAACAAATGCATACAGCATTTTTCTAAAAAAAATTTATAATACAAGAAGAAAAACTAAATCTTGTCAAACCACTACACAGAACAATAAAGTCTGACATTTCAACTAGATGTTTCCGTTGCAGCTTGTGATTCAAATTTGTTTATTTCAAAGAAGAATAATTATAGCCTCATGAAGCACTGAGACGCTGTGAACGCGATATGAACTTAGCAAATCTCTAAAAGCGATAAAAATGTTCAACAGCTCAATTACTCACTTGAAAATAAAAACTCTCTCATTCCTGCTACTTCCATACAACCGATTCAGGTATCTATTTCCTGAAGCGGACACATGAAGGTCCACAGCTTGTCTCAAACTGTTTCCTTCAGCAGGCAGAGTAAGACAGTGAGGCTGTAGGTTATGACCTCCATATCAGGTGTCAGAAGAGATTTTCAACCTTCAGAGCACATCAGTCCTGTCTGATATATAAACGTGCCTGTCATCATGAGTGACACATTTCATTCTCTCAATGCTTGAAGTCCCAAAAAGCCATAAAAAGACTGTTAGCACGTTTTAGGACTGCGAGTCTCACCTCACACACTCAGATTTTTATTTATTCATTCTGGCAGATGACTTATCTCAAGTGACGTACAAATAACATGGAATTGAATCTGAGTGTAACGGGGAAACTAAATAACACTAAATAGCACTAATTCAAACAAGCAGAAGAAACACAGCCAGTCTGAACCAACCTGTTCCAGTAAATCTGACTGACAGTCGGATTCGATGTTTGGAGGAAAAACGAGGAAATAAATAAAGTGTCATCTGCCAAAGCTGTGAAGAAATCCATCACCATCATCTATGCACTTCTGCCAGTTGTACAACATTCTGCCAACAAACTTCACAACACAGATGGATCCAGAACGAGATGGAATCGACGCAGCATTAGATAGACATGAGCTGCTCAATATTATAGTAGACCATATGTAAGAATACTTCAAGCCAAATTAAAAGATCATTTTTAATCAAGCATTTTAAACAGAGCCTTTCAATCAGTATCCATATAAACTTTATTTACGGTTTATATTATTAATTATTTAGTCTGCAATATTATTTACTGCTCTCAAAGATAATATACGGTATATACACTTTTAGATAATCTTCATATATTTATCAAATAAAAGTTAAACATAAAGATGGTAAATGTGCATTTTGATCAACACCGTGGATCCGCCATATCCGCGGACTCGGTACTTGCGGTTCCAGTTATGGCCGAAAAGAGGAGGAGACCCCAATCACATCACCCATTACAGTATGCTGCTGTCATTGTTTAATTTTATTATTAGTTACAGTTGTTATCACAATGTGTACAATATATAAATTAAATTTTATCCCAAATATGCATGTGCTTTATATACGATTCATAAGCTCTTGTCTCACTGCAATTTAATGCGGAACATTTGTCACTGAACAGTCCCCAAGACAAAACGTTCAATTCAGCGACATCCACTTAGCCTGAGGCGAATACATGTTAGCAAGCACTACATGAGAACATAAACAAAAAAAAAAAAACCAAAAACACTTTGAATCCAAGACAGACGCAGGTGAGCCCTGGATTATGTGTGTTGCTGGGAAGACATTAGCAGAAATATTGTTTATAGAGCTTTTTTAATCAATATTTCTCTGTTGAAAAATGTGAGTATACTCAGCTTAACCTATTAAACTGAATACAATTACCCTTCATAATTCCCAAATGTAAGGCTGCATGACTGTCTTTCATTTATCCTTATGGTATTTTTATTTATTTTTTATGTCAAACAAAAATCAAATCTACTTACAATTACCTGCTGAGCCTCCAGCACAGCCCAGCCTGAAAAAGGCCCTGACAAGCAGTTAATCCAGAGCAACAGTCATATGGGTAATGTTTTCCTCACACACAACAACCCCAGTGCAAGAATAACAGTGACTTACTGCGAGTGCTTTGGAGAGCCGGGTACGGAAATCATTGAGAACGATAGCGACGATGTCCTGGTGAGGGATATAGGCATAGCCACCCTTCAAGAACACTTTCCTGGTCCGCACCAAATCCAGAGCGTCCTGGAACGGTACCTGAACCAGAATAAAAATCATAACAGTTTACGAGCCAGGCTTTCTTCACACAGCTGGAGGCTCTGATTAAACATAAACACATGCATTTGCTGATAAATTTAGTCATCAGATGCCTTCCTTCACTTTCACATTTCTTGTTCCAGGGACATAAACCCTGCAGGCAATTTCTGCGTTAAAAATAAAATATAAAAGAAACACAGCATGATGGGAAATAGAAACAAATAAGACAGGGTTTTTTAAACATGTCTTCAGTTTAAAGATTAAGGCTAAAGACAAAACCCACTTGGACTACAGTTTGTTAGCATTTTAATGGCGTTGCACAAATGTGCGGCAGTAAGTCATACTTTGTAGAAGTCTTGCTCGGCAACTGTAGTTCCACTGAAGCCATAACTGGAGTTTATGAGCTGTTCTTTCAGATTTATCTTTTCATCGGCACTTATCTGTCAAAAAGGAGATAAAAGACAAATCCAACATTAAAGGAGAAATATGAACAGACAACAAGCATCAAACACTGCAACGTGTTGACCAAGACATTAGACTTCGACATATTTCAAATAAAGTGTAGTAGAAAGATGACCATTAATCCCACAGCATCAAAGCGATTGATAGTCAACAATCATTTTCGATTCACTCCTCAGCCACTTTCCAGTGACTGCTTACATCAAAGACCTTTCTCCCGGTCTCTCACACAGCGCTCCGCTATCGATGTGTCCACAGCGCCACCTGCTGTTTACAACAAGTGCTGCCTGGGCTTTTTTTTGTACTTTCTAGGCACCCACTAGGTGAGCCAGAAAACAGATTGGAATATTTGAGGTAAAGTGGCTATAATGGGTGGCATGGTGGTGTAGTGGTTAACACGTCCACCTCACAGCAAAATAGTCCCGGGCTTGCTTCTGTGTGGAGTCTGCATGTTCTCTCAGTGCTTGCATGGGTTTCCTCAAGGTACTCTGGTTTTCTTCAACAACCCAAAGACATGCACATTAAGGAAACTTTCCGTTACATATTGACCATAGATGTGAATGAATGGTTGTGTGTGTTGGCACTGTAATGGTCTGGCAAGCTGTTCAGGGTGCCCAGTGTCGGCTGAGATAGGCTCCAGCCTCTCCATAACCCAAGTAGGATTAAGCAGTCCAGCAAATGAGTGAGCGGTTATAATAAAAGTGTCTGTGTATCAATACCATAGCACCGCATCAGTATAGCGCTGCTGGCTGGTGTGACGTATTTAATAAATATGATCAATGACTTCCCGTTCTGACAAGTATTAGATACATATTCTTCATACTGAATTTATTGAAATAGTGGTTCAAGTAAATCATTCAACTATGCAATAAATACACGTTCAAACTCGGGCCCAAGCTAAGAAATTAAATATCAATACATTCAAAACATCTCTATGTTTTCTCTAAAACATACACAACATTACAGTGGGGTACAGTACACAGGATGAGGTATGAAGTACGTAGCACATACTGGCTCCGACAGAGTTCTTATTTTATCCTGGAACCCTGAGAAACTATGAGCAAGTGGAAGAAAAATGTCTTTACCGTCTCATATTTCAGATTGTTTTTGTGTAGAAAGTCAGTCTTGCACTTCGACTGAAGCTCGCTGAAACGGTAGCGGAAAAGATCCATCTCCTGCTGGATGAACCACCGCCTGAGATCCTCCCTGAAATCAGACTGAGGCTTTATGGCACGAGTAGAATATAACAAAAGTTAGTCTACTTCCATGTATAATGTCTGATATCTTGTATCATTTGCATAATTTGTAGCGGCAATCTGGAGAATTTTTGCCTATTACAACTTGTTTAGGTAAGTGTGCTATTACACACTTTCCTCCGGGATCAATAAAATACTCTGATTCTGGTTCTATCCTCCACCAGTTATTTACTATGTAAATATCAGACCTTTAAATTTCAATCAACAAACTACAAAGAAGAACTGACGGGTAAAAAAACAGTGTACCGGTGTACTGTGGACGTTTTGGGTTGACTGAAGATCGAATGAGGGTCGTATGAAGTGATATGATCAGTGTCTGTCTCCCTGCCATTTTAAAGTGACATATAACCACCGACACCTCAAGAAAAATTAACAAAAGCACAACCCCATACAAATTAACAACCAAAATCACTAAACAAAACACACTGCTATTTTATCTTGTTCTATTAATCTCATAAAACACAGATACAGAAAATTCCTATATATCTATTTTACCTCCAGTGCAACATGACGGCGTAGTGGTTACCACATCCGCCTCACAGCAAGGGTCTGGGTTCAAGTCCCGGGCTTGAGTGTTGCTGTTTGAAGTTTGCATGTTCCCACTGTGCCTGCGTGGGTTTCCGCCGGGTACTCCAGTTTCCTCCCACAGTCCAAAGACAGGCACATTAGGCCAATTGGATGTTCGAAATTGCCCCTTGGTGTGAATGTGAATGGTTGTGTGCGCTGACCTGCAACGGTCTGAGGAACTGTTCAGGGTGTACGGCGCCTTCACCCAGTGTCGGCTGAGATAGGCTCAGCCTCCCTACGACCATAATAGAATTAAGCTGCGCGTCAAATGAGTGAGTGGGTGAGTATGTTACCTACACAGAAGCAGCACATGTAATCTCACTGTACTTATGCACTGACAAACATTCATTACCTGAAAAAGGACCTCACACTAGACACTTAAACATGCACAAAGAAAAGAAGTGCACTTACGTTTGGCAGTACGCCAGGCGGAGGATAAAGTGAGAGATGTGATCCTTCCTTCGTTTTTCATATTCCGTGGGGCCGGCTTGAGATTTGTTTGTGCTTAAGTCATCCTAATTAATTAAAGCCAAATGTCAAACACCACTAGTGGAGAGCAAAACATTTTAAATGATTTAAAATGAGTGTATACTACACAGGAAATGACGCAATCTGTTTGATCCACGATCGGGAGTTCAAAAACATTATCTTGAGTGGAAAACGCTTGAATCAAATTGAGACACTCACAGTTTATCACGGTCACTCAATAGGCAGTGTCTTCAATACCACACTAAGATGGGGAAAAAATGTACGAGTCTTCCAGGGAACACTTGTGTCATCTGCACTGCTCATTTCAACCAGCAGCGAAAAATTATTATTTTAAATAATTTGTTTAATATTCAAATAAAATAGGAGGTGAATGATGTAAATAAGATTCTGTGAAACATGGTTGAAATAAGTTGACTGGTTGAGGATTAGAAGCAAGTTTGACGACAGACGACGATACATAGCGATCCCTGTGTGTCGCTCCAGCGTCACTAGGAAGCAACACAAACCATAAAAATCTCATTTTAGATTGTTTTTCGGTAGTATTTACTAAAACACCTTTACAGAGTAAAATTTTGTTAGGTTTGCATGTAGCATGTATAAAACTCTCAATAAGAAGGCTAAAAAGATTGTCATTAGCTAAAATGCTTAAAAGCTCACCTGCCCTGTCTCGGTCATGGTGACAATACATTAAAAAAAAAAAAAAAAAAAGAAGCATAAGCATAAGAAACTCAAACTTTGTTTGTTTTTTGTTATATTTCCGCAAAGGATGTACTAATACTCAAGATGAGTTAAAGAGACACCCTGGGTTTTACGCTGTGGCTCGTTGTCTGTGATCTCCACCGTGCCTCCTTTTTATATCGCAATCATGCTCCAAGAGTGGCAGTCTTGCTCAAATAGTGGTCATAAATCGTAGAGCTCCACTTTTTTTTGTTTGTTTTAAATGTAGGAGATCGTGGACATCGTGCCCCAGTATAAACCCAGGGTATCATGCCAGGGATCGTGCTGTTAAAGTAGGCTACAGAGTGTAGGGTGTTCATCCACCCATATCTGTTGAGACTGCTCTAGGGGTTGTTCTCAGAAATGAGAGCCCAGGATTGTGAAATCTGAGCCCAAAACTGAACTTCTGCAAAACCTGTTTTTAAAAAAATGATCTATTCTTTATATCAAACCTTCCTGCAGTGTGTTCTGAAGAAATACATATTGATGAAGTTCACTCAGCCCTTTGTTCGCTGAATGTCATGGTCTACCTGGTGTTAAAGTTATTACATGGACACCAAACACAGAGCACTCGAGGGCTAAATTACTTTTAAATTAATGATTTTTAAACTTCAACATCTTCATTACCTTCGTATAAAGATATTCATACAAAGATATTACATCTCTACTTCACTTTCGACCTGTCTTTGTGAAACTTAAATTACATCACTTGAATGTCCCTTCCAGTGATTGTTGTTGCAGTTCATCCTTTTCTTTGCCTCTGTAAACTCGTACTTTTTCATGGCGTGTCTTCAAATGTCTTAAGATTGCAGGTGTTTAAGTTTTCTGCAACACTGGTGCCACCCCTTGAAACTATTATCTTGCATTACATACACATCACTGTTTTACTGGTGGGAATCTTCATTCATTCATTTTCTGAACCGCTTAATCCTAGTTAGGGTCGCGGGGAGGCTGGCGCCCATCTCAGCCGACTCTGGGCGAGGGCAGAGTACACCCCGGACAGTTCGCCAGGCCATCGCAGGGCAGAAACACGCTGACGGCTATGCAGCCTACTCTTGATAAGAATCAGCAATGGTTCTTTTACATGCCTCTCACCATAGACAGTGAGAGAGACGTGCCCGGCCTTTGATAACCCAGTTAGCTGCACTGGGGGACAGCAGTGACATCCCGTTGATAGTGGGGCTTGAACCCCTGACCATGGGATCAGTAATCTAGCCTGGTGGGAATCTCCAACGTAAAATATTTCCAAACTGCCGAGAATATGCCAACTGTGGCTAGCCTCTCGCAACTGGAAGTCACTTCTTCTGTGCTGCTATAAACATGAGCCGGTATTTTCTACAACAAAGAAGGACTGATTTCCAGAACTGAAAAATGGGGCTTAAGTTATGTGAGAACGCTCATGGTATATATATGTATGTATGTATAAAAATTGTGCCATTTTTCAGACTTACATTTTTTTTCTCATTTATCTAATTGAGCAGTAGAGGGTTAAGGACCTTGCTCAAGGGACCAACAGTGGCAGTATGCCGGTACTGGAACTTTCTGATCAGTGACCCAGAGCCTTAACCACTGAGGCAACCACAGCTTTTAGCATGTCTGCCCAGTAGTCGTGGCACTGGTCACAATGGTCCGGTGTACAATGGGCTTAAGAGAAGCACCAAAATAAAAGAAGGCTACAAAAATTTTATTTTAAAATAAAGAATTAGACTGACTTAATTTTGGTGGTGTTAATTACTTTTTTGTAATTGTCCATAAAACAATTCCACGTGCATAGACCTACTTTATAAATCTCCTCTGGCCGCAATGCACCCAATGCTGAAATATAAACCTTGTATTTAATTTACCCAACACTGAAATATGATGTAAAATGTGTTTTGAATAATGTGTGCAACTACAAACCAGAACATTATCAATTCATTACTTTCTCAATATTGTATCATGTTCAGAAGTTTAGTTTATGTTCAGGATATCGGCTATCTTTAATTGAAAATAAACGTGGGAGCGTCTCCTCACCACTTCCTCCTTATGCGGGAACCCGAGACCGGAGAACTCAGAGTGGAGCTTCTTCTTGTACTGTTCTGTCGCTTTCACATAGCTCACCCCAAGGTTCTCCACCGTCTTCAGCACTGTAAGAATAAGAATTGAGACAGCGTTGCTACTGTGTGAGACAGTGTTTCAGTCTCCAACGTGGCTGGTAATGAGATTTCAGAAAAGGCTCCCTATGCGGAGGATCTTACATTTCAGCCTGTCCACAGCAAAGCCTTCAAACTCCGTCAGAGAGATGTTCTCCAGCGGAGGCTGACAATAGAACTGCAGACAGTGGCCATACAGCTCATTCTGCTGGTTTAGTGTCACCTTCTTCCTTCTGCCTCCAAACTGCATGATGATTCTCTGCCCAATAAACAAGAAAAAGAAAACATAAGTAATTGCTATTATGATGTGCTATTGCTTTTAACCCTTAATTTTAATGCACAATAATAATGAAGTGTCTGTGAAAATCCTCTGCAAAGATGCACTGATCAGCCATAACATTAACACCACCTGAACGGCCTGTGGTTACACAGCCCCACACACAATATGCTGCAATGCACTGTGTTTGATGACAGTTATTAGTTATACCCAGCATTAATCGTTAGTGCTACAGCAACTACTCCAAGGTATCAGACCAGACATATTAAGACATGCTTGCCAGTTCGCTGTTCCCTTGGACCACGTTCAGTAGGTACTCACCACAGCATACCAGGAACACCCTGATCGAGGAACACATAGATCCAGTTGTTTAAAGAGTGGTATTGGTCATCCTCACAGCATAATTTGTGTGTGTAATACGTTTAAGGGACACAGGCACTTATTTTAACCTATATGACCATAAAAAGCACAAAACTGTTAATTTCGTGGGTTACTAGTGATGTGCTGGACTATGGGGGCTAGCAGCTTAGCAGTTGTTTTCCATAGAAGTTACGTCAACACGTTGGGCGGGGTTGATGTCTCTTCTGGAGACGGTAAAACTTACATTTAAGTCAATCTGAGGATGAAAACGCTGCCAGAGATGAGTGTGACGGTAAATCCCAAATGGCTTACGCAGCCAACGTTTTCCCAACTTGGCATTCCTGTCTTGGTTTTCTGCGCTTGTTGTTTTGTGCAGCTCAGCTCTGACCGATAATGTGTTACGCTACATGGTTCAGTGGCGTAGACCAGCCAAGCCAACAAATTCAAGTCACTACCAGCCTGGAACAGTCAATCAGAAAGGCAGCACGTCTCTGAACACGCTTAGAATCGTAACACTCGCACACACTTTAAAATCGGGCATGGACTGATGTTGCCGAAAGGAACCGCTCATGTGATACATGATCGTTTTACGCTACATGGATCAGTGGCGTAGACCAGCCAAGCCAACAAATTCAAGTCACTACCAGCCTGGAACAGTCAATCAGAAAGGCATCATGTCTCTGAACACGCTTAGTATCGTAACACTCGCACACACTTTAAAATCGGGCATGGACTGATGTTGCCAGAAGGAACCGCTCATGTGATACATGATACCTCATAACACTAATTCACCATAGGTACCCTTTAACCATTACAAAGTGGCCCATGCCTAAGTGACTCAAACCCTTACACTCATTTTTCCAGCTTTCCTGCTAACAAGAACTGACTGGTCATTCCTGCATAATACATCCCACTCACTGGCAGGTGCCACTGTAATAGGATAATCAATGTTATTTGCTTAAACTGCCAGTGGGACTAATCTTTTAACGTTATGGCTGATCTGGGTCTATTCACTGGTATTCAACCTTAGCGGTAAGGCTGCTTTTCTTTTATTTCACTACACTAAAACAATTACTTCACCTCAGTCTCAATGAATATCAGCTGATTGTCTCCTCGACGTTCAGTCTCGGAAAAGAGAATCTCTTCAGAGAATGGAATGTGCTTAGGGAGTTGCAAAAGATAACACTGTTAGAATTGCAATATATCCCAACTGTGATTACACCCAACACCAACACCGACTCCCCACCGTTTCTCACGCTCAGAAATTATAAGAGGAACAACAGAGTAAGAGGGGGTACCTCTCCCTCATAACCGTGCTGAGTGTGTGTTTGTGAGACAGACGTCCTGCACGCAGAAATTAAGATTTCCACTCTTTGACCTGACTCTTGATGTGTTGTTTGTTAATTAATAGTAGATAATTCCCACAACATTTCTTACATGTAAATATCCACATGCAAAGTTCACGTGTTTCCCACTTTAAATTTACATGGAATAATTGACGTGTAAAAATACACCCATTCTAAATGTGTTTTATATGCGTCCTACACGTGCACTATTTCCTGGGAAAGAAATGCAATATCCAGCATTACCTGACATTTTGTTTGGCTTTATAAGCTAGTATAAGGTGTGCATTGGGACAGGGAGTGAAATTGCTGTGTGTCACATTATGAAGACAGTAAGATGGAGGGTTATGCTTACTATCCCTTAGTCAAGGAAGACAATCAGTAATGGACATCAGGTGCAATATGACTCAGTGTGAAACACTGACAGCTGCCTGTGCAGTTATAAACTGAGCCTTTACATATTTTACCATACATTAATTTAGTGCTTAGCCCTTTAATTTGTATTACTGCTTAACTACATACAAGCTCTAGATTTTATGAACTCCACTATGTCCAGACTATATTTTGTAATTTATATCATATTAAAGATGTTTTATTTATACAATGAATTGAATACAATAGAACAGCATATGACTTTCCATTAGAACAGGAACGCTGTTGCGGCATCAACAACAGGCAAGAACAGAACACTCACCCTATCTCTAAGGGAGCACCCTGTGAAGGAAGCTCCTTTCAGCTGCTTGTATTCGCGATCTCGTTCCTTCGGTCACTACCCAAAGGCCACGTAGATATTTCATTTCACTTAAACAGACCAGGCTAGGCCTCACCAAACAGGGTGGCACGTCTCTCCCTTAGAGATGAGAAGCTCTGTCATCCGGGAGGAGCTCAGAGTAGAACCGCTGTTCCTTCGCATTGAGAGGAGCCAGTTGAGGTGGTTCGGGCATCTGATTAGAATGCCTCCCGAACGCCTCCCTGGGGTGGTGTTTCGGGAATGTCCAACCGGGAGGAGACCTCAGGGCCGACCCAGAACACGCTGGAGGAACTACATCTCTCAGCTGGTCTGGGAACGCCTTGGCGTCCAACCGGAAGAGCTGGAGGAAGTGGCTGGGTAGAGGGACGTCTGGACCTCACTGCTTAGGCTGCTGCCCCCGCGACGATTTAGAGTAGCCTGTAGAGCTAATGTTCATGTCGTTGGACTGTGGGAGGAAACCCACCCATGTACGAAAAGAACACGTAAACTCCACACAGAAAGAATCTAATCAATTGTGATTTGAACCTTTTCACTGTGAGATGACTGAGCTATTGTCTCAACCCATTCTTCCTATATCTATATATCTGTATATCTCTATATATCATATATGTATGTATATGTGTGTGTGTGTGAGTGATTGTGAAATGAATGCTGCTTTATTTTATAAACCACAATAACTAGGATGGAAACTTAATTATTTTCTATTTGTGACCCACCCCAGAATAGTACTGTGGTATAGATATATATGGAAAGAGAATTTATTATGAATTAAATTTTACATTTAAATTTTAAAACTTTAAAATGAGGTATAACACATTTATAGCATGAAAATGGACTGAGTTACATCACTCTCTGTGTTGCTAATCAGGAAATTCTACTTTTAAGCAAATAGCATTTACAGTTACAGAACCTTCTTCTGAATATCTGCTCCTGAAATTGCTAACATCCATAAACTAAATTAATCTGACTAGCGACCAATCAGCCTGATCTTCCTAGCTAATTGGTTTTAATTACATTTGAATTGGTTTTAAACTGTTTAAACTGAGATTCTGTAAGTAGGGAAAGTATTCTGGTACTTTTATCATTAATAAAAGAGCTCGTTCTTTGTCCAAGATTTTTCTCTTGGAACAATTTCTTCTATGTGATTGAATGCATGCTTTTCTTTTCCTAAAGGCTAAATAAACACCTGAAAATGGATGTGAATTTCTTGCGCCGTGAAGTACACTTTTCGCCACAACATTACAAAGAAATTTCTGAAAATACTAATTTGTTGTAACATTATATTAATTCTATATATTTGCATAATCCAGGGTCCTTCAGATTATCACTTCTTCAAGAAATACAAGCAATGTTGACAACATGACCAAAATTACTTCATTTAAAGCAAGTGCAAAAATTAAGCCCAAATAAAAACATAAGCAGATTTCTTTTCATGTGCACATCCTGCACCTCTCAGTAGTCCATTTTCTCAAAGATGAAGAGAGACAGGAGGACAAAGAGAGTGCCAGACACGACAGCGATGTGGAGACGGGGGGGAAGACATACAGACAGTAAGAGATATGTAGAAAGACAGAGGGACAAAGAGTGGGAAAGAGGGATAGAGAGTGATAGAAGGAGGGGCCAGGGAGACAGACAGAAACAGAGAGATGAAGAGAGACTGAGAGGGATGGGGAGAGAGACAGAGAGAGAGACAGAGGGACAGATGGAGATAGCATGAAAGGGGCAGGGAGACTGACAAGAAGGAACACAGATGTGAAATGGAGAGAGTGAGTAAGAGAGATGTAGAAAGACAGAGAGGGATGAGGAGAGAGACAGAGGAAGGAACACAGATGTAGAGAGAAGGGGAGAGGGAGACAGATAGGAAGAGAGATGAAGAGAGACAGAGAGGGATGGGGAGAGAGACAGAGGGACAGATGGAGATAGAGAGAGTGGAAGGGAGAGGGAGACAGACAGGAAGAGAGATGTAGAGAGAGAGGAATGGAGAGAGTGAGTAAGAGAGAGGTAGAGAGACAGAGAGATGGGGAAAAAGAGAGAGTGAAAGGAGGAGTGAGAGAGAGGAAGGAACAGATGTAGAGAGATGGGGAGAGGGAGACAGACAGGAAGAGAGATGGAGAGAAAGTGAGTAAGAGAGATGAAGAGAGACAGAAGGACAGAGAGCACAAGACTGAGGAAGAGAGGAAGAGAGACAGGAAGAAAGAGGGAGATTATTATTATTATTATTGTTTTTTACCACCGCCTAAAATAAAACCCAGTTCATATAACCAGCTACCAAACTCCTCCCCATCTGATCATTCGGGTTGTTTTCCACCTCTTTGTTTATTTAATAAACCAGGCACCAGTTAGTGGTCAATTTTGCATGAATCGGCCATTTCTAAACTGTTTTCCTCACTCAGGGATGAGTCTCTGTTTAGGACTGATGTGCTGAATGTGTTCAGAAGGTTTTGAGCTGATTCATGTGTCCTCAGATTACAGGGACCAAAGATAAGACTCTCTATAGCTTATATAAATGTTACAGTTTAACTCACTTTCAGGATTAAACCTTAATAAACACGAAATCATATTAAAATCATTTCACTGACGTCATACAAACAAACATCTGTTTACTGCTGAGGAGGAAAAGTTAGCGCGTGCAGCACTAGCAGAGAACCTGAGCTAAGTTTGCTAACTGCTCAGATAAAGTAATAACTTCATTCACTGCTGCTGCTGTCGTTGTTGTTTAAAAGAAAATAGTGTCAAACACCCCCTGTCTTTTTTAAAAGCATTAAAAATAACCAACGACAATTAAACATTAGAAAAACAAAACAAAACAAAGCCTTACCCCGGTGTAGCTTCTGTCACTTCCGGGCGTCAAAATCCCGCCAACAACCTGCACCAAATCAAGCGCCAGAAGAGGGAAATGACGTCACACCACGAAGCACCAATCAGGTGAAAGCAACGTCACGCGGGCTCATAGCGCGTCACGTGCTTAGGCCGTAATGTAGAAGGAATCACAGCGCCATCACGTGCTCAGAGGTTCTATTTCAGGGTTTTTGGGGGGGGTTTTTGTTTTGTTTTGTTTTTTTATATAAAAAAACTCACCCACTCATTGGTCGAACCGCTTACTACTACTAGGGTCACGTGGAAGCTGGAGCTTGTCTCAGCCAATACTCAGTGAAGGCGGGGTACACCCTGAACACACACACACACACACACACACACACACACACACACACACACAAAACCATTCACACCCTAGAGGCAACTTGAAACAGCCAGTTAGCCTAATGTGCATGTCTTTGGATTGTGGGAGGAAACCAGAGTACCCAGAGAAAACCCACGCAGGCATAGGGAGAACACGCCAACGCCACGCAGGAAGGACTTGAACCCAGGCCTTTCTTGCTGTGAGGCGGATGTACTAATCACTACACCACAATTTGATATTCATTCAGTTGCCGGACCGCTTGACCCTGCTGGAGCCTGTCTTATTCAACTCTGGGCAAAGAATAGCTTGCCAGACCATTGCACGGTCAACACGCACTCACGCACACACGCACACACACACACACATTCACACTTACACTCACATCTTGGGCTTAATGTGCATGAAACTGGAAACCCATGCAAGCACAGAGCTGAACCCCAGGACCTTCTTGCTGTGTAGTGGCCCAGACGCTCTGTGGCTTTCTCCGCTGCTCTCTTCACAGAGCCAAGGCATCTTTCTGATGCTCCAGGTCGACCTGGTTGTGGATCCGTAGTGGTCTTACCTTCCCTGTTGAACTTTTTACCATTGACAGAGGAATGTTCAAATTGTCGGCTATCTGTCGCTGGCTGATGCCACCCTCTGACTGACCCACAATCCAACCTCTGTGAAAATCTGACAATTTAATGACTTAAATTTAATGAACACTAGTAAGACTGCTGTATAAACATGCACAAGGTTATGCAAGCATGCCTCGCACTCCAGGAGCTAAAGAATTGTCAGATTTTCAGAGAGGTCGTATTATGGGTCATTCATAGAGTTTTAAGGTAAGGAATAAAACCCGAGGTGGCATGCAGTTATAGGAAGAATTATCAACCAGTTGGTAATATGCCGGTTACTGGGAACTCACATAGCAAGATAATTGTCAGTAACAGTGCAGCCTGGTATGTTTTCTTTCTTATAGGATATTTTAGGTCTACAGATCAACGTCTCTGTCCCTCTATCTGTCTCCTTCCCCCTGTCTCCCTCTCTATGTCTCCTTTTGCCTGTCTCCCTCTGTCTGTCTCAGCAAACAACTTTAAAAAAAGTATTATATAAAATAAAATAATATTCATTCATTCATTTTCTGAACCGCTTAATCCTAATTAGGGTCGCGGGGAGGTTGGCAAACATCTCAGCCGACCTTGGGCGTGGGCAGAGTACACCCTAGACAGCTCGCCAGGCCGTCGCAGGGCAGAAACACACCGACGGCTATGCAGCCTACTCTTGACGAAAATCAGCAATGATTCTTTTACATGCCTTTCACCATAGACAGTGAGAGACATGGCTGGCATTTGATAACCCAGTTAGCTGCACTGGGGGGACAGCAGTGAGAACCCGTTGATAGTGGGGCTTGAACCCCAGACCTTGGGATCAGTAATCCAGCACCCTTCCACCGGCCCAATAAAATAATATAATATAATATATAATAATAAATACGCCCTGCAATGGCCTGGCGAGCTGCCCAGGATGTACTCTGCCCTCGCCCAGAGTCGGCTGAGATGGGCACCAGCCTCCCTGGGACCATAATTAGGATTAAGCAGTTCAGAAAATGAATGAATGAATAATAAATACAGTTTTAATTGGGGGCAGTAAGATCGTGTAGTGGTTACCCCATCCGCCTCACAGCAATAAGGCCTGGGTTTGATTCCCAGGCTCGGTGCAATTCTGTGTGGTGTTTGCATGTTCTCCCCATGCTTGTGTGGATTTCCTCCGGCTACTCCGGTTTCCTCCCACAGTCCAAAAACATTGGCTGTTCCAAATTGGTCATAGGTGTGAGTGTGAATGGTTGTATGTGTGTTGGACATGCAATGGCCTGGAGAGCTGTTCATGGTGTTCCCCGCCTTTGCCCCGGAGTCGGCTGAGATGGATGCCAGCCTCTCTGCGACCTTAATTAGGATTAAGCGGCTTAGAAAATCAAGTCAAGTCAAGTCAGTTTTATTTGTATAGCGCTTTTTACAATGGACATTGTCACAAAGCAGCTTTACATAGT
>JAOUQZ010000039.1:23100315-23125808 GCA_028564935.1 Neosilurus hyrtlii
AATAAGAATTCAAGTTTATACAGCTTGGAGTTGGAAATTATGGATAAAATGATGATATGGTCAAAATAATCACTTGCTTTATAATTGTGCACACAGTGTAATGTCACATGCGACTGTCAAATTTTACTTTCGGTGAAAAAATGTGCAAAATTGGTAATAGTATTGTAGTTTGGATTCCGTAGTAGACTCTTATTATATAATTATAATTACATTTGAATGTGAAAAATAAGAATTGATATTTCTAGGCCTAGATTATTTGTTAGGCTTAGTGGTATTATTATTTTATAATAAATAGCATGTCCTTAATAAGCTGTAAATCGATGTACACAGCTTGTGGCTTCAGAGTAGAAACACTTGTACACCAAAATTCAACTCGCATTAAAATTTTCATAATCACAGATGATCTCTCTGCATATCCTTCTAGATTGCCAAAATTGAGCTCACAATATTTTATCAGTCGGATTTCTCGCCACCTCAGTCTCTGGGCTTGACCGCTCACCTCCACCACCACCACACACATTTAATGACTGAAATGTTCTTGATCAGGACACGTCTACGACCTTTCCATCCAAGTTGAATTAGCGTCCAATTTTATTTGTCCTAGGCAAAATTTCAACCGATCAGTGATGGCCTATCTAATCTAATTCTTGACAAAAGTAAATAAGCTTTATTTAGGATATTAGTAGTACATTCCTTTACATTTGGCTTTTCATCAAAACTTGCCACATTCAATATTTTATACTAGCCTTGATATACTGGCTTTGCCAGTACAATCTTTAATCTGGAGGCTACAGAGCATCATAAACCCAAAATTATCGACAGCATTTTGTTTGTATTTTGTGAGTTTAACATTACATACATTTCACTACACTAACACACTTTCCTCAAACAACATCCGAGGTAATGTCTATTCTGGTGACGTGCCTCCTGGAAGGCAGCGCATTCCTGAGATGCCTCAAACTTTTATTTCATGTGGTTGAAACTCAATATTAATGTGGGTGCTGGGCCTCTGGCACTGGGCCAGGTTTCAGTACGGCTGCTGTCTGCAGCTCTGCATTACACATGCTCCTCGACAGAGAAAGCAGCTGCCATTGAGGAGATTAAATATAATGGAAAATAAGCCTTTCAGCCCGAGGACTCGGCCATTCTTGGGACGGCGGTCACCTAGCAACCGGTGCTTGACCACTCCATTGTACAAACTTGTGTTAAGCTTTTGCCCCCTCATTAGAGACATTCCTTCGAGTGAGGTATTAAAAGATTAGGGCACACAAACACTATTTCTCTGACTTTTCCCCCCCTTCGGTCTTAAGGATAATCGCAGATATTTCGATTGGGCCACAGAAGAAATTAAATTGTCGTATGAAATTTTTAAACCGGAATCACAAAAACTATTGATCTCGGAGGAAACTGTTTCAGTTTCAAAGGCACAGATAGGCAAGTAGACAAGATTTCAACCAATTTTGAAGAGTAGTATGTCCAGAGCTGTAAGAAATCTCTGCGTGCCTGAAACAATGTACGTTTCACCTTCTCCTGGGTGAACAATGGCACAGCTGAATGACCCGTGGGCTGCCTTATTCACCGTGCTCCTCTTTAGGAGGCGAGCTGAAAGCGTGGCCTGACAGACAAGCTCTGGCGCACAGTGGGTGGTGGCGAGAGTGCAGACCTGTGCAAACACACACTACTTTTCAATTAAAGTCAGCAAGCTTCTAGTGTTGTTCGTCACAAACCCGTGGAAGGACAAACAAACTGAAGTGGGTTAACAGTAGATAGTACACAGGGCCATGGGGGTAGACACTGCTGTTTCTTTTCTAAAGAACGAGCTAAATATAACCACCAACCTGCATGCTAGATTAAGATCAGTGTTACCAAGAATTTTTTTTTCCAAGATTACGACAGCTATGTGCGCATACTCATCATTCAAGGCTTCTGCAACTTCATTATAACCTCCTGTTAGCGTTTTAGCTACAAAGCAAACGTTTTAATACCGAGCGTACGCTTTAAAATTCTCCACTTCTCCTGGCTCAGAAGTTTACGCAGACACATCACAATGCAAAGCAGTCAATTTACTTTCATCTGCCCTTTTCAGGGTTAAAGGATTAGCGGCACTGTTTAAGTCGTAGCATTAGACTGGTGGGAATCCCGAGGGTCGGTGTAGCATGGATTCCTTCTGGGAAAGCAGCCCGGTAAAAACACCAAGAAGTTACACAGTGTCTACATGCCATCAGTGAATATCAAAGAGAAAAAAAAAACACACCAATGGCAAAAATTTGATAATGTTAGAGCGTACATGGAGCTAAATAAAGCACATGGAGCATCACACAGCCTAACAGAAGCAGCTAGTAAAGAATGAAGACCATGTTTTGTGTGAAATCTACCAACTCTTTACTATCACTATATTTTCTTTTTGAATTTTTTTTTTAGAGAGAGAGAGAGAGAGATTATATATTTGCTTTACTTTACTCCGAAATGCAACACCGCTGATGCTAATGAATTTTGGTATTTAAAAAAAAAATTAAAAGTTGTGCCATGATTTCTACCCAAATTTAGTTGCCAAAAAGATGCCAAAATATGTCATGAATGTCCAAAACACTTGTCCATATGTATGTTAAATAGCTGTTCAGCCTGCAAATCAAACGGAGTCGAGAGTTTCTGAGCCCAATATTGAATGTACGCAAATGGACTGGACTTTTTGAAATCTTGTTGGGCTGAACAGTTTTCTAAAGATTGAGATTGCACTGCAAACCCCAAACAAACTTAATGTAGGAACCAAATTCATGTCCAGTATCCTTCATAAGCCAAATTTCCATCTATATGAATGGGGGGGCAGTAGATGAGTGGTTAGCACATCTGCCTTACAGCAAGAAGGTTTTGGGTTTGATTCCCGGACTTGGGCGTTTCTGTTAAGAGGTTTTTATGTTCTTCTCGTGTTCGCGTGGGTTTCCACCGACAGTCCAAAAACATGTACATTAGGCGAAAGTGGATGTTCCAAACTGCCCCTAGGTGTGAGTGTGAATGGTTGCGTGTTTGATTGCGAGTTGTTCAGGGTGTACCTTGCCTCTGCCAAGTGTCGGCTGAGATAGGCACTAGACTTATCGCGACCCTAGCTGGATAAAGCAGTTCAGTCTTGTACAAAAACACCATTCATGATATTTACACAAACAACCACAACACTGCCCCGTTACATATATACAAATTTCTACTTTTAAGCTTTAAACACATTATAATTATTATTATCATTATTTTCACATTAACGTACTTGACGTCTTTCCTTCAAGTTTGCACAAAAAGATAAACAGGAGCCATTTCTAAAACAATCCTTACTGAGACATGACTATTTTTAAGAAAATATGTCGCTACGCAGGCTTTTCTTCATTCCAGTGTATAAAGAGCGGCACATTCTTGCAGAATCATACATTTCCTGGAGAAACCATTTGTTAATGGCTACAATTTAAAACTGCACACGATTTCACGCAAAACAAAATACAGCCTGTTTCGTGGCGGGTGTACACATCTTTGTTATAACTAACTGCAGTGTGAGAACTGAGTTGGAGTATAATCATTCAATCACATGGTAGGCTTTTTGTTTTTTTTCTATTTTTTCCCCATCCCTAGTAGTTTAGAGGCATGCAGGCATCATCTCTGAGGAGACCAGCTGTACAAACCCTTTCCTCATTTCACATGCTCATAAGACTGGGACTAACCAACAAGCAGCTCTAAACCAGATGCGAGCACACGCATGTGAAATCTATACCAGTACAGAGTAAATGAAATCTATTTCAATGACTTTACACAAAAATTAGGAAGTCTTCACGCTTTATGTGGGGAACACTTTACAAAGTCCTATATTTGTGATGCAGCAAGTGCTAAGGTGGGTGAAGGCACAGACCGAGACTTCGTTTACGCTTATGGTGATCGCCAACACAGACGAAACACTCAAAGTTCACTCAAGTAATTCTTAGTTTACTTCCGTTGAGTATGTTCATGCACGCTGGCCACTCTTTGATTTATTGTGGCTCAGTAACAATACAAACAGACAAGAGAGTCACTTGTAAATGATTACACTTCTGATAAAATCGACACTGGGATTACAAGAAACCGTCAATCGGTCACAAATCCACAAACAAACTCAGAAATTAGTCAAATATTAATGTGCCGAATGTTTCATCGGCTGTGGTGGCCACCGAAGACTACATGGACTCTCGGCGTAAAACAAACACTCGGCCGGGTTTGTGTGCCATGTCACATTTATCCACATGATTTGCTGCCACATTCATAAATTCGCCTTAAGAAACAGCAAAACACATTCAGTGGAAATTTTCCTCGAGCCAGAGCAGTCCTTACTCATTTCAGAAGATTGTTGAGCATTTACTGTCATTCTTTGAGTGCCATACTGCAAAACCGACACATCCCTACTGCAACACTTCCAAATGAACACAAACCTAAATCTAATCATTATTTTAATACCAGCAGAGCACAATTTGTACTTCTCATTAGCTATTAGTGGTCAGGAAATGCCTCTGAAATGGCTGGATCTACTAACAGACATAAAAGCCCCCATGCCCTCGCCACAATTACTAATTACTAGCTAGCTACAAAATTCCTAGAAAATAAGCTGTTCATAACCTGAGCTCAGATCTCGAAATCTGACTGTCAAAATATACCTTGAGTTCTCACTTACATTGTGGGGCCGGTGGTGTAGTGGGTGGAGTGCTGGGCTCATGATCAAGAGGTTGTGTATCAAGCTCTTAACCACACGTGTGCCCCTGTAAGAGTATAACTGGTACCAGTGAAAACACTGGGAAGGTAACATGCAACAAAGGAGTTGATGTCCTAGTCGATTTATGTTGCAGAAACCGGGATAAGCTCCAGCCTGATGAGCCAGTAGGCTCGGGGGGTAAAAGTGCAACAATCTTTATCTTTACATCCCAGTTCGGTCATTCTGAACACAGATTTTCTGGATGGAACTTCCTGGCCGCACGTGATATTTTAACTCATTCATTTGCCCTAATCAAAAACTCAGTTATAAAAGACATCTGACCCAAACGTCAATACATATGATATCAGACATCCACAATGAGTTAACATTCATAGTTTGTGTCTTTAAGCATTAGTACACAACATATAAAATTCAAATTCCTTTTCCACAAGACAAACGCTTTGGGTGGGGTGCAACAGTGCAACCTACTCCAGTCTGGTCACGGTGCACGGATTCTACTCTCCAACCTCCTCTGTGTACTGAGCCTGCGAATTTTTAAGTGAAACTGACTGTACTTGGGAACGGGTCCAAAGTGGTTATTTATCCAAAAAAATGCACATAACCAACATGACCTTTAAAGCTTCATTAATTGTAGGTTGACGCACAGGTTCAGTAGTCAAGATCAGGAAGTGAAGGAAAGGTTCACGTTAAACATTCTGAAAAGCCCGGGGTTCTATTAAAAATGTCCACCGGGGCACAGTTTCAAATTAAGCCTGAGAATTAACGATTAACACTAATCGCAAAAGGCAGGAACAACGTGACAGACTTGGATCCAGAGGAATAAACAAAAGCAGGCCTATTAGAGAAGATAAAGGGACTTTGTCCTAATAGTGCTGTATGATATGATACAACATTAATTAGTTAAATAAATAAATAATACACTTTTCTGATATCACCTAGGCATCATCCAATAATGATATGAGTAGTCATATATGAGTAGTCATAACTTGCTACCCTTATTTTAATATACTACAGTTCTGCAATCCTTAAACACTGATAAATTGTTATTATATCAAATAAGGTGATTACACTGATCTCACACACACACACACACACACACACACACACACACACACAGGGTTTTTTTAATTCTCTTACTGTTGCTGGACTTCAGATCGCGGTGGATGATGGGAACGGTGGCCCCCTCGTGCAGGTACTGCATGCCCTTGGCTATCTGCACGGCCCAGTTGACCAGGATGTGGGGCGGGACGCGCCTGCCGGTGAGCGCGCGGTTCAGGGTGCCTCCTTGCGCGTACTCCATCACCAGGCACAGGTTGGGCTCCTCCAGACACACGCCCTCGAGCCGGATGATGTTGGGGTGGCGCAGCATGGCGAACAGCTTGGCCTCCTGCCTGACGCTCTCCGCGGTGGCGGTGATGTCCTCGTCCGGGTCCTGGCGCGCCGCCTTCACGGCCACCTCCTGCTCGCGCCACGTGCCACGGTACACCTTACCGAAGCCACCGACGCCGATGATCTCCTCGAGCACCAGTGCGCTGAACGGGATGTCCAGCGGGTCCCGTGACGCTGAGGTCGACGGGGAGGACACCGACGCCGGTCTGTACACGGCCGGTTGGTAGGTGACGTAGTTGGACGGGAAGATGCCCACGCGGTGGTTGAGTTTGCCGGTCCACCAGCCTTCGTCTCCGGACACGGCCGCGTCTTTGGACAGCACCTCGACCACGTCACCGCGCCGCAGGCTGAGCTCGTCCTCGCCGCTCGCCTCGTAGTCGTACGCCGCGGTCCACAGCGAGTGCGTGCGCGCCGGCGCCGAGTGCGCGCGAGAGTTCCCGGCTGCCGCGGAGTACGTGGAGCTCTCCGGCCATCCATGCTCCGCTAGTAGTCGCCCCTCACCGTCCGGGAAAACGGCCCGGGGAACATCCATGACTCGGCGCCTGCGGTGGCACCATAAGGTGCGATGATGTCCGAGCGGAGAATGAACGCAAACCGGGGTCGTGTTACCTCTCCAGACATAAAACAACCACCGGGACAACAGACGGGCTCTTCATTATTACCTAACACACGAGTTCCCGTGTTTATCAGGGAAGGGGGTTCAGTCTGACCTCCGCGTGACTGCGCATCAACTCAAGTGTCCCAAAAACCTCAGAGAACCGCGCCGAGACGGGGTCACACACCGCTGCTACAAACATACATCATTTATTACACTTAAACCACTCCTTACTAAACTTTTTTAAAGTTTACTAAACTCCTCTCCAAAGTTAAACCGACAGAAGAGCCGGTCTGAAAAGGCCACCGCTGAGTTATTAGCTTGCTAGCATTAGCCTAACCTACAGGTGCAAACTATCTCCTACCTGCGCACTCCGGCACCACAAACACCACAACCCGAGCACACAAGTGTTAAAAGGTCATATAACAAGTACCCGAACCACGACAACACGTCCTCAGCACCTCAGAATCCCACACTGTTTACACACCTTACCGTTTGTTCGACGGTTAGCTTAGCAGAGTGAGCTAAAGTTTACTAACAGAGTTCACCTGACTCCCTTCACGCGCACACACAGAAACACATAGAAACACTCACACGGGTCCAGAAACCGCGCAGACTTTATCTTCAGTCTCATAACAAACTACCTGAGCACTACAGAGAGTCCCGAACTCCAAAATTCGACTAAAAGCGAGGACGTTTAACTACAGCGGGTCCCAGAAGTCCAGTAAGTTGGTCGAGAAACTCGGCGGACCAGCGCCATGGCGTCAGCCAGCCTCCGCCACTCTCCCTACCGACAGGCCTGCCACACACACACGGGGGCGTGGACACGGTCAAGCTCCCGTAGCAACAACGAATCCGATAGCAGCGTTCAGCACTACGCCCCGCCCACTGCCACTGCATTTCTCTCTTTCTCTTTCTCTCTCTCTCTCTCTCTGCAACTTTCCCTTGCTCCAGGAGAACTATTAAGCGCATCTCGATTGGTTATGTGAACCCACGTGACCTTGATACCTCTGTCTGGGGAAATTCTTACAGTCATCAAATTTATAATTATAGGCAAGCTGGGAAAAAAACAACTAATGTTTCTAAGAAAGGGTTTAGTGAAACTTTAAAGTTGGGAAACGCTTGTATATTAAATTCTACCTCTTTCCAAACTGTCGATTCTTTTAGAGATAATTAGAACAGAAAACTGAAACAAACATGATTAGTGCATTTCACATATTTCACTAATGGATGTGATATTCTGTCATATTTTTGGTCACAGTGTCACTGAAAATTTTTTTGATCTTAACAAAGTTTATGGTATTTTTTTTTTATTTTGGCATTAACTGTAATTTTAAAAACCCATGAAATGCCTGTTAAAGCTAAAGATAAAGAGATCTTTATTGTCAACTGTTGCATGAACAATGAAAATAAGTTGAGCAGCTGTCTGTTTAGCAGCAAGTATTAAAACAAGTGCACAAAAGTCGTCTGAGGTAACTACACTAAGCTATATATTAGATTAGATTACATTAGATTCAACTTTGTCATTACACATGTATAAATACAGAGTAACAAAATACAGTTTAGCATCTAATCAGAAGTGCAGAGTGCTTTTTGATGCCTCTTCGCAGGGCCCAGCATGCCTCTTTGAAAGCTTGCTGGTCTCCTGACTTCATCCCCTGCTTCTTTGGGTCTAATTTTTTATGGCCTACAGTGTAAACCTACATTTACATTTTCATTTGCTTCAAGTTGCCTGATACAGAGTAAAATTAATGTTTTGTGTCAGCATTATCATCATCATCATCATCATTATTATTATTTGCAATTTTAAGCTTTTTTGTTATATATTAAGAAGAGGCAGTACGTGCTTGAGATAGCTTGTAATATCACACTGACAATGTTCACTAAAATTATCATGTATTGCTACAGTGTCTTCAAAGAACTTAACATGACCTACTGCAAGCTCCAATTTAAAGAGGCAGTTACCTAAGTATTTTAAATTGTCGGATAAATTATCTGACCGTACAATGATGATATACATCAATGTTGGTATTAATATTGGTAAAATTGTCCATTTTGGGGTTGAAAATCATTAAAAAGATATGTTTAAAACAATCCTGACACCTACAAGACTCCTGACCTACATGGGAGTGTTTGAAGCTGCTCTCTTTTTCTAATATAAGTTGATCAAGGTTCAACAAACAAAGTTTATGCCCTCTGTTAAATTAAAAGCTTTTATTCTCTGTAATTAGACATACAGTAAACAGTGAAATTGGCCTCTGCATTTATCCCTTCCTTACACAAAAGTAGTTAGCACACACAACCACTTTAACAGAAAACTGGCCCACACAGGGGACAGTTGGGGGTTCAGCCATGGATGTTGGCACTTCAGCCATGGATGTTTATCTGCCAATACTTGGGAATGAACCAGCAACCTTTCAGTCACAAGACCATTTCTCTGACCTTTAGGCCACGACTGCCCACAGCTGCATATTTACATTATTTCTCATACTTGAATTGATTTAGTGTCTCGATGAATCAATGCAGATTAGTTGTGCTAGTCTCTATTTATTTCTTGTGAGTATGCAATGGGCTTTTCTGTTATCTGACAATTCTTGAGCTCCTGGAGTGCAAGGCAAGCTTGCATAACTTTAGCATAAGTTTGTGCACCTTTGTACAGCAGTCTATAACTAGTGTTCATTAAATTTAAGTCATTAAATTGACAGATTTTTTTAGAAAGGTCGAATTGTGGGTCAGTCAGAGGGTGGAATCAGCTAGTGACAAATAGCCCACAATTTAAATTCTCTGTCAACGATAAAAAGTTCAACGGTGAAGGTAAGGCCACCCTGGATCCACAACCAGGTCGACCTCGAGCATCAGAAAGCTACCTTCGCTCTGTGAAGAGAGCAGTGGAGAGAAATCCCTGTTCCAAGGCTGCAGACATTGCAGAAGCCTCTTCTTTGAACAGGAAATATTGATTCTGAAATTTTGATTGTCTATTTACTTATGTCCGGTCTCTGTGTGGAGTTACTATAAATATTTACACTACTTTAGTGTAAATATTGTAGTTTACAGTGATTTTACAGTAACTTTCTTAATGGCACCTCTGGTCCACTGAATTTTTGTATTATTACATATTCTGCAGAATTGATTTTGAATATATTTTGATCTCAAAATTATAACATATTTTAATTCTATACTCACACTAAAAATACTGAAGATACGATCACACATGTATAATCATTGGCTCAAAAACATGTTTATACAGAAATTGTTTTTTCCATGTAATTACACTTAAATTGAACAGCATTGCTCTTTCTGGTAGACAACTTCAAATCTTATAAGAGTTAAATAAAATTTTAGCAGTATGTTGAGAAGGTGATTTATGTCATCATGGAGTACATTTGCGAATATTGAATAAATTAATATTGTGGCCTACACCTAATTTACAGCAGAGTTGTTGGTAATGTAAATAACATATTTATTTAGGACTATGTTAAATATAATACACAATTATAAAATAATAAAATAAAATGTATGCTCTCGCTGTGCTTGCATGGGTTTCCTCCGGGTTCTACAGTTTTCTCCCACAGGCCAAAGACATACATATTAGGCTAACTACTAGACTACTCCAAATTGCCCCTAGGTGTGAATGCGTGTGTTGGCCCTGCAATGGTAAAGTGAGCAGTTCAGGGTGTATACTGCCTTTGCCCAGTGCTGGGTGAGGTAGGCTCCAGCCCCCAACATAATCTAGAACATTTAGTGGCCTGAGAATTGACTGGACCTATCTCCACTTTTGTTTAAATATAGATAGGTCCAGTTAATTCTCAGCCCTCGGATTGCTCATCTGGTTGATGCGTTTAATTGTTTGTTTGTTTTTGACTGACTTGCAAATTGCGATGCAACATCAAGCTGAAATCTTGAAAGCACCCAACCATGGCACTTTGACAGTGTTTGGAAATGAAACACACAACCTTGTCATCTGCATCTCAGTTCCTGAACCACTGAAGTCACCACAGCTAGCACAACCTTTAAGTATGAATTAATTCAGTCGTAGAACTTAAATGGTTGAATCAATGAAAAATCAGGGGTACTAGTGTCTATTTTTGTGTAAATACAATAGGCTTTTGTAGTAGATATAAGCTTTAGAAGGGGCCCATTCACTTTCCAGGCATAATAAATAAACATGAAATCCAGTGTTATCTATTGAAAATAAAATGGAACCGGCCACAATAATCGTTTTTAACTATTTGCTGACTCCTGTACACGAGTCTCAATGACCCCTGCACTGGGCACGATGATATTAGTAAACATCACTATCTTTTTTTTTTAAATTTCTCTTTAAATCATATGCCTTCTGTTTCTTAACACTTGATCTCAGACGTTCCACTGTCCACGGATAGGTACTACCACTTTTTTGCAAACACAAGATCATTCCTCTGGTCACGCTGTCTTTTTATCGTTACTGCACAGAACAAAAACAAGATGTAAAACACACAGATGAGATACTAAGCTCATGAGCTGGGGTGCTCTCACCAGGAAACCTTTGTATGTAGAAAATGAATTGATAATAGAAGATAAAACACACAGGATATTCACTAATTAATAAGCATCAGTCAGATGGGAAAATGTACTGGATTATACACAATGTAATGAAACATACGGTACTTTAGTGTAAGTACTATGATATACAGTTGATTACGGTAAATTTCCTAGCGGTGCCTCCGCTTTACAGCTATTTTTACAGTACAGTGCCGATATGGCGCATTACCGTACAGTTTATAATATGGACGCATTAGTGATTTAGAGGTGGAGAACTGGACCGCAGTGAATTAGAGTAGAGGTGGGGGCGCAGGATTCATAGAAGGTAGTAGAAAGGGACATCACATAACCAACACTCCTCATCTCTCTCTCTCTCCACACACACACACACACACACACACACACACACACACACCCTGGGAAGATGGTGCTCAGCCTGCAGCGCACAGCATCAGTTTTTTAATAATGGCACCCCAGAAAGAAGAGGAAAGGACGGGAGGAAAAGGGATGGACGGATTTCAAGGTTCTGTATCATAGACTGGACAAGTGGAACCCTCCGCAACATGTAGGGCAGTAACTGATCTTGGGAAGGAATCGAGGAGAAGGCGGAGAGGGTGATTTTATTCTCCAGAATGATCCGGGTTCAGTCTTTGCATTAAGCGGGGATGGGTTCCCAGGTGCTGCAGACGCTCCGGCAGGGGGTGTGGGCTTCCCTGACCGGCGGATGGTACCACGACCCCGAGCAGAACAAATTCAACAACTCGTGCCACCTTTATCTGTGGCTCTTCTTGCTCATGTTGCCCCTGTCTCTGCATCTGGTGAGTAAAATGGCACGACATGTGCTTCAGGAGCCAGGATGGAAATGAGTCAGCAGTCAACGCAGTATATGAGAATGAATAAGGCTGGGAATTATTATACAGAGGCGCTCCTTCTTATCCACACACACACACACACACACACACACACACACACACACACACACACACACACACAACACACACACACACACACACACACACACACACACACCCAGCACAAATGCTTAGAAGGACACTGGAGACCCAGTTACATGGATAGGCTCCTGTAATGCAATCCCCTCAAATTAATCCATCCTTGTTTGTGCATGGGTTATTTATTTATTTGTTTATTTATTTATTGGTGGGTTTTTTTGTTTGTTAGTTTGTTTTTTTGTTTTAGTTTTTTTGGTTTGGAGGTAATTGTACATTGTTAAAAATAAAAACCCTATAATAATAATAATAATAATAATAATAATAATAATAATAATAATAATAATAATAATAATAATAATGATAATATTAATAATAATAACAACAATATCTTTCACCCTTATGATTTATTCTACATTATTATACTATAATGAACAAACAAATTATTCTTTAATTGAATTTTCTAAAAATATGAAAGATGGAACGGCACCTGATGGAATGGCACCCTGTTTTTCTGACAGTGTAGGACCCTACAGGGTTAATTTTCCACCTGCATGTGTATCCATTATAAAGTATTAAAGGTAGTATATTCAGTTTTTTCCATCAATCCCAGCAGGTTGTTATTTTATTCACTCTTTTTTCTTTCACCTTCTGTCTGTATTTTCCACATGTTCGATACGTCAAAGCCAGGTTTAAATGCCTGCATCAACCACAGGATCTGTGAAGAAACTGGACAGAACCATTTCCCCCCTCTCAGAGGGGACACAAATCCCCAGAGTTCTCAGTGTTCCTATTGATAGAAAGTTCACTCTACTGATCTAAATATTATACCAGCACTCATATATTAATAGCTGTCATTACCTAAAAACCTGTACTGACACAGAAAATCTATCCCAGGCTCTCTGAAGTCCTTCCCCATGCTGGTCCTGAGTAGTCAGCTCCCAGTTGCCTCTGACTGCAAGCAGTCTGGCTTTGGCGCATTTTCCCTGCATGCTCTCGAAGTGATGGATAAACACTGCGTGACGCTGTGGATCATTCACAGCTATCTGCAAAAAATATATATATATATTTTCACATCCATGCATTTCAGATGGACTTTGAGTCAGACTACACAATTCAGTATGATCTCCCTGTTTTAACAGTGTATAAAAGGATTTGTGGAAGGTTGAGTCATGCGCGACCAAGCAGGAGAATCACAGGAATGTGTTCAGGGCTGGTAAACAAAGCTGTTGCACAGAGACTGCTAATAGCATCATGCTGCCTATTTTTAGCTACAATCTTTTTTTAATATGCAAAACGGCCTTCCAATCCTCCAAGGGTGTTTATATAGTTTTAGAAAAAGGGGTTCTTTAAGCTTTCTTAAGGGCTCAGTGGATAAATAAAGCATGTTAGGTTCTAATTGGAACCCTTTACATTAGGGAACCGTGTTGTTGTAGGGTTCTACAGAGAAATTCTAAGGTGATTTCACTCATTTCAGTCATTTTTGGAACTGTTTATTCCTGCTATTAGGGTTGCGGGAAGGCTGGAGCCTATCTCAGCCAACACTGGACAAAGGCGGAGCACACCCTGAACAGCTCGCCAGACCATCGCAGGGCAATAAACACAAACAACCATTCACACTCACATCTACACCTAGGGTTAGTTTGAAACAGTCAATTAGCCTAATGTGTATGTTTTTGGAGGGTGGGAGGAAACAGGAGTACCCTGAGGAAACCTACACAAACATGAGGAGAACATGCAAACTCCACACAAACTCAAATCCAGGACTTTCTTGTGGTGGGGTGGACGTGCAAGCCGCTACATCAGAGGATTTAAAATTTAAAATTTCTGAACTTGATACAAGCTCAAGATTCATGCATTAATCATGTGGAATCAGGTGTGGCTCCTGTTTGGATGGGCAGCCACACTCCGATTTGCAGACTGGACACCTAGGACACTTCAGTAGGCTATTTTAATCTCGCCAAAACAACACTTAATGAGCGAACAATAGTTCAAAGGCATAGACTTTAAGGTCACAAAGACTATCTGTGCTCCATAACAACAAATCCATGTTGATATGCGGTGCTGGTATCTAGAAGGCTGTTTGTGGGTGGAAACTGATAATCAGTGTGATGTACCTATGTGTTTCGTATTATCTGTACACACTACATAGTGAGTTAGCACGTTTGCCTCACAGCAAGAAGGTCAAGTCAAGTCCCAGGCTTGGGTGTTTCTATGTGGAGTTGGCATGTCCTCTCCGTGCTTGCGTGGGTTTCCTCCAGGTACTCCGGTTTTCTTAGACAGTCCAAAAACATGCACATTTTCCTCGCTGGCTGTTCCAAATTGCCCCTAGGTGAGAGTGTGCATGTTTGTGTGTGTGTTAGCCCTGCGATGGTCTGGTGGGCTGTTCAGGGTGTACTCCACCTTCGCCCACAGTCAGCTGAGATAGGCTTCAGCCTCCCATTGATACTAATAGAAGTAAAATGCTTAGACTTGTTGGTAGCCTTCCTGCGAACCCTAGCTGGACTTAGCAGATGAATGAATGAAATCATGTGGAAATCTAAAATGTTTTTGTACTGAAACACTACTGTGTGTGTGTGTGTGTGTGTGTGTGTGTGTGTGTGTGTGTGTGTTATTATATTATCATTATTACTTTTTCCTCAGGCTCTTCCACCCACCAGTCTGGCCCTCAGTATTTACTGCACCTCAGTGACGGTCTTCTTCATCCTCATTAAGATGGTGAACTATCGCCTTCACCTGATGTTTGATGAAGGTGAAATTGTACCCCAGAACAGTGTGTCTGACATCAGTAAAGCTGTAGAAAAAAAGAGCAATGCCTCAGATACTTGCCATCCAGCCAGTTTAAGGTACGACACAGTAAAACGATTACTGGTTTATTATATAATATAAAACTCAATAAGCAACATTCATTAATAGCTGCAACAGGCTGAATAGTACACTACTGGATTTAAATTCAATAAAGTTAAAGCTGTACACAGAGCAACAGTAGAAGCTCCTCTTGGGCAAATGTCATCCCTTAATCCGATCTAATAAACCCCCTTTCCCCTACAGGAAGAGCAGCACAGTACCTGATAGTGTTGCCATGACAGTATTGACTAGAAACAGGACAAGTCCAGTAATCCAAGTCACAGTGAAACAGACTGAAACAGACCCTGGACTGATTGGCGTGAGTTGTCACCTATTCATACTGCTTAAAAGAAGTTGGATGCTAATTGGAAAACATACCTTTAAGCTCAACAATGTGTTTTATCCTTTTGAAACTGCAGGACTGCTCAAGGAAGGATTCAAAGAACATAGAAAGTAAGTAATAATCGTACTCCCTGTATTATAGGAGGCTATAGAGTGTAAGTACTTTACAGCTCTCAGTGCTTTTTGTGATTTTTTTTTTCTTTTTGTGGAAGGTGACAATTTTATTGGCAATGATGGATTGGGCTGGTATTGGCATCCAATACTAAGGTGCATTTAATGTACTCAGTATTTAAAAATAATCCAAGCCTAGATTCTAAAAGACATGTCATGTTAGACAGCCATCATGCTGGCGTAGAAGCACATCCACTTTACAGCAAGAAGGTCCTGGGTTCAAGTCCCGGACTCGGCAAGGGTGTTTCTGTGTGGGGTTTGTATGCTCTCCCTGTGCTTGCATGGGTTTCCTCCGGGTTCTACGGTTTTCTCCCACAGTCCAAAGACATACATATTAGGCTAACTACTAGACTTCTCCAAATTGCCCCTAGGTGTGAATGCGTGTGTTGGCCCTGCAATGGTAAAGTGAGCAGTTCAGGGTGTACACTGCCTTTGCCCAGTGCTGGGTGAGATAGGCTCCAGCATTCCCGCAACCCTGGTAGGATTAATCATATTGGCAAATGAGTGAGATGAATGTGGGGTATTCTCGAATGCCCCAAGATGTGAATGGTTGTTTGTCTATGTTGGCCATGGCGCTGCACTGGCATGCTATTCAGGGTGTACACCTGGAGCTGGCTAGGATGGGCTCCTGCATTGTTGTGACCTTGATATAGCAGTTTCAAAAAACTGAAATGAAAATGTTATGTCAGACAGTTCTGGGTATCTTTATTTAAGCCACACACTATGAGAATCTGTTTTGATGAAAGCTATTTGATGACAAGATAGTTAATAATCCATCCATCTGGTATCTATACAACTTATTCATCCGGGTCAAGGGGAATCTGAAGCGCATTCCAGCTGACTTCATGTAAGAGGTGGGGTACACCCTGAACAGGTTACCAGGATATTGCAGGGCTAACACTGACACAAACAAAAGCATTCACACTCACATTCATACCTGTAGCCAATTTAGATTATCCAGTTGATCTAATGTGCATGATTTTGGACTGTGGGAAGAAGATGAAGTATCGCGGGAAGCGATATGAAAGCTCCACAACGGCGACTGGATGAAATTTCACAACTTTCTTACTGAGGCAATGGTGCTAACCAATGTGCCACCGTTTCACTTCAAGATAGTTTAATTAAACTCAATCAAAGTTTATTTATATAATGGTAATATTGGAAGGCTCCCTGAGACAATAAGAAACTTTGAGAGGAACCAGGTTCAGAAGGAATCAAGCCTCTTCGTATGACACTGGATGACTGGAATATAGTGCCAAAATATTCAGAGGTATTTGGTGTGCTTAAGCCACTATCTCACGGTGTGGTGAATGCTGACAAACGTAATTTTTGGATTCGTCAACTTTTCTGATGAATGTTGGCGAAAAGTAGGGTTTGCTTCTGCCATTAGCTACGTTTAGCAATGATTAGCAACATTCATGCGAATGTTTCTGAAAGTGTTTGTGAAAGACAGTTGTTTATTGATGGACTCAACCCTATTAAAAAGGTGAGCAAACCCTCCCCAGTTGGTGAACCATGTGACACGTTAAAACACGTTTAGTGACACGTTAAAACCATTTGCAAGCACTTGTATGTGGAAAAAATACATTTGCAAAAAATTTTTTACCATGTTCAAAATTTTTTTGCGAGAAGAAAAACTGTATGTGACCCTTAAACTGTTTGCAAACCTTTTACTAACCCACACAAAACCCAAAATCCGCTACCTTTCTCAGCATTATGCCGCCCCATGCGTTACTAGCTTTACATAGCAAAACAAAATGTGGCGCCAAAGATTATGACAAACTTTAATACTGATGTGAATTGTTTTGCTTTTGTGACTATGGCAGGCCAAGAAGACACATGCTCACCAAAGAAATGTAAGGAAAGACCTGAAGTTGAGGAGAAACTGACTCCTGGAGATGCATTTAGTCCTAATACTGACCAATCAGTCCCACTTTTACAGTCAGAACAGAGACAGCCAACCTATGAGACCACAGCTGATGAAGGTCTACCCCCTTCTAGCAGCAGTGAGGAGGAGAGGTTCCAAGAAGAAGCTGAGAAAGGAAAAACACCACCACTTCCAGAGCTCAACACCACTGCCAGCCTGTGCTCAGAGGCTAAAGAGGCTGTGGAGGAAGAGAAGCCTGAGGAGACCTACTGCTCGGACGAAATCTCTGTGGTCCTGGTAGACAATTCTGGTTTATCAAGTCGCCTGGATGAGAATGATACTGTGAAGATTGTTATCACGATGAGCTGTGACCCTCAGACAGCAGCCGAGCTGGAGGAGTCAGTCAGGCTCAGCCTCCTGGAGTCGGCTCAAACCCGCCTGGCTCAGCAAGACCAGCCGGGGGATTCTCCTGTTAAAATCCCTGTCATTACCTTTGATTCACCTCGAGAGGAGGATGAAAACTGCATTAAGGAAAATAATGAATTATGTTCTCAGGAACAGACTATGGCTTGTGAAAATCAAGACTCAAATAAGCCAGTAGGGTCCAGTTCTGCCCAGCAGGAATCACTGGCCAATGAACTTGAGGCTGAGAATCCCAGTCCGAACACTTATAACAGCTCCTCAGGCATTGACGTGCGCTCTCATCCAGATGAGAGTGAACACACTGAGCTCAAGTCAGATACTGATGCATACTTGCAAATCCCTTCTGGTTTTGGGAGGTTTGGTGGAGGAGGAAGGACCCATGTAAGAGGACTGAGCATTGACAGTGGAAGAGACGCCGTCCTGATTGGCAACAGAGCCAAATCCAAGCAGCAGACAATGACGACATCCAAGTCGGACTTAGAGGACAAAGAGGGCCAGTTGCCCAATGAGTCAAACTTTGTGGAGTTTGTTTCAATGCTGGAGTCCATCAGCAGTACCAGAAGTGGGGGCGGGAAGCACACAGAGGATGAGCAGAAGGATGAGCAGAAAGCCAAAACAGATGGTTGGTCTTTAATTATTTTTTCGGGGTGGAGGGAGAGGGGGGGGGTTGTGGTTGTGGCAATGACTGGCATGCTATGACACACCTATTATTTGCAGAGCTTCAATGAGAATTTTGGATTTGTCATGTTGTGCAGAGTAGTACGGATACACATGAAGATTTTGTTTTGTTTTGGCCTTCCGTCTGTACTGTTATCTGGTGATTATCTCTTAACTGTCCACTCATTCCATCTCAAACTTGAAGGTTACATTTGTTTGATTGTTTTTTTCTCAGTGCTTTTCATCAGTCAGTTTAAAGGGGAGATATGATGCTTTTCTCCAATATTTTAAACCATAAATGTTGTTACAGTTTTAAATAGCCGTGTTATACACCCCAAGTGCGTCAAATAGTAAGGTCAGCAGATGTTCTGTCTGTTCTGTCCTTGCTGTTTGAGCTGGCTGTAAACACAATGTTTTGCAGATTTTATTTATTTATTTATTTTTGGGAGCCACCCTAGTGCATCAAGGTGTGCTGGGCCTTCTGGTTAGCTGGCTTTCCCTCCTGTACTTATACACAGAACCCATCTCAGGCTGCCTTCCAGTGCACTGAAGGAAGAAGCAACCCATTTCAGAACCGATCAGAGAAGAGTAGGCACAAAGAGCGAAAAAAAAAACATTCATAGGAGGAGGAAGCCAAGCAAGCCATCCAACATTATTGTTTCAGGGAGGTGGGGAGGAAGCCTACTGAAGAACTGTGGAGCTTTTTTGGATTAGGAATCATTATTTGGTGCTTCAGTGGTGTCTGAAATGAAAAGTTAAGGTTTGAAAATGGGTATCTGACCTTTACATTTGAAAATAAAATATCCATAAACTTTCTATGTGCTACTGATTTACTGTGATCTTGTGGGATACAGAGGCAGAAAACATGTTTGGCGCATGGACTATATCCATTTTACAGTGCATAGCAAGCAAAAATAATGTGTCTCAGTTCTTTTGATTGAAAGGTGTGAACATGAAAAATCAATCTCGCTCATCACTGATTTGCTAAAGCGCTTAATCTTATTAGGGCGAAGGCGAGTTACTGAACAGCTTGCCAGACCATTGCAGGGCCAACATACAGTACACACGTCCATTTACACTCACACTCGCACCTAGGGGCAAATCAAAACAGCCAATTAGCCTAATGTGCATGTTTCCGGACTGTGCGAGGAAACCAGAGTACCTGGAGGAAACCCATGCAATCACAGGGAGAACATGCAAACTCCACACAGAAACCCCTTAGCCAATTCCAGGATTTGAAAAAAGGGCCTTCTAGCTGTGAGGCGGACGTGCTAACCACTGCACCACCGTGAACCACCTCAGGAAAAATCAGATTTGATACTCTGATTTGATTTGATCTTTTAATCAAATCAAATCAGAGTATAAGCTGACAGCCTATACCGATCAGTAGAAACATACTCAAGCTACTTTTAACTTTACTTGCAGTACTGGGCTGCAGTTAATGGACTGAAGTTAATGGATGCATCAGGATCACTGTGAGGGTGTGTAATGATGATGAAAGCATTAAGATGAGCTCCATTAATAATATCCGTGTTGATCAGAAAAGGTGGAGATGCATTTGTTGTTTGGCAGATGGTCTTGCAAGAGGGAATTTAGAAAATGCATCGAGTACAAACAAAACGGAATAACAATAGAAGAAGTGTCTGAAATAATGCATGAACTAACAGGATCATTCGGATCTTTCTAAAGGACAGTAGTTTGCAGTAGTGCGGAAATTTTTACAAGAAGAATATTCTTTGATATAATTCGTCCTAGTAGACTGCATTGCTGTCAGCATGTTTCTACCCCGCAATGGCCTGGCAAGCTGTTCAGGGTGTACTCTGCTCTCACCCAGAGTCGGTTAAGATGGACACCAGCATCCATGCGACCCTAATTAGGGTTAAGCAAATGAAAGAGAAATTCAGAAAATGAATGAATGAATGAATGAATGAATAATTCCTCCTATAAACACTGTATTGAAATGTTGTTTTTCTACGACCAGGGTGCAACACATTGCCGCATGATGATATGCAAGAGAACATAAAGTACAAAACAACAGGCCAATAACACTGTAGTGAATGAGGGAACGAAACAGTTGTCTGTTGTCTCTCATGCAGTTTTGGTAGAAAAATAGACAAATAGAGCAGCAGGAAGGTCAGTCTCAGAGCACTACAACAGTATTGTCTTCTGAGTGCTGTAATTTTCAAATATTGTATGTGGTGCAGTGCTGGCTCAGTAGTTAAGAATCTGGGTTTCTGGTTAAAAGGTTGGGGGTTCATGTCCCAGTGCCTCCAATCTGCCGTTGTTGAACAAGGCTGTCAACCCTCAAATGCTCCGTAAATAAATGTGATATAACGGAAGTCTGGATAAGGGTGTAAAATATATGGTCTCATGATGGTGGGTGTTGGGATTAATCCAGGTCAGTGTTGGAGAGCACCTCAGGAAAGAAGTTGTTGAAGATCTAGTGGTAGTGGTGTCTACTATCTGCTGTCAGATGGAAAAGGATAAAGAGCCTTTGGACGACATGAGGGAGGACATCTACAATGCTGGTCATCTTGTTCATTCAGTGTTTATATTCTGAGATTTCATTGACCAGTGTCATTGATTTTATAAGGGGAGAAGAATGAATTGAAAGGTTGTTTAGCAGAACATTCTCTAAGATTAATAAAAATATGGCCAGATATTGCACTGAATGGCACAGGGATGAAACTGCTGTTGTGAAATTGTTGGTACAAATCTGCGGTTCAGGTATAATTGAAAAGAGGTACTTAGTTTTTGAAAGAAACAAGTGATTATAGCATGGTTTTACTTTAGGTTTATATCAATAATTGAAAACTCACCTTATACTGAAAATAAAAATGTTAATTAATGCTCAAATTAAATGTTAAAAAAGCCACACTTACTCCGTCACTGGGGTGAGTCTATTAGTGACAAACAGTGGTTCTGCAGACAGATATTATTGCACCAGATGGCCACTATAGATTATAATAAACACTCAGAGAGGGAGGGGTGAGGTAGGGGTGTTCAGGTGGTTCTTCTGCAAGATCCACTGCTAGATCTCATTAAAATGAATCCTACATAGTTCACATTTACCATCAGTTTTTATAAGCCATTTTTTTTGCGTATTACCCCCACCAATGAGGTTATGTTTTCCCCTTAGCTTATGTTTGTTTGTTAGCAGGATTATGCAAAAAATATGCATGGATTTTCAAGATTTTTCTACCAGAGCTGGACAAGGAAGATTTTTAGATTAAGGAGATTATCCAGATCAAATTCTCAATCCGGAATTTTCTTTAAAGGATTCATTAACATGGTGGGATAAGATGATTTTTGAAACTTTCGTTCATATAGGGGATTGCTGGGCTTGGTGGAGGTTTGCACTCTCTGAGTATTTGATGCTCTTGTTTTAATAGTATATACACTAAACATGAAATGTTTGGGAACACATTATCCTTTTTCTTTGATGCTGTTATATGAAAGGTATTTTGTTCTTACTGGTCCTGGTTTTGATTCTTATCAGAGGACACTGCAATGGTGGTGAAGATCTTAGAAAGTACAGATGAGGCTGGAAAGCAAGGACCTCCAAACCCTCCAAAGAGTCTGGCTACCGAAACACTGCACAGCTTTGCAGAGAAACGGATTCCCATCGTCTCTCCTGACAGGTAGGATTTACAGCGCTTTACTTCACAAAGCTTTAACTATATTTTCCAAAATGTACAGTATATAAAAGTCACGCATGCTAATATTTTGCTGGACCAACTTTAGCCTTGATTACAGCACATTATCTCAATGGCACTGTTGCTTCTGTTGGTCAAGTCAAAGATCAGCAAATTTATGTGGAAATAAAATGAAGTCTGCTGATGACCTGAATGTGGATGGGTTTCCCTTTTGAGTCTGGTTTTCTTTCTCGTGATGTCTGAGGGAGTTTTTCCTTGCCACCATCGCCACGGGCTTGGTCATTGGTCATGTGTTGAGTTTATAGAGAAATTTAAATTATATATAGAGAAGTTTAAATTCTTTATCAAATTTGTTTTTACTATGTAAAGCTGCTTTGTGACAATGTCAGTTGTCTTCGATTTCATCTTCATCTTCCACTTAATCCAGTGTCGGGTTGTGGGGGCAGCAGCCTAAGCAGTGAGGTCCAGACCTTCCTCTCCCCAGCCACTTTCTCCAGCTCTTCTGGGCGGACACCGAGGCGTTTCCAGACAAGCTGAGAGACATAGTCCCTCCAGCATGTTCTGGATCGACCCCAGGGTCTCTTTCCGGTTGGATATGCCCGAAACACCACATCAGGGAGATGTTCAGGAGGCATTCTAATCAGATGCCCGAGCCACTTCAGCTGGCTCCTCTCAACGCGAAGGAGCAGCAGTTCTGCTCCGACCTCCTCCCCAATGACCGAACTTCTCACCCTACCTCTAAAGGAGAGCCCTGCCACCCTGTGAAGGAAGCTCATTTCAGCTGCTTGTATTCATGATCTTGTTCTTTCGGTCACTACACAAAACTCGTGACCATTGGTGAGGGTAGGAATGTAAATCAACTGGTAAATTGAGAGCTTTGCCTTCCAGCTCAGCTCCCTCTTCACCATGATGGACCGGTACAAGCTCCGCTTTACAGCAGAGGCTGCACCAATTCGCCCGTCGATCTCCTGCTCCATCCTTCCCTCACTCATGAACAAGACCCCGAGATACTTGAACTCCTCCACTTGGGGCAAGACCTCATTCCTGACCCGGAGGGTGCATTCCACCCTTTTCCAACATGTGGGCACCGAGAACAGGGGCAACCAGTCTGCCCACACCACGCCTCTTCCCATGAGCAGCTCCAGAATGAAACAAGGTCCAGCCCCTCTCGAGATGGGTGGTTCCAGATCCCAACTATGTGTTGAGCCTGACTATATCTAGTCGATATCTCTCAACCTCGCACACCAGCTCAGGCTCCTTTCCTGCCAGAGAGGTGACATTCCATGTCCCAAAACCAGAGTCAGCAGCCAAGGATTGGTGCGGCAAAACCCATGCCTTTGGCTGCCACCTGGCTCACACTGCACCCACAGGTGGTGGGTCATGGGCAGAAGCCCATATGTAAGTTGTACAATATCAGTTGTAAAAAGCTCTATAAAGATAAAACTAAATTGAACTGAACTGAATTGACCTGAATGTACTGAAGAGCGAATACTGACCAGGTATCCCATCGATGGACTTTTTCCTCCGTGATGGCATGGATATAAAATTGGGGCTCAAATAGTGAAAGAGGCGGCGCGATGGCACGCTTAGCTTAGTGCTTAGCACGCCAGCCTAACAGCAAGAGCATCCTGGGGTCAAGTCCCGGGCTCAGTGAGGGCCTGTCTGTATGGAGTTTAATTAAGTTAGTTCAGGATTTTACAGATGTTTTAGACAGCTCATATATCAGTCCCAATATCTCTTTAGCAACCATTAATATTATGCGTCTAGTTTCTGATTTCACCAGTTTAAACCTGCTACACACCCACTACATTATAACAAAACCGTACAGCTGGACAGCCAACAGACAATCAATTAAAAAAACATTTTCGGTTTGTTCTTTCAGTCCTCAGACAGATAAGGAGAGGGATCCGGACTACGACTCTCTGCCATCCCAGACGTCTCAGTCTGAGAGCTCAATGCTACAGGTCATCTGTAGACCAGAAGCAACATCCAAAGAAGAGGCCTACACCTTCCACACGGTTCACAGTAAGTGACTGATACTAACTGAAAAATACCACTGGGACAACTTCAGTACTCCAGAAGTAATACTTATTCTTTGAAAGTCATTTTGAAATGAGGAAGCAAAGCTAATAGGAAATGGGAACTATGTTTCAGGGGACAGACCTCGAAAGCTGTACAATGAAAGAGCATTAAATTTACCTCTTGGAGCTGAACTCATCACCGGAAACATATGGTACAGTGGAAAGGCTGAAATATAATTTAAAACTTTGACAAACATGTTCAAAATTTTAGGTATAATATCCAGTACTTTGGGTCACCCCCCCACTGGATGTTGCCACAGAAATAAAAATTTGCATGTAGACTTGTACAAGCATCTCACACTTAGTCTTATTATCTTTTGTTAGTGATCTTCTTTCCACATCTTCTAACTCGGAATGTCAAGATGGGTTAGTGGGTGGACATCCTGAATGTCCGTTTCAGCGCCGCATCATTCCAGCTCACAGGCTTCGACCAAGGAGGACACACCCTGAGATCTTTCAGGCAAGGAAACCTGACTTAACTTCCTATATGCAGTTCTTCACCACACTGTTAGACCATATTCTGAGAAGTGAAATAGTTTTTATAAATGTCAGTGTTTCACAAATATTGCAATGAAAAATGTAAATGATTTACATCAGCAACAAAAAAAATACTAACCATAGAGCTAACACAGAGCTAATACTGGCCATAGAGCTAATACAGAGCTAATACTGGACATAGAGCTAATACAGAGCTAATACTGGCCATAGAGTTAACACAGAGCTAATACTGGCCGTAGAGCTTACAGAGAGCTAATACTGGCCGTAGAGCTAACACAGAGCTAATACTGGCATAGAGCTAATACAGAGCTAATACTGGCCATAGAGTTAACACAGAGCTTATACTGGCCGTAGAGCTTACAGAGAGCTAATACTGGTTGTAGAGCTAACACAGAGCTAATACTGGCCGTAGAGCTAATACAGAACTAATACTGGCCGTAGAGCTAATACAGAGCTAATACTAACCATAGAGCTAATACAGAGCTAATACTGGCCATAGAGTTAACACAGAGCTTATACTGGCTGTAGAGCTAACACAGAGCTAATACTGGCCGTAGAGCTAATACAGAGCTAATACTGGCCATAGAGCTAATACAGAGCTAATACTGGCCATAGAGTTAACACAGAGCTAATACTGGCCGTAGAGCTAATACAGAGCTAATACTGGCCATAGAGTTAACACAGAGCTAATACTGGCCATAGAGTTAACACAGAGCTAATACTGGCCATAGAGCTAATACAGAGCTAATACTGGCCATAGAGTTAACACAGAGCTAATACTG
>JAOUQZ010000039.1:23125908-23136462 GCA_028564935.1 Neosilurus hyrtlii
ATACTGGCCATAGAGCTAACACAGAGCTAATACTGGCCATAGAGTTAACACAGAGCTAATACTGGCCATAGAGCTAACACAGAGCTAATACTGGCCATAGAGCTAGTACAGCCCTAATACAGAGCTAATACTGACCATAGAACTAACACAAATTTAAAAGTGGCCATAACACACTTATCACTGCACAATATAATCATTGATGTGATTATATTATTTGACAACAGGAGGAAGATTCTCTTGACGACTCCTCTGACACGACTACTGAGGAAAAGCCTTCCCGGAAGCTCTACTATAAACTGAAACTTTTTCCTGGGAAATGGATCAACATCTTGTATGATCGGTTGACCTTAATGGCGCTGCTGGACAGGTCAGAAATTAACTATTGTAAATTAACTTGTATATAAAGTGTCAGAAACTAAACTGAGCATGTTTATTTGTCTTACAGGAATCAGGACTGGAGGGAGAACATGGCTGCCGTGTTTTTAGCGTTCATGGTTGCTTTCCTGGGATTTGTGCTTCTGAACCAGGGCTGCTTTAAGGACTTCTGGGTTTTTCAGTTTTGTCTCGTCATGGCTAGTTGTCAGTACTCCTTATTAAAGGTAATGTAGTGCTCCCCATAATCTCTTTCACTCACTCATTTGCCGAACTGCTTAATCCTATTAGGGTTGCGTGGAGGCTGGAGCCTATCTCAGCCAACACTGGGTGAAGGTGGGGTACACCCTGAACAGCTCACCATTGCAAGGCCAATACACACACAACCATTCACACTCACACCCACCAGCAATTTGGAATAACCAATTAGCCGGTGCATATCTTTGGACTGTGGGAGGAAACCGGAGTACCCAGAGGAAACCCACGCAACCCATGGTGAAAACTCCACACAGAAACGTTCAAAACCCAGAAATCAAACCCGAGTCCTTGCTGTGAGGCAGACATGCAACCGCTTCGTCACAATGTCACCTTCCTCATTACTACTCCAATTTTCAGTACAAAGACATGCACAAGGCCAACTGACTGTTTTAAATTGCGCATAGGTGTGAGTGTGAATGACTGTGCGTGTGTGTGTGTGTGTGTGTGTGTGTGTTGGCCATGCAATGATTTGATGAGCTGTTCACGGGGTACCCCACCTTCATAGTGTCGGCTGAGATAGGCTCCAGCCTCCCTGTGACCCTTGTAGGATTAGGCGGTTTGGCAAATGAGTGATTAAAATAGATAGAAACATTTATTGAAATGATGTGGACATTATTAAATTAGCAGCTTGAGCCAAATAAAGAAATTGGTGTTCATCCTGTTTTTCAGTGAAACCCCTTTTAACGTAAAAGTTCTGTTCAGAATATTATAACAAACTATTCACTTTTTTTTTTTCAGAGTGTCCAGCCAGACGCAGCATCCCCTACTCATGTGAGTGCAATTGAACGAGAGCATCAATTATGGCATGTAACTGGGTTCATTAAGGACTCGCCAACGTTTCTATTGCTGTTGTTGTTTTTAGGGACATAATCAAATCATTGCCTACAGTCGCGCTGCATATTTCTGCATGTTCTGTGGCCTTATTTGGATTCTGGAGTTGAAGCTGAAAAGATCAGACCTTCCTGTATTCACCTTATACGGCGTCACCGTTGTAATGTCAGACACACTCCAGTTTGTACAGGATGTTTTAATTGGTAAGTAATATCTGTTAAATGGCTGCGCTATGTATACTGTATATAAAATAAAATACATATTATGATTTTTCTCCTCACTGTAGACTCTTTGACCTGTTCTGTAAAAAAGACTATGTATGTTGTCTGTACTAAATCATTACTGTAGCAGAGCAGGGAGGTTACATTCTCCTCATCCTCATTTTGAATTGCGGTTTTATTGCGCAATTATACCGCAGTGGCCAAAGTCCTGAGTAAAAATAACTGTTGTTAATATAAAACTACTGTAATCTCATTATTGTGCTGAGAGCACAGTGTGTCTTCCCAAAGTTAATGAAACCAGCAGAATTGCTGTCTGGTTAAATAATTCGTCACAGTCGTTTCTGTTTTCAGGACAGGGCAGTTGTGGGTGAAATCTATCTTGATAAACATGGTAGACATGTAGAACACATTCCTTTCAGGTTTTGATCAGGGTTAGGGTTAAAAAAGTGGTAATCTGGAGATAATACGGTATTAAACAAGGGTAAGTCCAATGGTTAAGTTTCATATGAACTTTTTGTGGTAATGCACGTAGTAGTTAGCACGTCTGCCTCGCTGAAAGAAGATCCTGGGTTTGAGTACTGGGTTCGGCTCGGGTGCTTCTGTGTGGAGTTTGCATGCTCTCCCTGTGTTTGCGTGGGTTTCCTCTGGGTACTCCGGTTTTTTCAGACAGTCCAAAGATATGCACCGGCTAACTGGCTATTCCAAATTGCTGGTGGGTGTGAGTGTGAATGGTTGTGTGTGTATTGGCCTTGCAATGGCGAGCTGTTCAGGCTGTACCACACCTTCACCCAGTGTTGGCTGAGGTAGGCTCCAACCTCGTTAGGCTAATTGGCTGTTACAAATTGCCCCGAGTGTGAATAGTTTGGTGTGTGTTGGCTTTGTGATAGTCTGGTGAGCTGTTCAGGGTTTAACCTGCCTTTGCCCAGTGTCGGCTGAGATAGGTTCCAGCCTCCCCGCCACCTTAACAGTAGCAAGCAGTTCGGGAAATGAGTAAGATTGGATATTACATTTACAATAGTGTGAGGTGTTTAATCAAATTAAATACAGTAATAAAAGATGGTTCTGTACATTTTTTTAAATATTTAAAAGTATTTGAACATTTGTACCATATATGTTTGTACATGTTTACTTACCTTTACCTTTGCTCTTTTTAGGATTTACATACTGCTTTCCAGTATTCTTCCTTCTTGGCCTTTTCCCACAAATCAACACATTTGTTATTTACTTTCTTGAGCAGATTGATGTACACTTTTTTGGTGGAACAGGTTTGTATCAGTTTTCTGTAATTTAGTACAAGTTGAATAAGAAAAAATTAATTTGTCGGTGATCTTTCCTTTTTTTTTTAGCTGCCACTGGACTCTTCTCAGCCATCTACTGTATTGGGAGGAGTGTGTTGGTGTTGATATTATTGTATGGATTCTGTTTTGGAGCACTGAAGGTATGGCTTAATTTTTTTTAAATGTTCGGTGTTCCAGTGTTCTTGCTCTGAAATTAATGAAGCATGGGCCAGTTTTTCCTGTTCTTACCCATTTTATTTTTCGGTGGTCAGGGATTAAGATGTCTGCTCTGATGTAAGTGGGTTTCATTTGTGGCAAAACCAAAATTTTTCTGATTTGTTAACTCAAGCTGTAAAATTTCTGTCCTATTTCTTGGAACCTAGTTATGTGGCTGTGTTTTTTTTACTTAAATAGACATTTAACTAAACATAGGGTTTCTTTCTAAGCCAAGCCAGACATACAGTACTCTATTAATATAATAATATTACTACGGAGTAAATGTTACTTCATTTTCTTTGCCATTGTGCATGTGCACAGGAACCATGGAACGAGCAGCACATCCCAGCCCTGTTTTCTGGGTTTTGCGCTCTGCTGGTAGCCCTGTCGTATCATCTCAGTCGACAGAGCAGTGACCCCTCTGTCCTGTTGTAAGCAAACTCTATTAACATAGTGTATATCTCACCTAGATTTTTTACAAAACATCTGATATTACACACCTGATTAATAAACGCTATGCTTCTCTGTCCCTCACGGCAGCACATTGCTTAAGTCCAAATTCATGCCAGCGTTGGGGGAGGGTGTGGTGGAGGAAGAACCCTCTGAGAATGAAGATCCTCTTCCAAAAAAGCTCCAGAGCTCGGTGGTAATGTATCAACATTATAGTTAATATAAGTTTTGGTGGGAAAATTTGATGTGCTTACGTCTTCTGATTCTTTTGCACCAAGGTTGGTGTGGTGGTTAGCACGTCCATCTCACAACAAGAACATCCTGGGATTGAGTCCTGAGCTTGGGTGTTTCTGTGTGGAGTTTACATGTTCTCTGTTCATGAGTGGGTTTCCTCTGGGTACTCTGGTTTCCTCCCACAACCAGAGAAATGCACATTGGGCTTTTGGCTGTTTTAAATTGCCCCTAATTGTGAGTGTTAATGGTTGTGTGTGTGTTGGCCGTACGATAGACTGACAAGCTGTTCAAAGTGTACCCTGCATTTACCCAGAGTCAGGTGAGATAGGCTCCAGCCTCCTCCTGACCCCAGTAAGATTAATTGGGTCGGCAAATGAGTGAGCGAGTGAAATCAAGGTGGTAAAACATTTCCATCCCTGTACAGGTGGCACACTCTAAATTATTCGGCATGGTAGGAGCGAATTATCTGCTAACTCTGTAAAGAAATAACAATGAACACACTTTTTTTAAAAAATTGTAACAAAAAAAGGAAAAAATAGTAATATTGTATTTATAGAATTGTGATACTTACATAATTGTGGTACAAATTAAATCAGAATGTAGGTATTGTGATAATATTGTATTGGGTGGTCCCTGCTGATTCCCAACCCTGAGGTATTATGGTGCTGATGGAGCACTGCTGGTCTGATTGATTGTCTGTGGCTCTTTTTCTCTTATAGAGAGAGATACTGATCTCTGATCTGGTTGTGTGCACCATGGCTTCGGTTTTGACTTTTGCTGTTACTGCCAGTACTGTCTTCCTGTCTTTACGGGTGAGCTTTTCACATTTTAAAATATTGACATTTTATTATTACAAATCATAAAATATTTAGACCAGATGACCACTAATGGCTTCCACACAGTTTCCCCCAGACTGTATTAATGTAACATTTCTAAATCCTAATGCTAAACACTGCATTATTATAGCATATTCACATGTCAAATAACATTTTTCTTGTGTTTTAAATGCAGCCATTTGTCACCATAGTGCTGTATGCCCTAGCAGCCACTGTGGGCTTCGTCACCCACTATCTCATCCCTCAGTTACGCAAACATCATCCCTGGTTGTGGATCTCACGCCCAGTGCTTAAGAGTAAAGAGTACTCCCAGTTTGAGCCCACAGGTATGTGCTGTCCCTTATTCTTTCTTTACCCTTATTTAGCTTCTTAATTCTAGTGGATTTACTGTGGGGCCAGACTTCCATTCCTCCCACTTATAAATACATTTCATTTAATTAGGTATTTTAATATTAATAAGTGAGATTCTCTCAAATCGTGAATATCGTGGACACAGTGCCCCAGTGTAAACCCAGGGTTACAGACAATGCCCATGGAACTGATGAATGTACAGAAGCTGATACTGTCCAGAAGCTTTAGTCCAACTGCGAGAGCCTGGTACAGTCATTGCAAAACTCTCTAAGAGAGAGAAAATAGTCAAACAGGTTAAACATGACTGTGGACGTACGGATCAGGCTGACTTAAATAGATAGTGAAAACAGAACAACCAATGAGAACCAAAGATTGGTTAGACAAGTACTTAACTAAACAAGAACAGGTGGTGTGGGAAGCAAGGCGGTGAAAAGGAAACCCAGGTTGAGAAATTGTTGAGCATTGAAGGTGCGGTGGAGGCGGTGTGGACACAACACTTTGGGTGACCCCACTGTACATTCAGTAAAAGAAACTGGCTCAAACAGGACCAAATAAAGCTTCTGCTTTTAGTTCTGGTTAATTTTACACCAATTTCAGAGTCAAATTAGATGGTAATAATAATTTCATTGTTTTGATTATGTCATAATTTTGGTATAACATCACCTTTTCCAGTAACACAAATGTTGAACTTTTTAGTGGAGAACATAAATGGTTTTGACAAAAATGACGGACATCTATAATAACAACACACAGCAATGCATAGCACCAAAGTAACTGACATCTGTTTTTTCATTTCATTTTTTATTTCATTTTCTAAACCGCTTTATCCTTTTTTAAGGCTATGGGATGGCTGGAGTCAAACACTCAACCATTCATGCTCCATCTCACATCTAGAGCAATTTTCAACAGACAGTTAGTTGAATGTGCATGTCTTTGGACTGTGGGAGGAAACCGGAGTACCTGAAGGAAACTGTATTGAGGAAGCCCTGTGTGTGTGTGTGTGTGTGTGTGTGTGTGTGTGTGTGTGTGTGTGTGTGTATTTCAGAGGATGCTCAGTTGATGTGGTTCGAGCAGCTCTATGTAGGGCTCCTGAGCTTTGAGAAGTATGTTGTGTACCCTGCCATTGTTCTCAGTGCCCTCACTAATGATGGCTTCGCCCTCAGCCACCGGAAAAAGCTGGGTATACAGTAAGTGTCTGTGTGGCTTTGCATGAAAAATACACAACATTTTCAAAAGGGAAGCTTGATACAAATTATCATACGTAACCGAATAACTTGACAAAATGGCATTTTCCTGGATTTAAATAAGTTTTTACAAACTATGAATACATTCAAACAGTAGGCATATATTGTAAGCATTAACTGTTGTCAGTGTTAGCCCTCTTTAGCATGTCACGTTTGTCAGCGTTAGCTGTTAGCTTCCCGTCCTGTCCTGATGTCTCTGTGCTTTGCTTGGCTGTGTCTTGCCCCTGCACCTGAGTGTCTCAGGTGTCTGTGTCTCGCTCCAGCTGTGATGTCTTATTGATGACAGTTGCTGGGGTGAAGCTTCTGCGCTCGTCCTTCTGCAACCCCAGCTATCAGTTCGTCACGCTCATCTTCACCATCGTTTTCTTCGAGTTTGACTACAGCAGGGCTTCCGAGACCTTCTTGCTCAACTTCTTCCTCATGTCCATAGTCTTCCACAAGGTGAGCACTGCTGGCGGAGACATGACGATACACGCACACATTTGCTTTCTCATGGGTGTTTGGATAAGGCTTGGGATGCAAGTTTAAAAGCTTTCCAATGTATTTCGAATTCTTAGCGTGTTGTATTCGTAGGAAATGTAACATGTACATTAAATACAAATGGATGATGGCATGTCAGTGCACTAGAAAGTGTCACCACCTCCTAGCTCAGGGTTCAGGCTATTTAACAAGCTCCTTAATATTACATTTATTTGTGTTTAAAGTATCACTGTGGGTTGCAGACAAGCAACTACATTGGTTTTTTTATTTGTTTGTTTTTTTTGCCAGCTTGTAGTACGGTATCAGTTATCACCGTCGATTTCAGAGTCAGCTCAGAATGTGCTTAAGGCCCCAAAATAACGGTGTTTGTTTATTGTCAGCTGGTTTGTGTTTTGTCTGCAGCTCTGTGATCTTCTGCACAAGCTGCACTTTGTCCTAGTCTACATTGCTCCGTGGCAGATAGCATGGGGCAGTGCCTTTCACGCCTTCGCCCAGCCCTTCGCCGTGCCACGTATCCTTACAGTCTGAACTACATGCTGTGGTTACTACATGGAAAAAAAATTACTTACCAATATTTCAGTCGAAAAATAGAATATCATATGCATATTTGGGGCTGTATTTAGAGTAGAGCCAAACAAATCACTCTTCAGGCCTTCTTCATAAGCTTCTCCCCTAAATTCATGCATGCACCACCAAGGCAACAACCTTAACAAGGGTTCCCCCATCTCCCCTCTAGCCTATCAGCAGTTTTGAACTGCACACACAGAATTGTTGTTTGTTGCTGATTGGCTGGAATAGTATTGTATGGCTCGCTCATTGTTTGTTTCCCATCTGCAGAGCCAGGACTGTGTACGAACATTTAAATTTTTTTTCAGCTAGTGGACGATGAGGAGACACTCCTAGAACAAAAACATGTATTGGATTAAAATAATTGACTGCACCTTTAAAGTGCTATTTAGACTACGAGGGTGAGCTGAAAAGTTCATGGGCTGACTAAGAAGGAGTAATGCCTGAGCAATGAAACTTGAGAGCTTCTAAACCAGTGGGATACAAGCACTGAAAGAACGATGCAAGAAGTATATAGACTGCAGGGGAGACTGTGTTGAAAAAGAAGTCATATTTCATCAAATACGATCTTTGAAGCATGGTCAGCCTATGAACTTTTCAGCTCACCCTCATATATCAGAACAGTGCCCCAGTCTGGCAGTTTAATGTAACCACAAGATGCAGCAGTTTGATTTCTGTCACTTGCGCTCTGTAAATACGCCCATAATATTTTTGTCTTTAAAAGTTATTGTTAGTGTTTATGAAGTTAGTGCTTGGTGCTAAATAACCAGTCACTGATTAGACCAGATGTTTTGCTCCTCCTTAATAGAGGTGTTCAGATTCTGCCATGCTTCTGGTGCAGACATTAATCACCACAGTCTTTTACACTCCACTGAGCCCATTTCTGGGAAGTGCTATTTTCATCACATCCTACCCACGTCCAGTCAAGTTTTGGGAGAGAAATTACAAGTAAGGACCTCTTGCACCCAAAATGCAGTTTTTTTTTTATTGCTTCTAATGTTAGAATGGATAAATGGATGGATGATAGACTTCTCGGGGGGGGGGGGGGGGGGGGGGGGGGGTTTGGGAATGTTATCTGTTTTCCCTACAGTGATTTCACCACAGTCTAGAGACTTTCCTATTATTATTATTATTATTATTATTAATTATTACTATTATTACTATCATTATTATTATTATTGTTATTATTATTATTATTAATGTTTTCTATGACTTTACTCTCATTTATGCACTGATTTTTCTCTGATTTGTTATTTTCAGCACAAAACGTACTGACAATTCCAACAGCAGACTGATGTCTCAGATTGACAAGGATACTGGTAAATAACTTCTACACTTATAACTCTAGAGCAGATAACGTAGATACATACACAAGAACAAGCATATTACTCTTGAGTCGGGAGATGATGGTGATATCAAGCATATTCGTTCATTCATTCATTCGTTTGCCAAACCGCTTCATCCTATTATAGTCACAGAGAGGCTGGAGTAAAGTATCTCAGCCGACTCTGGGTAAAGTCTGGTAATACCCTAATCAGCTCCCCAGTCTGTTGCAGGGCCAACACACACAACCTTTCTACTCACACCTAGGTGTGCATGTCTTGTGTTTGTGGGAGGAAACTGGTATACCCAGAGGAAAACCATGCAAGCACAGGAAGAAGAGGCACAATCCAGACAGAAATACTCTTGCCAAGCCAAGGACTTGAACCCAGGACCTTCTTGCTGCGAGGAGGACGTGCTATCCACTACACCACTGTGCTGCCCACTGCAAAGAAATTACGAGCAAATTGGGGTGGTTAATAATTTCAACTAGGAACTGGGACAGGATACAAATGAAGAGTTCGGAGTCTTGCTGAAGAACCCAACAGTGTAACTATAGGAGTGCCGGGATTTAAACTAGCCTTGCTCAAATAAGCAGGATAAATCCTCAAACCATACCATACATAAATTGAATATGTTGAATATTATTTAATATTTTTGTATCTAATATGCTGATTTTTGTCAAGAGTAGGCTGCATTGCCATCAGCGTGTTTTTACCCTGCAATGTCCTGGCGAGCTGTCCAGGGTGTACTCTGTCCTCGCCCGGAGTCGGCTGAGATGGGCACCAGCCTCCTCGCAACCCTAATTAGGATTAAGTGGTTCAGAAAATGAATGGATGTAATACTCATCATGTGATCAGGATAATTTAAGTACGAGATTATCAAGCCCAAAAATTTTTAGCATAGAATTGTTCTCTTGGCCGATAATTGAATTATTTTCAGCTAGCTATTATGTCTTTCTGAAATAATTTTCCCATGCAGGCTGTGATGATAACAATATGAACTCGATCTTCTATGAGTACCTGACACGTTCACTGCAGCACTCTCTGTGCGGAGACCTGCTTCTGGGCCGCTGGGGGAATTACAGCGCAGGCGACTGCTTCATCTTGGCTTCCGATTACCTTAACGCACTTATACACCTCATAGAAGTTGGCAACGGCCTTGTCACCTTCCAGTTGAGGGGTCTGGAGTTCAGGGGTAAGTATGTACAGTATAGAGAGGTACATCACATGTAAAATTTTTGGATATTTTCAAAAATGCATATTTTATTACATGAGTACAAAAAAAGACAGTGATTTGTTATCAAAAAAATGCAGGCTGCAGTTAAGTGGTTGCAGTCTGTTTTGTAGTTTGGTACTGTCAAGTTTAATGCTTAAAATAGAGTCTGACTGGCAAGAATAGAACTTAATCAGACTTTACCCAGGATTGGGAAAAAATAAGAAATGCAGCCCATGTAGACATTGGAACACAGTATTTTTTATAATTATATAATTTATTTATTGTGGAGCTTCGCAGAGCTCCATACTTATGCAAATGTCATAAAGCCATAAGTTTGATTTTGTTCAGCGTTGGTGCTGAGTGCACTTGCATTTCACTTAAAATGTTCTTGTTTACTCATTGTTTTTTCTTCTTGAGGAAAGAGTTTTCAAGTACCTTTGAAAAGACAATCATATTATGGCTGTTTCATTCATTCATTCATTTTCTAAGCCGCTTAATCGTAATTAGGGTCGCAGGGAAGCTGGCATCTATCTCATCCGACTCTGGGCGAGGGCGGAGTAAACCCTGGACAGGTCGCCAGGCCATTGTGGGGCACACACACAACCATTCACACTCACACTTATTTGGAACATCCAGTTAGCCCTCCTGTGCATGTTTTTGGAATGTGAGAGGAAACCAG
>JAOUQZ010000039.1:23136562-23160914 GCA_028564935.1 Neosilurus hyrtlii
GTGGGGCACACACACAACCATTCACACTCACACTTATTTGGAACAGCCAGTTAGCCCTCCTGTGCATGTTTTTGGACTGTGAGAGGAAACCAGAGTACCCAGAGGAAACCCATGCAAGCACGGGGAGAACATGCAAACTCCACACAGAAACGCCCGAGCCCGGGAATCGAACCCAGGCCTTTTTTTTTCTGTGAGGCAGACCTGCTAATCGCTGCGCCGCCGTGTCACCCATTATTTCTGTTTATTTACTGAAAAAAATCATTCCCACTACAGTAACCATCCAGAACAATCTATTATAGAGACTGCATAACACATTTTATCAGTGGTTGACTTTTAGGTGCTCCCTTTTAAATACCTGGACTTTTATCGCTAGTCTATCCATCCACCCATTCACCATGCTTTTCTAGAGCAAAGTGAACAAGCAGGCAAATATTTCTACTTGCCTTAGGCTACATACATACTCTAATCACAGAGGTGAAGAACTGACGGACAGCAATCTGGATGTGAAACTTTTAGAACAGGTACTCAAATCAAACCTCTCTACAAATCTGAAACCATTAACCTTCGAAAGGATTTGTATATTTAAATCCAATTTTTAGTAAACCAAGTCCGGCTTCCCCTTGTTTCGTCCGTCCACCTCGATCTGTCTTTCTCAGACACAGTATACGAAATAAACTAATTTAAGAAACTATAGTATGTCGAATATTTTAGTGAAATTGCTTACTGTTGTTCTTTGTTTTAATCAATCAGGCACATACTGTCAGCAGCGGGAGGTGGAGGCCATTACTGAGGGCGTGGAGGAGGACGAGGGCTGTTGCTGCTGTGAGCCGGGTCACTTGGCCCAAGTTCTTTCATGTAACGCTGCATTTAATCTGCGCTGGCTTGCCTGGGAGCTCACCACCACCAAGTACGTGCTTCAGAGCTACAGCATCAGCGAGAACAACGCAGCCACCATGCTACAGCTCTACGACCTACGCAAACTGCTCATCACCTACTACCTCAAGGTATCACCTGCATCAGTGCTGCCTTACACCTGTGTCCATAGGTCTGAATTATTACAACCTTGGGCTGCTTCTTAGTATGTCTTATATTCAGGGTATGTAGAATAGGTATGACAAATCATTTGTTTTTCCATTTATGGTAAAAATCCAGATTTGACCTGATTACGTGATTTTTAACAGCTGTTGAATTTTGTCTTTGATAGTTTGAATCACTGATAACTTGGGGTATAAAGACTCAATGATTCAAATTAGTGCATATGTTGGTATTTATATATCTTCTCTGACATAAACTAACATTTATTGAGGAAAAGTGTATTAGTATTTGTTACTGAATTGATTTGGGCATTTAAAGAGGTGTGGCTTCTCATTCCTGACCAAATACATCATGTAATTGATCATGCTAATGATGTTCCGTTTCAGGAACTATCCTCACCTTTGGTTAATAACTGTTACTTATATAGCCTCAGCTTACGGTTTACTTGAATCCTTATTGATAGCACTAGATAGGGTGCCGATCATCATAATGATCAAACTGGCTGTACTGAAGCCCCCAAATTAGAACAAAGGTAAAATACACAAACGCAAACATACCTCCCAGATTATTTTAACAAAACTTACATGCACTGATTACAATCTGAAGCTTCCCAGGTGCACATCTCTATTTTTCTACATTGTCTACACTGATCAGCCATAACTTTTAAATTACTGAAAGGTAAAGTCAATAACATTGATTATCTTGTTAGGGGGGCAGTGGTAGTCTGGTGGTAGGGTCCTGGCTTACTGAACCAAAGGTCGGCGGCCCCACTATCACAGAGTTGTCACTGCTGTCCCCCAGTGCAGCTAACTGGGTTATCAAAGGCCAGCCATGTCTCTCATGGCCTGTGGTGAGAGGCATGTAAAAAAAAACCTTGCTGTTGTTGGAAAATAGTAAGCCACTGGGTTGCCATCAGTGTGTTTTTGTCCAGGATGTACCCTGTCCTCGCCCAGAGTCGGCTGAGATGGGCAGCAGCCTCCCTGCGACCCTAATTAGGATTAAGCGGTTCAGAAAATGAATGAATGGATGAATCTTATTAGAGTGGCATCTCTAATTTGGTGGGGTACAGTATATTAGGCAGCAAGTAGTCAGTTCTTGAAGTTGATGTGTTAAAAGCAGGAGAAATGGGCAAGCATAAGGATCTGAGTGACCCTTTGACAAGGGTCAAACGATCATGACTAGATGATTGAGTCAGCACATCTCTAAAACTACAGGTGTTCCTGGAATGCAGTGGTTAAGTACTCACCAAAGTTGGTCCAAGGAAGGACAACCAGTGAACTGGCAAGCGTGTCCCAAGGTTCATTTATGCATTTGGAGAGTGAAGGTTAGCCCGTGTGGTCTGATCCCACAGAAAAGCACAAACTGCTTAAAAAGGCAATGCTGTCTATAAGAGGAAAGTGTAAGAACACATAGTGCATTGCAGATTGCTGCATATGAGGCTGCGTAGCTGCAGACCAATCAAAGTGCACATGCATTACCCCTGTTCACCACAGAAAGTGCCTTCAGTGAGCATGAAAACTGGATCATGGAGCAATGAAAGAAGGTGGACTGGTCTGATGAGTCACATTTTCTTTTACACGATATGAACCGCTGGGTGCATGTGTGTCAATTTTGTATGTTAGATATGTAACAAGATGAATTATAAGAAGGAGGAAGCCATCAGAAGCTATGTGAAGTTCTGGCCAATGTTCTGCTGGGAAACCTTGGGTCTTAGAATTCATGTGGATGCTACTTTGACATGGACCTAAACAACGTTGCAGACTAATTACACCCCTTTATTCCCTAACAACAGTAGCCTCTCTGAGTAGGGCTCCTGCAAAAAATTGGCCTCCAACTCCCTTTTCTGTGGGATGTGCTAAACAAACAAGTCCAAACCATCTCACAACTTACAGGAATTAAAGAACTGCTTGGTACCCGATACCGCAGCACAACTTCAGAGGACTACATTTGTACATAAATACACCATTAAATTTCCTGTGGCTTTTACAAAAAAATAGAGCTGACATTAATCAAGTTTGTTAAATAATAACCAAAACAAAGAGAAATATCACAAACGTATCATAACATCCACCAAAGTAACGAATACACAGTCACAGAGAGAGAAGAAAGAACAGAGAAAAAATAAACATTTTTAACAACAAAGAAATATATATAAACATATACACATACACATTTAAAAAAAAGAAAAAAGAAAGACAATGTAGTGACTGTGCCAGCATGCAAAACATGTGGAACAAGTGAGTGATCGGCAACAAGTGACGAGCAAGACCATGTAACTGCGACCACACCTTCACAGCGGCCAGAGGCGGACCACGGCAGCCCAGGGACCCGTGCCATCAGCAGCAACCTTGGAGCACGAACCCGAGCCACCTCGCACCGAAGACAACCCAGATGGTGGCAGAGGAAAGCCCCAGCCAGAGCCCCCCGCTGCTGCGGGGTAGAGGCCCCAGTGAGCCAGGATCGGCTGCCAGGTCCCGGCCACCCAGGGCGACTAAAGTAGAGGGTCCAGGGCCCCAAGGCCCCAGAGGCAATCCCCCTCCCCCAAGGAAGAGGGCCCGCACCACACCCAGGAGAACCAGGCCCCCCAGACAACCACCCGGTGTGAGCCAGCACCCACCCTGATGCTCCGGCCGCACAGCCTGGAAACCAGGGCACCTCCGATGGAGTCCATGCCTTAATGGCTGTCACAAGAAGAACCTGCATAATATTTGCCAGGTGGTTTTAATGTTATGGCTGATTGGTGTATTTACATATCGTTAATGCTAACAGGTATATGTCATACAGTATGGAAGGTATAAGACTATAGGGTTTGCCGTTCAAGGAAAATAAACAATGACTGGGTTGGGTAATGTTGATTATTTTGAAGTAACAGCACTTCCTGAAGTGTTTTATTTGTTCATGAAGTGATTTGTTTGAGGTAAATGATGATGGGGTTAGCTGTAAGCTTAGACAAAAGAATATCTGTGTCTTTAGAGCATCATCTACTATCTGGTGATTAACCCGAAACTACAGACATGGCTGAAGGAGCAGTCGATTCATGAGGCTCTGCAGCCGTACAGTAAATGGCACCACATAGAAAGAGAACCAGTGGTGTTCAGCATTAAGATTGACGAGGATTATGTCCACTGCCTGCAAGGGGTCACCAGGGCCAGCTACTGCAACGTCTATCTCGAGTGGATCCAGTACTGCGCCAGCAAGTTGGAACAAGTGAGATATTGTCATCGCAGTATTGCACAGGTGTCAAACTCAAGACCCTTGGGCCAAATCCAGCCCGCCAACTCATTTTATGTGGCCTGCAAATAGCTTTCAGAGTTGTGATTATCGTACATGTTTTGCATCAACCATTACAATGAAACCTAATTCATCATCGTTCCACTAGGTGGCGGCAGCCGATTTCAAGTAAACAGCTAGTCATTCATGACTCAAGAAAGATTGCATGCCAGCTTGTTGCTGTTAGGTATTGTAAGAAAATACAAGCGATTAAAGGAAAAGAAGACAAATGCCATGCAGATTTCATGGTTGCCCTTTTAGAATAGATGTTCAGTGATTATTCTGCCTTTAAGTTTAGTGATGTGGCCCACAGTGAAAATGAGTCTGACACCCATGCAGTATTGTTTAAACTGAACCTTATGAAATAATGCATGAAATATATAAACATCACATCACATGTCAATTATATTCATTCATACAAACATTGATATTTTTATGGTCACCTGCTACTAGTGAAATGGGTGTGTTTTCTGTTCTCAGCCAGTGGACTGTGATGAGGATTCTCTGCTGGTTACGTTATGTTTTGCTCTCTCGGTCCTGGGCCGGAGATCTCTAGGCACTGCGTCACATAACATGTCCAACAGGTATGTTGTCTATCTTAAAAGGAAGTGGTGGGGCAGTGCTGAAGTCAGTGCCTGCTGACTGGAGGGATGGTAGTTTAATTCCCAGCACTGCTAAACTTATACTACTTGGTTCTTCAGGAAAACCCCTACCACTCAAGTTCTCAGATGCTTCCTGTCATAGTTCCAAGTTAAAATGGATATTGCTCATAAAATAGCACGGTGGTGTAGTGGTTCGCACGTCTGCCTCACAGCAAGAAGGTCCTGGGTTTGAGTCCCGGGCTTAGCAATGGTGTTTCTGTGTGGAGTTTGCATGTTTTCCCAGTGCTTGTGTGGGTTTCCTCTGGGTACATGCATATTAGATTAACTGGCTTTTTCCAAGTGTGAATGGTTGTGTGTGAGTGTTGCCCTGTGATGGTCTGGTGAACTGTTCAGGGTGTACCCATCCTTAGCTCAGAATAGACTGAGATAGGCTACAGCTCCCCTGTGACCCTGGTAGGATTAAACAGTTTGGAAAATTAATAAATTAATATTTATGCAAGTGTTGCGAATGGCCCCGTGCGAGCTTTTATTATTAGACTTTATACATAAAGGGTTAGTTTTACCCACTGGACAGAGTGATATAAGTTCCTGTGACACAGCAACACGGCAATCTTGCTATAAATAAGACCTCTTACTATGCAGGCTTTGGTTGTTTACACTGAATAAAACAAAGCATGCCGGCATGCCGGTACCAAAGGTATGATGAGTCTACTGTAGCATAATAAGCATCAGAAATACGAGTCCTGTGAGCATACCAGTGTTGCTTTCTAAACAATTACAGGGTGAACTGAGCACTGAGGTGGGGTTACTAGCTGTTCGCATTCATACAACCCTTTAAAACCAAGCCGAATGACTGAGGAATGTGTTTGTGTGATCAGTAATATGTTGATGAGAAACTCAACAGAAGTGGAAAGCCATTCAAAGGCGCACAGGTCTTGGACACTGTAAATAGAGACATTTAAAATCACACAATGTTATGTATGTCTGTGTTACTACCAACCACTCAGATCTAAATGCAGAATGACAGGACACACCATTCCACATCCTGGCCCTTTACACAGAATGCTGAATAAAGTTGCACGTTTCGGTCTTTGAGCAGGCTGTGTGGTGCAGTCTATAGACACCCTCATTCATGTCATGAGAATGTAGACCAGGTGTTAAATAGTCATTGTTCATTGTCACATCTCTTTCAGTTTGGAGTCCTTCTTGTACGGCTTCAGCACCTTGTTTAAAGGAGATTTCCGCATCGCCACGAAGGACGAGTGGGTCTTTGTTGACATGGATCTGCTGCAGAAAGTGGTTACGCCAGCGGTTAGGATGAGCCTCAAACTTCATCAGGTATGAATGTGTGCAGTAAAATAAAATCAAAAGTCATTATGAACATGTGCCAAATTAAAAAAAGGGTAAAAGCAACAAAATTAAAAAAGTAAAGCAACAAAATAAATTGCTAATATGTATATTTAGGCACTGCCTAAAATTGGAGCTTTAACCCTCATGCGTCACTATGGACATTTGAGCAAATTTTTCCTCTTCTTTTAGTCATAATTTAGGCTGTGTGAGTGCATATGGCACAATTTTTTGTGAGAAAGTCTCTCTCTTGACACATTTTGGAAATCAAATTTTATTTTTTATAATAGATCAATGGAACACAGTGAAAAAAATTTACTACCCTCTTAAGTCATTAAGGACAAAAATGTCCACTTCGAAAAAACTGCTATAAAAACTTAACTGATTCATATTTTTTTCTGCTTTTTTCTGCATAAATCTCTGAAACAACTTTCGCCCGGCTCAAAAATACCAAACATTTACTCATTTTGAGAATTTTAACCCCTTAAATGCCAGTTTGATTGCTTGATGTCACTGTTGTTTTTTATGAAAAAAACCCACAAAAAATGTGTTATTTTCCATATAACAAATTTTGGAGAGCTGGGAGATTTTTTTAAATCAGTATTGGATATGTCAAAGATTAGCCAAAATAGACTTTGATGCATTATTAGTTTTTGCGTAGCATCAGATTTAAAATTTACTACCCTCTTATGTCATTAGGGACAAAAATGTCCACTTCCAAAACCTGCTATAAAAATAGCACAGATTCATATGTTTTCCTGCTTTTTTGAGTCAAGTATTTTGATCTACTTCAGTCGTGATTAAAACTATCAAATATGTAATAATTATCAGGATTTTAACACTTTAAATACCAGTTTGATTACATGATGCTAACATTTTGATGGAAAAAAACACAAAAATGTAGTTATTTTTCATCTAACAAATGTTTGGGGGCTGGGGGATTTTTTTTTCTATCAGTCTTGGATATGTCAAAGATTAGCCAAAATATTGACTTTGGTGCATTATTTGTTTTTTTGTAGCATCAGATTTAAAAATTTACTACCCTCTTTAGTTACTGGCAGACAAAAATGTCCCATTAAAACTACATTTTTTAATCTCATAGCCATTACAAAATATAATCATGCATTCTGTAATGTTAGGGTTTTATTTAAGAGGAAAATACTAAAATTTGTCATTTTTAATGTTCACCACTAAAATCAACCAATTCCCCCATTACAGGCCTCTGTAGAAAATGCTTGTCATTTCTTAGTGATAAAACACTAATATATATATAAACACAGTAAAATAGTGCAGTACTACTATTTTCACTTTTCCACTAAAAATTTTTTTAAATCAACATCAGATTTGTCAAGAAATATTTATTACACATTCCATTTCCACAATTGTGTGAGCCACCATCAACATTTAGAAGAAAGCAATATGTCACTGATCAGGGGTAATAGGCATACTTTCAACATACACATTATAAACAATAGATAGAAGAGTGAAGAACTGGAACATTGTCCTGGGACTCACCTGCCTATCAAACCCTGCTTACTTTACTGCAGCGTGCAGCACACCCCAGTGAAAGCAACCTCTGTAAGATCTATTCACCTCCTGAAAACGAGCTCATTAATATCCATTACTGTGTGTGTGGATGACAGGACCACTTCACAAGCCTGGAGGAGACCGAGGAGCCGGCTGTGCTTTATGAGGCGATCACCACATACAGGAGTTCACTGGTGATATGTGATGAGGGTGACCCGGCATGGCGTAAGGCTGTCCTTTCCAGCAGAGATACACTGCTGACGCTACGCCACACACTGGATGATGGCAGTGATGAATACAAGATCATCATGCTGTATAAACGCTACCTCAGTTTTAAAGTCATCAAGGTAAGATATCTCAATGGGAAATCATTTACACAAATGCGTAGTGATCTGGGAAAAACCCACCAGGGCTGAATTCTGGAAAATTGCCGGAAACTGATTTTCTGAGTTTAATATATTTTAATGCATCTACTTTTTTGTCTCCAAATGCAGTAATACTTTAATTATAATTCCAAGCTAACATTCTCTTTTATCTTTTAAGATCATGCAATGGGTGGCATGGTTGCATAGTGGTTAGCACGTCTGCCTCACAACAAGAAGGTCCCGAGTTTGAGTCCTGGGCTCGGGCGTTTCTGTATGGAGTTTGTATGTTCTCCCTGTGCGAGTGTGAATGGTTGGGTGTGTTGGCCCTGCGATGGTCTGGCGAGCTGTTCATGGTGTACCCCGCCTTCGTCCAGTGTCGGATGAGATAGGCACCAGCCTCCCTGCGACCTTAGTAGTAGGTTTAAGCGGTTCAGCAATGAGTGAGATGACATCATGTTTACATGATAGCATGTTTTGCTTGTTTGCTAGCTCCAGCTAAAAGCTTTTTACTCTTGAAGAAATTTTATGCTTTGATCAAGTTGAATACAATAAATTCACTTTGGTAAATGGTCTAGACATTGGTGGGGCAGCATAGTGGCATAGTGGTTAGCACGTCCTCCTCACAACAAGAACATCCTGGGTTTGAGTCCTGGGCTCAGCAAAGACGTTTCTGTGTGGAGTTTGCATATTTTCTTCATGGGTTTCCTCTAAGTACTCCAGTTTCCTCCCACAGTTCAAAGACCTGTACATTAGAATCATTGGCTGGTCCATAGTGCCCCTAGGTATGAGTGTGAATGGTTGTGTGTGTGTGTTGGCCCTGTAATGGACTGGCGAGCAATTCATGGTGTAACCCGCTTTCGCCTGGATAGGCTCCAGTGTCCAGTAGGATAAAGTAGTTCAGCAGATGGCAATAATGAGCTGCAATGCATGTGTACACTGTAGAATACTAATAAATAATAATATCTGAATACTAATAAAGAATGAGTAGTTTAGCCAACAGGATAAAAATCGCTGAATTGAAGTGATTAGCACTGAAATACAGCGGAAAGCTTGATTAGCTTGATTGACTTGATCATTTCTAGGATTTCAGAAACACTGACTGTATTTGAGTTTTTGTTCGTGTTTGGATTCAACCTTTAAGCCGAGTTTGCGAGGTGGATAGCGCCTGTCATCCCGACACAGTGAACCAATCAGATTGCACTGTTCCTGTGTAGCATGTACTAATGACATCTCTCTGTCTCTCTCTCAGATCAATAAAGAGTGTGTGCGTGGGCTGTGGGCAGGACAGCAGCAGGAGCTGATCTTCCTGCGTAACCGCAATCCAGAACGTGGAAGCATCCAGAACTCAAAGCAGGCACTGCGGAACATGATCAACTCGTCATGTGACCAGCCGCTAGGCTACCCCATGTTCGTGTCTGCCCTCACCACCTCGTATGCAGGAACCCACAAGCACACGGGCAGTGTCTGGGGCGGCACTCTCAGTCTCGAAGGCATCCGCACGTGGCTGTGCTCCCAGTGGCTCCGGTGGGTCACAAGCCAGCTATCACTCTTCTTTTCTTTAATTAGTACCTACAAGTTATTGTATTTGTTTTATTTTATCTGATGGTTTTCACCGCTGTCTCTGCTCAGTGTAAGGAAGGACAATCTGACGAGTTGTAACAGTGGAGTAAACATGGAGGATGTGGACTGTGCTGGATCCTCCGTTAGTCACACTCACAACTCTGTCACATCCCAAAGCACCAGCACACACCAGCCACACCCACGCAGCTCTCGCACCCGGCACCACAGTACAGGTCAGAGTGCATCTGTCTATCTGCTTATCTTAATTGATTGACACATATTTTATGTTTATTAGGTAATGTTTAGTAGATTAGGTTTAAACCACCACATGGTGGTGCAGTGGTTCAGCAGGTAGGAATTATGTAGAATATATCAGTACAAGGAGTAATCCTGAGCTTGGGTTACATTACATTACATTTACAGCATTTGGCAGACGCTCTTATCCAGAGCAACTTACAATTATAATTTTTATACAACTGAGCAATTGAGGGTTAAGGGCCTTGCTCAAGGTGATAGTGGGGATTGAACCGCTGACCTTCGGATTAGTAACCCTTGGCCTTTTACCACTAAGCCACCCCTGCCCACTGTTAATATCTGTGTGAAGTTTCACATGTTCTCCCTGGGGTTCCTCTGGGTTGTCAGGTTTCCTCAGGCTGTGTTACAATAAGTCTGCATTGGTGACTCATTACCTCTATGTGTACGAGTCACATAGCCCTGTGAATGACTGCCATCCCATTCTCGGTATATTCCTGCTTCATAATTAGTGTTCAAGGGACAGACACTCGCTCCAACACAACCCTGACCAGGGTAAAGCACTTACTGAAGATAAATGAATGAACCTCACAAAAATTCGTTATAAAATATTCATGGCAGATATAAACACAAATTCTATTTCGGACACCAGTGGAGCACCAATGTAAGATTCCTCATCCAAAAAACCTCATAGTTCTTCAGAAAGCTGTTTCCTCACCTCCACTGAGACTCTGATTTTGAGTGCGGGTGCTGGATGACCTGTTTGGCTTCCTCTTCACTCTTATGGTCATTCCGTTCTCTGTGCCTACTCTGCTCTGATTGGCTGCTTCAAAACTGGACGCTCAATGTGCTGGCAGGTAGATGGATGGCGATACCACTGTGTGTGGGGTGCATGGTGGAAGCCAGTTAATCAGAAGGCCCAGCATGCTGTGAGGCACTAGTGTGCAATTTGACACTGTAACAAAATCTATGGGTCAAATAAAGTCTGAAAAGCATAATATCTCCTCTTTAACACCAATTCTACCTAAATAACACAAGAGATTTTAAAGATAATGTACTACTGAATATGATTATCTGGTGTTTTTCACACTGACTGAACAGTACTATTCAAAATGTTCCGGAGCTCATCATAAACTCTTCATAAACATTATGCTCTTGCCTGAGTTGTCTAATATACAACATACAATGTTTCCCCCTGCAGGACATCGTGAGTATCGTAGTGGCTCCGTGCAGCCTCAGTGTCAGCGGGCCCCAGTAACCAGTCGCTCGGGGCCAATCTTGGATCTCCAACAAGGCTCGGGTTCTAACGGTGCTGTGCAGCACCTCTCCAACAGTCAGCTGTCCTTCAACACCTCCTCCATCGCCTCTGCCTTTTCCCAGGTACACTGTGCTTTTTATATGCAGAACTCACTACATCCAAAATAATCATCAGGCAAAATACATGATGGGGCACGAAAGCTACAATCATCTTAAAGCTTCTGTGCAAACACTATAAAAAAAAGAAAAGAAAGAAAACAACCATTGAACTTGTAGATCAGAATCTTTCACCTTTCTGTGAATTGTTCACACCCATTTTACATTTAATCCAAACTACTGATACATTCATTACTACAGGCTAAATAATTATTCATAGCTATTTTACATATTTTCAGCACCATACAGTCAGCTCCAATATTCTGTGGTACAGATGAATAAAATATCTTTGTAGTTAAGCCGTATAATCACACACTGAAATGACTGGAGACATTTATACACAATATATATATATACATACAAGGGGTCCCTGATGCTCGTACCATAAGTTATTATTGTCTTTTTCTTTGTTTCATTTTATTATTTTATATTTGTCCTTCATATATTTTTCTTACCTTTAGTTACAGTCTACACCGCAATGTAGGAGCGGAACCCTATTGCAAGCTGAGGACCCCCTGTACTGTATATACCCACAATCAACCATAATATTAAAACCACTCATACTTAAAATGAATAGTTAAGTTGAGTTGAAATTTATAACATCAACGTAAAGGGATTTGTTCATTATCTCAGGATAAATAATGAAAACATAAGCAGGAAAAGCATCCCTAAAAAAGATTTTATGGTATATTTTTATATTTTAAGCATGAAAATGGCAGGTGAGCTGCGCGTCCACACCTGTGTCATACTTCAAGCAGCGCCAAGCAGAGCAGAGCAACCGAATACCAGACTAGATGCTGTGAAGGAATAAATTTGGTATTTTTATAAAAAGGACTTTTTCCTTGATGGAGTGGGACAGATACACTGAGGGATCATGTATACCCTTCAGCCCTCCTTGGTGTTTTTTTGTTTTATTTTCCCAGATTTTGTCTGTTAATCTCAAAAACCTCTTCGCCAGTCACAGGAGTTTTAAACAAGTTGTAAGACATGACGCCATAAAACCAGGCTGTTTGCTGTAGCTTGGATGGACTGTTTAGATGAGATTTTGCCTCACGCGGTTCACCGGCTTTGTACAAGCTTCACAATCAGTGATAGTGTTTTTCCCTTATTTTGATGACAGTTCAACCTGGGTGGATAATTAATTAATTCACTCATTCATTCATTTTCTAAGCCGCTTCATCCTAATTAGGATCGCGGGGAGGCTGGCACCCTGGCATCTCAGCTGACTCTGGGAAAGGGCAGGGTACACCCTGGACAGCTTACCAGGCCATCACAGGGCCAACACACATACAACCATTTACACACCCACTTACACCTAGGGACAATTTGGAACATCCTATTAGCTTACTGTGAATTTTTTTGGACTGTGGGAGGAAAACAAGAGCACCCGGAGGAAACCCACGCAAGCACGGGGAGAACATGCATACGCCACACAGAAATGCTGAAGCCCGGGAATCAAACCCAAGCCTTCTAGCTGTGAGGCGGATGTGATAACCACTGAACCAGTGTCTGATTGGTGGAAAGCCATCAAATAATTCTTGGTATTGCAAGTGATTATTAAATGACTGGCCTGCGCTACATAGTAATGTAATTTTTTACTTTGAAAATATTTTGAACAATAAAAAAATTATAGAATTTGGCTTTTGTATGATAGTGAATTATTTGCTCTCATTGGGCCTTCAGATAACAACCCCACAACCGAATAAATATCCATATCATACTTCACCTCCTTCAATAATTGCTTATTAATCCTGTGATAGGAAACCATTCAGACTGCACCAATCTTAAAGACCCCCCCCCCTTCTCTATTGAGCTGCAATCCACAAATAAGACCTGGTCTACAACTAAGTTGATCATGATGATGATGATGATGATGTTACTGTTAATTTTAGGTGCCACGTGTGACTGCAGCAGGCGCTGTGCTTTCAGCTCCTCCACGTTGTAGTCAGGGCTCGTCCTCTAGCTCTACTCTCAGCTTGCTGTTCGGGAAGCGCAGCTTCTCCAGCGGTCTGGTCATGTCAGGACTCTCAGCCGCTGAAGGAGGAAACAGCACTGACACACAGTCATCCAGCTCCGTCAACATCATCACCCCGGGACCATCAATACGCCACACACATACGCAGGTACAGCTTTAAACACAAATGTGAGGCATGTGATGGTGAATTAGCATAGTGTTACAACAATTTCCACGGCATGTCTCTCTAACTGAAATGGTGTAAGGTGAAGCACTTTTTGCATGTGGAACCAACTCTTACGCTCTGGGTTTGAGTTTTAGTTTTCAGTGCATGGAATCTTTTTCAGATCGACTCCGAGCACCTTCAATGTGAACTCAAAGCAGAACACACATCATACTTGCTCACGCACTCATTTTCCAAGCCACTCAATCCTGCTTGGGACACTGGAGCTTATTGAAGGCGGGGTACACCCTGAACAGCTCGCCAGATTGTCGCAGGGCCATCACATACACAACCATTCACACTCACGTCCACACATAGCGGCAATTTGGACCAGCTAGTTAGCCTAGTGTGCATGTCTTTGGACTGTGGGAGGAAACCTGAGTACCAGGAGGAAACCCACACAAACATGTGGCAAACACACAGCATACTATATATTAAACATAGATTGTGTGAAGTAAAATAAAATAAAAAGGGATTAAAATTTTACAACATGTAGGCTAATTGATTCAAATAGCTTTGCTACATTTTTTCTATCGAGTTGGATTGATTTGTTCTTGTTGCTCTGCAAAACTTTTTTCAAATGAAGGATTAAATCCTATTTTATTTCAGACAGTGAAAACAAGTGTTAAAATGATATCTCTTTGGAAATGATCCGTATCTCTTATTTACACTCCAGCTTGTGCCTTTGTGTTTATGCACCTTTATTTTCCTATTAGTGAGTATCCCTTTAACAGTGAAGGCTTTGTGTCAGGGACATACTGTACTTCCTTACGTTCTAAACAGAAGTGTACAATTAATTCTGTCCTCTTTATTGTTGCCAGTGTACATCAGAAGCATATGAGAGTATAGACGCAACATCCACTGTGACATCAGGGTCAAAAGACCACACAGTGTCAGATGAGAAGAGCCGGGAAGGGTCAGGGCCGGGCTCGGCCTCAGCCTTTCATGAGAACTCAGAGCAGAAGAGCACTTGAGACCTTCATAGCATGTCTGCACAACTCACAAGACCTGATTTAACCACAGCATTTAACACACTTATAATCTTTATTAAGACCTTTATTGCAGGAGTCATCGATCATAGGGGAGGATTGCTGATGTAAAACAAAAATACACACCATCCTTCAGTGTTCCTTCAGAAGCTCCGCCCCTTATTCAAAACTAAGGGGGTGATCACTATAGCGGTACGGTAGAAAAGCGACTGATGCGGATGGCAGTTCGTGGCTGTCGCTTTTCATTCTCAAATTTGTCGAGCGACATTCGTGGCATCGCATTTTGGTCGCCTGGTTCATGAACTCATCAAACGTTTCGCGAATGTCGCAAAACGAGGCTCTGACACGGAAACTGTCCGCACATGTAGCGGGGGGTCGCAGAGTTGTCGTTTTGCTTGCAAATTATTAGCTTTTCATTCACAAGGAAAAGAGACAAGGTGGAGACTTCCATTTGGAAACTTTGAGACTTGCTGACTTCCATATTTGGTTTATTTTGTCATCATTTATATTTAATTCACATTTTGTTTGAGAACTAAAAGCGAACAAAACACATCTAACTTATCACAGGAAATTAACTTTTTTTCCTCCAAACCTCCGCAAACTAATTGCAATCTGCAATTACTCACAAATCAGTCACAAAAATTGTTGCGCAACGTTCTCGCGACTTTTGCACGATATATGTATTTAAGCCGCAAGTAATTCACTTGCATGTGGAGTCGCAAAACATCTTCACGAGTATTTCAAAATTCGCAAAAAAATCAATTTGCATCATTCGCTTTTCCATCGCAAGTCTAGTGTGAACACCCCCTAACTACGACACCCCCATCTCCTCTCCAGCCTATCAGTAAGAGGGTGCATTTATGCTGTGCATGAGCACAAACCTCCCTGTTGCTGATTGGTTGGAACAGTGCTGTGTGGCGCACTCTGAGCCACTTTTTTCCCTGCATCTACAGAGACAGGACTGTTTACAAACACTGAATTTTTTTCAGTGTGCACACAAAATGGAGAGCTAGCAGACCAGGGGTGATAGTCTCTAAATTTGACAAAAAGTGCACTGGTTTAGAATTCATGACTCGCACCCCTGAGACCTTACTTTTCAGATTGTTATGTGGCAGTTGAACATATTTGACTCCTGCAGCATGTGCTTTATTTTTTGCTAATTAAGATGATGGTGTGATGGTTAATAAAGTCTGACGTGTGAATAGTACCTCAAAAAACAAACCTCATCTAAAAGAAATATTTAATAAAATGGGTCTGTACGTCATTTGGACTGTCAAGCACATATCTTCTAAAGATTTAGACACATGTAGGTAAACGGCTTGACTGAAGATTCAGAAGCATCTGTAAATGACAGTATTTCTCAGTGTGTACACACGACGAATACACTGTGCATGTCATGTTGTATTTGGTTTTTTTGAATGGTACTGGTATTGTGAAATCTTAAATGAAAGGAATCTTGTAAACATGGGACTCACTTTCTCAAACATAGGAATCCACTCCTCAACATGTTTTTAATAAAATAAAACTGCTGACTGGGCTTTTTTTACGAACTCTGTTTTCAATAGTCATCACGTCATGCATACGAAGCATCTTCAACAATAAACTAAGTCCAAGTCCATTCAGACAACACTGTTCTCTTCACATATTGTAGTATACATATACAGTACATTTATACAGACATCTATATAAGATACATAAGAATAAAATCCACAAAGAAATGTCCAAGCTGATTTATTATTATTACCAATTAATCAGCGCCGACAGCCTGAATGACTGGAGTGTGATTTACTGCAGTGTGAATGAACAGCATTAACGTGTGCAACTTAATACAACAGAAAGGCAGGTATTAATATTAGTGGAATTGTGTTTTCACCAATTAAAGACTAAAAAAATGTATTTATTAAGTTTAACAAGAGATTTCCTCAACATTCTGACGTTCTGATTTTCTAGTAAGCAACATGTATGAAACTTATGATTTAATTTTTTAGAATAATAAATACATTGCTTGGGTGGCATGGTGGTGTAGTTGTCAGTACATATCTGCCTCAAAGCAAGAAGGTCTTGAGTTCGAATCTAGGGCTCCGTAAAGGTGCTTCTGTGTGGAGTTTGCATATTTTCCCCGTGCTTGCATGGGTTTTTTCGGGGCACTCTGGTTTCCTCCCACAGTCCGAATACATGAACTTTAGGCTAATTGGATGTGTCAGATTTCCCCAGTGTGTGAGTGTAAACGGTTCTGTGTGTCAGCCATGTTTAGGATTGTGGGTTGGCTGTGATAGGTAACAGCCTCCCCGTAACCCTAGTAGGATTAAATAGTTCGGCAAATTAATAAAAGTACATTACTTAAAATGACGACTGATTAAAAAACAAAAATGGCATACTTTTCTCAAAAATTATGAATATATTTTTCATAATAATACAGTTTCTCTAAATTATGCATAAGCTTGTCATAATAAGCATTAAGGTTCCCAGGCTTTATTTTATTTTGTGAAATATATCTAAAATCTAATAAATTTTTCAAAATTATGACTCAAATTTTCATGACAGTCATTCATTTATTCAGAAGTTATTCTTAGCTTTCTATAATAATGACTAGTTTTCTCAAGATTTGGAAACAGTTTTTCATAGTGAGGATTATATTTCTGAAAATGACTCATTTTACCTAGTAATCATTAAGTTTTTCAGTTATAACTAAGTTTCACAAGATTACACAAGAGTTTCTCACCATAGCAAACATTCCTTCTCTCTTTGGGGTCCCCAGTGCAGATCACATGATCTGCTTACTTGATTTGCCACTGGTTTTACATCGGCTGTCCTTCCTGACACAACCCTCCCAATTTATTCAGGCTTGGGGCCAGCACTCCGATCACACTAACTTGTACAACTCCAATGACTTGGCCATTCATACTCACCTTCACAACTAAAAACATTTTAGAGTAGCCAGTTAAACTTATCTGGACTGTATGAGGAAACCACAGGAAACCTATGCAAGCAGAGTAAGAACATGTAAGCTCCACAAAGAAAGACTCTGGTTGACCACTGGAATAGAACCCAGAACCTTCTTGCTGTGATATTACAGTACTCATCACTGAGCCAGTGTGCTTCCCCACAGTGAATATTTTGTAAAATTCCAAATATTACTATTAAACTTCTATATTTGCTTGTTTTTTATTATTTTATTTGTTTCCTCATGTAATAAAAACATGCTGGTAATTTAGTTTTTATATTACTAAGTCGGTTGTTTTTTTTCCCCTTCCACTTATTTTTTACCATCGTCTTCATTCCGAGTAGGTACTTTGAGATCTGGACTTGCTCTTGTGATTGGAAACTGTTAGCACCTCAAAAATAACTCCCATGTCCTTATACATATTGTTTTTTCTGCATTATTCGAACATGATGTGATTTAAGCAAGTCTTTTTTTTTGTACATTAGCCGCAAGACATCCACTTTCCTCATACTCAATTTATCAGACTGCACACGGAAATTAGGACTCTATGTTTGGATCTTACTAGATCAGGGCACTAATGTACTTTAGGTTGTTTTTTCAATGTACACATATAGCAGTCCTGGGCATGCCATTTGCGTTGCTCTCTGACTCAGAAGCCAAAAGAAAAAGACGAAGTTTACTGAAAGCTGCTTGATACAATTAGGAGACATTTAAAAAAAAAAAAGATGTAGGAAGGGCAGATGGAAAGATTTCTGAGATTAATTATCTATGAAGGTCATTTTCTCAAGTGGTAAACGTCACTATATGACAAGAATGAGTGTTCCACATGAGAAAAAACAAACTACACAGGAATATGTTTTAATGAAGATTTCATGGACATAGAGATTATTTCATAGCTGAAAAGGAAACGTTAAAGCTCCATCATAAAAGACCTTGTATTGTGTAGGCTTGTTAGACGAGAGGCTCAGTCATGCTGTGAAGTTTGCTCAACAGATTTTGGCTACAAAGTAAAAAAGTTAGAGAAACAGCTGGGCTTAGTGGAAATGATAGACTTGCCAGGACATAGAGCGTTTCAACAGACTCGTTAAAGTTTCTGTTTATCAATTATTACATTTTTCTAAATGTATCTGTATAAGTAAAAACACTATATTAACACCTTTATCTTTCTAAAGTTACATTTTTGGCTCCCCTCACAGCAATGGGGTGAAAATGACAACAGATAACGATTAAACATTTCCACTTAAACATGTGAATCATTGGTTTACTTTCTCTAATGTTCAAATTTAATAAAATATCATAATACATTCACTGATTACTTTATTCGGAACACATCCACACCTGCATGTTTACGGACCAAGTCAACCAATCATGTGGTAACAGTGCAATACATGAAATCATGCAAATCCACAGAATCCAACAGAAGAAATTACACCCCTGTGTGGCACCACTTAAATGTCAAAAACTCAGAAATTCTATTATTTCTCAATAATTGCATCATGGTTTGCAAGAGGAAAAGATTTTCCTCCTAAAAACAATCAAAAACAAAATACTTTAGAAGGACTGTATTAAAAATATAGGTCCCAAAGTGGAAACTTGATACAACAGTAAATACACCTGATCACTGACACACATCCCTGCAAGAAACCCTGCAATCATTCATTTAACCATTCCTTTATTTGCTAAAGCACTTAATCCTACTATGGTCTTGGGCTGTCAATCACAGTGCCAAAACACACAACCATTCACACCAAGGGACAATTTGGAACAGCCAGTAGACCTAATGTGCATGTCTTTGGACTGTAGGAGGAAACCAGAGTATCCAGAAGAAACCCAGGCATGCACAGGGAAAACACACAAACTCCACACAGAAACGATCTCGATCAAGCCCAGATTTGAACCCAGGACCTTCCTGCTTTGATGCGGATGTGCTAACCACTACGCCACCATGCTGCCCCCAGTTTCCAATAAGCGTACAGTAATTGCAAGAACCTTCGTTCCCGAAGTTTTGAGTGTACTGGCTTTGACTATCTCCATGTCTGCATTGTGGCTCCTCATGAGAAAGTACTGAACGAGGAAGTAAAAAACTTTCTTGTAAGACAACATAAAGATGGAAAATGGATAAAGGATGCCTAGTGACTACACTATAATCAGACGAAACATACTTTCAGAAGTTAAGAGGAGGTATACAATGAGTCATAGTACCACTAATCAGAGGTGCACTGGCCGTCCTCCTAAAATGACACCAAGGACAGTACGCTACTCGCACAGTCAATTTCAGAAAAACAGATGGGCATCAGACTTGGCACAGGTGTGAGCAATGGAAGTCAGAGTTTCTGTGACAACTCTGACAGTGCGAAGGAGACGATATTATATCAACCTCTATGGACAGCATCCAAGCTTGCTTTTTGGTGCAAAACAGTTTGTCTTGTAATGAAACACTATTTGTAATGTAAAGAAGCCTGGTGGGTAGAGAGAGCACATTCTTTGGTCACGTGAGGTTAAGATAGAGTTGGTGAGCTCAGATGTGGCCCAGCATGTTTGTATTGAACCTGGACAGGACTACCACACTGAATGATTCACTGAAACTGCACAGATGAAGACTGGAGAAACATCGACTGGTCATTCGGATATTTGGTGTAAATATTCACTGCAGTGTGCTTCTGCCACGTGATTGGATTAATGCACGACTGAGCAGGCGTTCCTAATAAAGTGGCTGATGAAGTATGATCTAGTAGATATGAAACCCACACAGAAAAAAATTAAATAAAATAGAAAAGAACATTCAAGATAAGAGCAGCTTACAGACATACACCTCAGTTTAATATCCAACAGGAGGATCATAATAAAAAGAGACAAAAGCAATGTGCAATCTGTAAACATTATTAATAAATAATACAAAATGATTGGCTCAGCATCACTGAAAAAGGGTTCATTATTATTTTCAGATTTCATATATAGCTGTGAGTTATAAATTGCCTTCCTGCACCATTATTAAAGAAACAGATTATGCTACAGGGCAGTTATAGAGAAATGCATGTTGGGGTTCATATTTATAACTCAGATAGCCGTCTAATACAACAATGCATTTATTAAGTAAACAGGTTTTACCACACAGACACAAATTACACTGGATTTAAATCTGACTGGGAAAAAAAAGGTAAACCAATGATGAGTTCAACTAATGCACTTCTTTAAGCGTACCTCGCTTTCGGAGGTTATATAATATAATTAGGTATAATTAAAGGTAATGATTACGACGAGTGGAACATAGTGAACAAACGTGTGCATGCTAATAGCTTGGCCTCCTACACAGACAACGGCAATGTTTTTTAAACACTTTACCATGCACTCCCGAGTATCAGAAATCACTGTAGGTTTTATGTAGTTTACAAGATGGTTTCATGTATAACCCATGAGGGAGGAACCTCCTTGAATGATTTAGACGCACTACACTACATTTGCCATGCAGGCCATCATTTCCCTGCACACTACATGCTACAATTTCAGGGAAAGACGCCATCTTGTTATGCTGAGATACACCACATGGCCAAAAGTTTGACACCTCACCATCACACCCCTGTGTTTTGGGAACATTCCGATCCAGATTTAGTCCGTCGTTGCTGTTATAATATCCTTCACTCTTCTTGGAGAGCTTGCTTATAGCTTTTGGAGTGCGGCTATGTGGATTTGCATTATAGAGGTCAGGCACTGCTGATGGGCAGGTAGTCTGCATTCCAGTTCATCCCAAAGGTGTTCAGTGGGGTTGAGGTCAGCGACCCAAGTTTTTCCTCTCCAACCTTCTTAAATCATGTCTTCATGGACTTTGTTTTGTGGACAGTATAGTCTACAAAGTCACTGTATACAACTGTGTACTTCAAGTCTGTGTCCAACACAGTTTAGGCAAGGCTACTGTATTCATGGTGGGGCAGTGGTAGCCCGGTGGTTAAGGTCCTGGTTTACTGAGCTGAAGGTCAGAGGTTCATGCCCCAAGTTTTCACTGCTGTCCCCTCGGTGCAGCTAACTGGGTTATCAAAGGCCAGCCATGTCCCTCACTGTCTGTGGAATCAAAATTGTTCTCGTCCTGAATACGACTGAAAAATTGTTGGCCGGACATTAAGCAATCGTTCACGTACTATCTATCATCTTTTGCTACATTGGACTCATTTTCTAGTGATACTCCTTTACATGTAGCTATTTACAAATTCTACATGAAACTGTTTGTGGCTCATTTAAAATCCACCAACAGACTTGACAAGTTCCCACAATTATAACTATTCTAAAGCTTTCCAAATTTCATTTCAACCTAAAGCTCTGCAGGTTGTGCACGTATGGTGCGGATGGGGTAGAAAAAAAAAAACAGTCTTACCAAACCTACCAAATCAGAAAAGTCAGTGAATTGAAGGTAATTTCTATTTAAATTCAGGGTTTTGTTTATGCAGCTGCTTTTGAATACGTCACATCCTGCTTGTTGTAAAGAAAGTCAGTAATCTAGATTTGATTGGAGCCATAATATACAGGCATGCTTTTAGGGTGCACTTTCGTATTACACTGATGGAAAATGTAATTTCAGAGTGCACAGACATTTCAAAGAGCAGATTTGCTGGGTACTCACCTATAGAAAAATTTGGGCTGAAAAGTAAACCAGCACTCTTACTGTACAGACGTATTTGCACTCAGTGAGCAGTTGTGTTGTTCTTAGACGATTTTTCGTTTGCATTTTATTACACATATTTGTTTACCAGAAAGCAAAGAATAAGGTCTACACATAAAGGCACTTTAAGTAATAATACTGAGGTCATTTGAAATCACTGACCCAGTTCTTAATATCAACTGTAAAATACATGAATATCATAATTAGTATGTATAATTAGTGTGTATTTCTGCTCATGCACTTTGCAAGCTGCATGTCTAAGAAAACAAAATATAACCACAAACTTTCCCCAGCTTCTTCACACAACATAAAATATTTCTCAAACTGAATGAAGGTGATCCGCCTGCATGCAGACACACCCTTCTCTCACTCTGGTTCTTTTCTTCATGCTATAGATCAACTGTCCATGTTGACACATGAAGTAAACATTTAGCAAGTAATAAATCTGAGAACTGGTGCAAATCCAGGAATGCATCAGTGCTATATATTGCACAGTTAAACAGTGACAGTGACATTGTGCAAACTTACGGGCATCGATGCTTAGGAATTTGGCGAGTCTAATGAATAAACATGTAAGAGAGGTGAGAAATACAGCGCTGTTTATTTGCCTTCTTAAGCGGTTTGGTGCACGTGTTCATGAACGTGACTGATAAAATTTCAGTGCCTTCGGCAATTCTCAAGCAGCAACACACAGACACATGTAAGGGTGCGGCATGCAAAAGGTGAAATATTGAGTCAATATTTTCTCTCAGGGTGTGATCACATGACATTATTGGCCCTGTCTTTCTCTTCCCATAAATGACTGTCTGGCTGAATGCAGAGTGTATAGAGACTAAACAATACACCATATACCATGACCATCATGTCATTAATATTTTAATAGTAACTGTTGGATCTAGTACAAAGAGTTTCTCTACGTAATCAAAATGCTTGTATTTTTAAAAACAATATGTTAATGTACTTGACATTAGAGAATTATATCTAAGGAAGACAACATCTACAGGAGGTTTAAGAGCACTGTTTTTCACTGTCAGTAATAAATGGTATGTTTCTTTGACGCCATGATGTTATGTTTGGTAACTTTAGTATCCCTAGTAAGATGCATGTAGCATACTTTTAAGCCATCTAAAAGTTAAAGTTAAACTGTGTTCATTTAATATTTATTAAAGGAGAAGACAGCACTGGTTGAAAGTTTAGACTGCAAGCTGCTATTTGAACAATTATATTGGTAGTTATTTGAAAACTGAATCTCAGAATGATGACATTCCCCCCATGCACATGACGCATTTTGGAGGCGGCCTAACAAACTCCCATGGATTGGCTGGTGACTGCTGTGAGTGACAAGGGAGCGTAAACTCATTAAAACAGAAGATATCGTCCCAAGATTTTGTACAAAGCAAGAAATTAATCTAGAGATTTAAATAAGATGAACTTTTAACAAGTGTCAATCAAGACATCCACATATTCATGATAAAGGCTGTTTTCCCCCCTCAACTTTAGTGTCATATTCCTTATTCTGTGAGTGTGGCATTACTTTCTCTCACGACTTAACACTCCTTAAGGTCTGAACTGCTTTAAACTCGCTTAAACTTTCCTCTGTGAGAATTTTCCTGCAGTGTGTTTGACACAAGGTGCTATTTGCAGGTACAAAGTAAAAAAGGAAAATAAAAATGCTTTCACCTTCAATTAATGCCTCTGAACTGAGAAGGTGACAAGAACAAGATGTAAGATGGTCTACTGTGAGCAGAACAGAACGAATGAATAAGATCAGAGGTAGATTGGTAGAGATATTCTACTTAAAACACATGCTAAAGTGCCTAAAACAGCCCTCTGGCCAGTGGCAAAGAGACTTAAACACCATATAAACTAGAAATTCAAGACATTCTGAGTGTTGATTTGTTCATTCCGTATGACTGGACTGTACAGTAGTTTATAGACTTGACACCAGCTCATACCCAAATTTTTCCTGTGACATACAGTAGATATGCCACTGAAAATACTTTGGACACTTGTACATTGAGTGTGTGCATTTTTTCCAACTAGATGCTAAAAACAACCACAGCTGACACAACACAAATTTATTTAATTGAATGTTAATTGAGTATCTTTTTTATCAATAAGGTATACTATTTTTATATATTTGTTTTATATATATATATATATATATATATATATATATATATATATATATATATATATATATATATATATATACACACA
>JAOUQZ010000039.1:23167026-23179013 GCA_028564935.1 Neosilurus hyrtlii
ATATATATATATATATATATATATATATATATATATATATATATATATATGTATATATATATATATATATATATATACACATACACACACACACACCCCACACACACAAAATTACAATTTTTAATTTATTAATGGATAACAAGTTGTTTTTATCCCTAAAAATATGAATTTGTTCCTTTTATCCCCATGTCTCTTTTTCCCCCACAAAAGACCAAAAAAAAAAGGCACCCACAGTTTGTCATGCTAGCAGGAAACCAGAAACTGGAAGTGCTCTATTGTAAAGACTTTCACATGCTGTCGGCTGCAAGGCACTGATGCTGGAGACGTCTTCCATGAATTAATAATAATAATAAAATTTTTTTTACAGAAAACTTCACTGTATCAATATCCATCCATCCATCCATCACTTTCTGTACCACATAGCCAGTCTTTTTCAATGTTAACACAAACATGAACATCCATCCACAGTCACATTATCACCTACAAGCAGTTTGGAGAAGCCAACTGACCCGATGTGTAATCTTTTGACTGTGGGAGGATACCGGGGTACCCAGAGGAAACCCAGACAAGCTCAGCGAGAACATTCACACAAACTCCACATACAAACACCCTTGGATGAGATTCAAACCTTCATACTATGCAGAAACAGTGACCAAAACACCAATCGTACATTCAAAAAAATAACACCACATTTGTTTGTCCATTTACTATAAGACTGTGAATGAGTTGTTAGCAGAGAAGCAATAATAATGTACAGTAGAACACATTAGTATAAACCTGTAATGTGTCTTGTAGTCAAAATCATCAGAGCTGCTGTAATAGAAAATTATTCAACACATTCAACAGAGATGTTGTACAAGGTATTTAATAATTAAAAATAAAAGACTAATCTATTCAATGTAATTAAAAGGCTAACTTAAATTTCACCACTTTGTTTTCGGATGAGTGTAGTTGTTCGCATGCTTGTGTAGGTTTCCTCCGGGTACTCCGGTTTTGTCCAACAGTCTAAAGACATGCACATTAGGCTAACTGGTTGTTTTAAATTCTCCCTAGGTGTGAGTGTGAATGGTTGTGTGTGTGTTTCCATGCCATGGACTGGTGAGCTACCCAGGACGTACAATGCCTTCACCCAGAATCGTCTGATAAGGCCCCAGCCTTCTGCAACCCGAGTACAATTAAGCGGTTCAGCAAATGAATGGTTTTCTGACTGTGTATTCTAAATGTCGGTTATGGCAGCGATTTGTATTTTTATCTGCATTACTAGCAATTAGGCAAAGATAATTTGATGATTAAGTCATTACTTGACTGGCATGACTGCCATTTACCACGCAGCATAAAACTTTTCCTGATAACTAGGTCAGACATGTGGGCACCACATTTCCCTAGAAACTGAGGTTAATTAAACTACACTGCATTGTTTCTTTTCAGCAAGACACTACAGGCCCAATGAAAAGCTGGATAGAAATCATACAGATGTATATAACAACGATAGTGTTCAAAAAATAATTTCAGTTCCACTTGTAAAAATGAATGGACTATTTAGCTATGCTAGGCTGAAGAACGTAGAATGCAAAGTTGTCTTTACTTTCGTCACACCGGTAAGCCATTGGCTACACAAAGATCCATTCATCTAACGAAGGTGGCTTCAGTTCAAGGTCAGAATCAATGCACTGAAGAAACAGGAACAGGAACTCCAGATATGCTGCTAATGGCCCTAATAGCAGCAGGAGTAACGATGGGATTTTCAGAGAGGTTTTCCCTTTGTCATTAAAAGAATCTCCATAGTGTAAATAATTAATAGAAAAATGATCAGTATGAAAAAGATTATAATACCCTCTCCTCAGCAACTTTCTCTCCCTCAACTAACCGATCTGATCATTCCCAAAGCCATTCAAATCTTTCTATTTTGGGTTCATAGACCAGAGAGGCTGCCTTTCATTTCTCAAAGTCGCTATTGTGTAAGTATAATTGGGTTCGCTAGCCAAAGGGGTCCACACATGCTGAGAGCACTCTAAATATATAAAGCGTTCCACACAGCTGTTTTGCATGTGATGTGGGGACAGAAATAGAGGCCTACACAGCTGATAAACACAGAGCACAATAGGGAATACTTATGGAAACCCAACCTTATAACACCTCAGTGTTTTCTTTATTTCTAGTGATGTTTTTTTCTTTCTGGACCCTTTCAAAGTTTAGAAAATGTAGTACACTGTAGTTCTGATCAAACATATAACTGGTCAGCATTTAGTATTACTTTAGTGTAGTGATCACACAGCAGACAAGAATTTGCAGCTAATAAGTCTGTATATACAGTACTGTAAGTTAGGTTTCTGGTAATAATTACTGGGTCATTCTCTGAAACTGGTACCATAAAGTGTAACATTCACAATCCCCAAATTCCAATGAAGTCCTGCTTATTTCCCTCTACACTGACCATAAATTCATTAACCATTGTTACAAAGACAGTGAGAGAACTAGTTCATGCACACCACTGCACTTTTAGTAACAAACAGGAATAAATCTGTATGGTCACCAAATTCATCCCATTTGCTTTTGGTGAATAAATTAAATACGGCTCGACTATGTGTGAAATAAATACACTTCTGGAGGTCACTCGGTTGTACAGTGAACGTTGTAACATGGAACCTCACCCCTCACAGGAAAAATGGGTCGGTTCTGTATGTAACTGGGGTGGACACCAGTGGTTACGCACAGAACCGTTAATTGATGAGCGATTCTCAGTCCACAAAGTAAGAAAAACAGGAATTTCTACGTTGGATGTAAATTTTAGTGCAAGATGTTTATTGCAAACCCTACTATTTGCACTTTGAGTTGTTACTTCAGCGATAGCAAGGCATTCAACATAAGTTACAAAAAAATGTCACAAGTTTTGTGTTCCACATTGGAACCAATTTTGCAGAAAAATGTATATATATATTTTTACCGGATGTATCTGAATTATTTTGTCTGACATGCTGTAAGTGTCCATGTTGCATGTTTTGGGCAGGGATTGCTCTTTTAATTCTTTATAGTTTTTGGGAAATATTAGGTCCAAAATATGAATCATTAAATTTGACCCAGCTTCAGAGAATGACCAAACTATTAATGTCTAGGACACTTTTAAATGTTTACACAGACCACAGTCTTAACACGAAGGTGGAGAATTAGATTTATATTTAATCTGTAATGCATTATTACAGATACTTATATAAGGTATCTGTCCAATGCTCATTTACTCAGACATGAAAAAATAACATGATAACAACATCCGATATCACATGATATAATGTGACACAGACTTCATGTACGGTGTTGTGCTTTTCAACAGATTACATAAACTGACAGCGATTTAATTACTGCAGTCAAGCACATCAGGATGCAGACTATGCTCAGATTAAACACCAAGAGGAGGAACTACTGCATCTTAATACAATAATCAGATTTTTTTTTTTACTCATCAGTACACACCCTACAGTGCTCGTAGATTCATACACACAGAAAGTGATCTGCCATCTCCCATTGTATTGCTGCTGAATCTTTGGGCTATGCACACATGAAGCAATTTGCTTGTTGCACGGATGATCCAGGCTCTGGTTACCCAGGCAACACATTTGTATATTTCCCATCTCCAAATGTTTCCGAGTGAAACAAGCTGTAGTTTGGCTCGTTCCCTACAAGGCCATAAATATATCGCTAGTGTATACCTATAAACACAGCTACATTTCAACAGTGACAACTCACCCAGGTTTAATTAATTTTACTTAAATTTTTACTTAATATACACATTACACAGTGAATATAGCAAAGCTGTAACCTTTTCTGGTTTCTGTAACGCTTCATTAAAGCACATTTTAGGCTGTCTGCCTAGTTAACTATTGAGATTTCTAGTGAGCACAGTAACTGACTGTATAGATTCTTCCAAACAAATTTCAGATAAATCTCTATAAACAAAAATTCAGGAATATATTTTGCTCGAATAAATAATCCTGTTTCAGCAAGGAGATCAATGCATTGTTCAGGGTTATAGAAGACTGCAGTCATGAGCTGCTCTTCCATTTTTATAAAGGAATCAAAGTAGATGGTGGGTTTTTTTTAATGATAAATGCTGGGAAACAGAGTTGTCTTTATTGGTCAGTCAACCCAAAACTATCCTTTTGTTTTAATTGGTAGTCACATGAATTTCATTGCCTGGAGGTTGAGAGGAGGTTAATGCAGTACCTGCCCATTTTGCGTTGCTCTGAGCTATTTCGCCTGTCATTGCCTTATATTGCTGGTCTCTCATCACCTCACAACTATGAATTGCTTCCTATGTGCATGCACCTTTTTGCAGTAGGTTATTTTTGACAAAAAGCCATGATTGGTTATTGACATTGATGGATTCCAACACAAAGAAAACAAAGACGTAGACTGAAAGTGCATGAACATACTAAGTGCATTTCATGGCCACCATGTTAACCTGCAGGAATTTGAAATATTTACAGCACTTGGCAGACGCTCTTATACAGAGCAACTTGCAGTTATCATTTTAATACATCTGAGCAACTGAGGGCTAAGGGCCTTGCTCAAGGGCTCAACAGTGGTGATAGCGGGGATTGAACCGCTGACCTTCGGATCAGTAATCCATCGCCTTAACCACTAAGCCACCACTGCCCTATAAATGAAGGAACAGAAATAAATGTTGTGTGGTAATGATAACGGATGAAATACCAGTGGATGGTGCATATAGCTACAATAGCTAAATTAAACATAGCTAAAAATTAAACGATTTATTAAACACAATTTACAGATCTGGCTTTTTTCTTGTAACAGGACTTGACATACCAGAGGCATTTGCAGCAGCCGCACCAGCACAGACAGCAGGTGTTCGGTCTTGGATGCCCAGGGGCCTGAGGGGGTCCTTCAATGTGGGCCTGCTGCTGTTTCCTCATCTCAGCTTCACTCACACTCTGCGGCTAAACAAACATCAGGAAACTTTTGTTTAAAACTCGTTATAACACTTCATGCTAACCCAGTGAAGACATGACTGACTAAAAACAAACATATAAAATGCATTTAAGTGTAATTACAATTAAATGCCCAATTTTTACAGCAGTGAATTGCTGCTATGCCAGAAAAGAAAGAAAAACAGATCAGTATCATACAGTGAAAAGATTATGGTAATAAGATGTATTCTTTTTTTGTCATGATAAGCCATTTTCAAATTGTTATAATTAAAAAACGTAGCAATTTATAACAAGAAACCTTTGTTGTTGTCACATGATACTACTGATATTATAGGAAGATACGCATGAAGTCATTTTTCAAACCCCTTTTTCCTTAATTGGGGTCGCGGGGTTGAGATTGGTTCCCATGCCATTCAACTTTGGTGCGAAGGCAGGGTACACCCTGAACAGCTCGCCAGACCACTGCTAGGCCAACACACATACAACCATTCATGCTCACACCTAGGGCGATTTGAAACCGCCAATCAGCCTACTGTGCATGTTTGTGGACTGTGGGAGAAAACCGGAGCACCCAGAGGAAACCCACGCAAAGAACAGGGAAAACATGCAAATTTTACGCAGATCAATGGGCCCGGGACTCCAACCCAGGACATTCTTGCTGTGAAGCAGAAGTGCTGACTACTATGCCACCTGGTTGGACACCTATTAAATAAAATTGTTAATAAAATTTCAAATCAAACATTTGGGTTTTGAACCTGTTTGAATGTAAATAGGGACAAGAAAAAAAAATCGTGTTCTCTTTCCAGAAAATTTCTAAAATAATTTGACCTTATTATTGTTTATTTTAACATGCAGTAGAATGTTAAAAGGGTTCTCCTCTAACACTCTTGTTTGCCTATATCCCTACATAAGTATCAGCTTCATGGCGCCGCTATATTGGATTTCTTTTTATTCCACAGCAAATATGCAAGATACAAATGAAATTAAACTGAAAATAGTAACAGATCATAAGAGATCCTATTGGCCAGAGAGACTTTAAAAACAAAAAAGGAACAGCACAAATCTAAATATGTAAATATATAACTTTGTTTAAAACTACACACATGAGTTGCCTAATGAGCAATACTACTGATATTCTTAAACAGGAAGGTCTGTAGCCATGGTAGCTAGCTATAGGACAGAGAGTTACACAAACATGTCTGAACTCATTTGAGAACACATCAGCGTCGTAACAAAAGCCAATAGCAATATCTTGAGGTTGAAGCGCAAAAGCTTTCCTGCTCATAGATCTTTGTGGTTCTGCATGGAAATAGCAAGCAGTTTACAAATCAGAGGAAATCTTCATGACCTACATTCAGTATTTTCTTTTATGGATTACCATCAATTTATCTGTATATACCATTTTTTTTTAAATTGCACTCCCTTACTTTAAGGTTTGATTGAAATATTTAACCCTTAATTCCACCAACTGCATTATATCTCAGCAAGAAGTCAAATTAATAAATAAACAGACTCAGTAGTGTCTTAGTGGCATTCATGGGAATTGAACCCAACCTTTAAACCAACAATCATTCAATCTGTTGGGAATTCAGAATTAAAGATCCTAGATTTACTCTTTCAGAAAAAAAAGTCTTTAAAATTTCAGATGAGTGAGAGAACCACTGAGAATGTGTTTGACGTTGCTGTACAAACATATTTAACTCAAATAAATACATGCTACATGCTGTATTGCATTGCACCTTAATAATTTCTGCAATAATCATGGATAACCAGCCTACTGTCTTGTACAAAATACAGTAAAGTTCTTCATCCATTAAAATACTGTAAAAAGGTTATCATCCATTAAAAAAGAAAAAAAAATCACTAAAATATGCTATAAAATTACATGATGTTCTTACTTGCACATCCATAATGTTGTCTTCAAGCCTTACAATACACTATATTTCTCATAGTGATCCATGTGCAGCAATCAAAGGTCAGCTAAAGTGAGCACCTTTGTGTTGGGTATTATGACTTTTGTTCATGCTATTAAAGGTTGACATGCAAAGCATGACCAGCACCAGTTAAGCAGTGGAAAACATGCATATGGATGCAAAACATGGTGAGGAACTCCTTTGTTTATGCCTGTTGTATGACTCAACTACTTTGGCAAATATGCAAAGAAGTATGCTCCCAGAGGCTTACAGAAAACAACAATAAACTAGGATGGCTTTCCAGCACATTTATGGTTCTCCCTAACCTGTACTTTCAGTCTGAATTATTCTTCCCGCGTCCATGTGGTGTATGAATTCAACACTAACTCAGAAAGTCACAGATGGACAAAGGACCACTGTGTGCTTTTCTCAACCACGGTTCAACATTTTGGGTGTGGCTAATTGAATTAGCACCATGTGTGTTGGGTTAGCATACACCACCATGATTCGGGAATTGTTTCAAATCCAAGTAGGTCAATTTTTAAAAGAAAGCTTAATAAAGCATGAATTGTGTAAGTGCATGAAATGTGTTACTTTATGAGTGTCACTACACACAATTCCGAAGTGAAAATGCTATACATCCAGACATCAGTGTGGAACGGAAGCCAAGTGGACCCATCTGTGGCATCCAGTGACAGGAACTGTTTTATTTTCACACCATATTTTTGATGTGAGTAACCCAACTTGTTTACAGTGTAACAAGTATGTAAACAGTCTGGTTTGTATCAGATTTATTAACTGTATGTCACCGCCTTCTTTCAAACGTCACTGCAGCATTATTTCCCCCTAAAAAGTTAACCAGGGATACGATCCACAGTCAATCAAACCTCCAAACAGGCAAATATAGAAAGGAAAAGACCTTATGAAAGATAGATCTGTATTCTGCTGACATCAGTCTATTCTTAGATCTTTCATCTTCATCATTTACTCTAATCGAGAGTCTCATGCACTCATTTGCACATTGAGGTAATTTTGAGAAGCTAGTTCACCTATCAACAGAGAACATGCAAAACTCTACAGACCATGACCAAACACGATATCAAAGCTAAAACCCTGGAGCTGTGCGGCACCAACACTTCCTACTGCACTACCCTGACATCAGTTCTGTCAAATATAAATTATATAATTGTACTCTACACCCATATAAAGAAGTATTTTAATGAAGTAATGTGTCACCACCAGATGATGGAATTAGAGAACGCTGTCTAACATATCAGCCTAAAATCTTCCATAAGTGCTCTTGAGGTGAGATCTGGTGAATGTGAAGACTATGCCATGTGACGAAACCATTTCTAGCCATTGTACCATTAAGGAATATCTGTGTCCTATGGATGGAGGCAGTGTTATCATAGAAAAAAATGCTACAATCAGTAGAGAAAGGGTTTATCATAGGATTAAGGTGTTGGGAAAACTGTGGTTGAAGTGTAGTGAAGCCTCCCTCTAAGGGGACATGCAGGTGTAAACCATGGCAACAAAATCCCTATATATAGCTTAAAAGACCATGCACAAAAATTAAAGAAAAAGATAAAAAAAAATGTTAAAGATAAATAAAAATACAAATATTTAACTATTGCTACGTCATTAACACTTAAGGGTCCAGGTTATAATTGACCGTTTTTGAGTAATTTTGGTTTTACCTTTATATTTCACCGTACAAAACTGTTTACCTTGCCTTGTTTGGTGTCTTTTTTTCAGCACAACCTCACCTGTGTGACCTTTCAGTTAATATTTTATTTTAACATACTGTATTAATACATTGGACTTAAAATAATGCAAAAAACACAAAGTCCAAGAAGGTTGTTTTTTTTAACTGTGAAAAACACAAAAATGTTTATCGAACCATTTTTATAACTTACAATTGATGCAAATATAAATGGTAAATATAAAAAATTATGTACGAATTTAGCACTGACATTTCCAGGGTGTGTTTCCCCTCCTGTTGTCCACTTGATGGCAGCATTTACCTCCAGACTGCCTTGGGGAGCTTTATGCTGACATTACCCCGTGTAAACTGCGATTGCAGGAAGTTAAATTAAAAGAATTAAATTATTAATCATAACTCTGATTTTACTTGACCTATCAACACCATTTAAAAACTGGCACATATTTTGAAGTCTCCACTTCTGACACAAATTGAAACTGAGACTCAAGACTGCGTTTTCCTGCTATGTCATCTTAAATCGGTCACATGATCTGGATGCACCGGCGCGTCCATCGACTCCTAAGGAATAAAAACTGAAATATTGAAATAGTGTCAACAACGAAAATCTAAGTACTAACAATCTAAGTACTTGTGCTCCTGTGTAGCCTTTGTTGTAGTCTTCAGGACAGAGCTGCTCAGGAAATATGAGTCTGCTGAAAAGGAAAAGGTGCCACAGGATCCCCACTGGCAAAGTAAAGCTGTGCCCTGCCTGATTCATTATTTTACACTTTTGGGTATGACAAGAAGGCAAAGCACAGAATGAGTTGAGAAGAAGAAGGTGACTACTTTGCCACTGTCCTATAACCCTCTGGACTGGTGGAAAGAACAAAACTCTGAGTACCCTTTCATGCTAAATTGACCAAGCAGTACTTGTGCACCATGGGAAAGTGCTGTGCTGAAATTGTTGTTCTCAACAAGGGATATACTCTAGTTCCTGCCTAGGGGAAAAATCCTACCCTAGAGTGTGTTAGCCAGCTTTTGTTTTTGCTGAAAATTTAAAATCTACCTCAACAGATGCTTGATGTCACCTATGCCATAACAAAAGGCTGCCAAAAAGAATTTCGCATGGCCTGTAGACAGTCGTGTGACAAATTAAAACATTGCTATTATTTTCCTTTGGGCGCTGCCTCTTAATAAAGTATAGCATCCTAATTAAGAATTTATTGTGTGAATCTACTGACACTAAACATTTATGCTCTGATTAAAATATAATTGAAACTGTTCTGTTACAGCTATTTGACATACAAGCATGATTCTATAGTCATATGACTTCTTGGCAATCCTAGTACAAAAAAATCACTATAATACATTACATGGCTGGAAGTATGTGGACATCTGACCACCCCTATGTGCTTATTGAATATCTCAGTCCAAAATTATGGAGATTGTTATTATGGAGTTGCTGCTCCCTTTCCCCTTTATAATAACCACTCTTCTGTGAAAGATTCCCAATGGATTTTGGAACATTGATTAGGAGATCTTGCTCATTCAGCCACCAGGTCATTAGTGAGGTCAGGCCGCAGTGTTCGAAGAGGAGGCTTGGGGTGGAGTCAAAGTTCCAGTTCATTCAATCTGTGTCCAGTGGGGTTGAGGTCGGGGATCTGTGCAGACCATTAAATAGCGTCCAAAAGTGACACGTGAATTGCTTCACTGCTGAAATTCATGTGAATCACCCCGCAAGAGACGTGAATCGCTTTGTCGCTCAAGTGTTGCCAGCTCTTGTTTCCTAGTTAACCCTATCACTTGAAAATCTTTTCGAGCGAAATGGTGAGCAGCATTGAACAGGTTCCCTAGAGTAGATCATTATCATTATTATATTGTGGAATGTATAGAGTGGTGACTCTTAAGCATCATGTATCAGGCAGAGTTAAATGTAAATAAATATATACTCACAGCAAATGCCAACTGTTTTAGAAATGTGAACCCAAGAATCACGTTTCTGATTACTATCCTTGGAATATTTCTATGTGCTGTCGTAAAGCACAGGATATTTCGACACAACAATAATGCTCATTCATGTTGATGTTAGCAGAACAATCAAACCCGTGTTCGTTGTTTTTTTTATGGAAAACGTTTTTGGGAACTCAATGTTTGGTGGCATCTGCCAATCAATGGTATCTATAAGCTCTGATTGTATCATTAATTCCTCGAATTACGTAGAGTGAAAGTTAATCTTAGTTGAACCCCATACCTGCCCACTTCAAGTCGCTTGTCATCAGTCATTTTGTTGGCGTTTACTGACTTTGCATGGTCGCCTATTTAAAGTTCTTTAACACCAAGTTTACCAAAATATATCTTAAGGAACACTGCATTGTGCACAGGGGCATTGTAATGCTACACAGGTTCTGCTGCGTAGTTGTAGTAAAGGGAAATTGTATCGCTACAGCATTCATAGACAACTTGTACAACTGTATGATTTAAACTTTGCGACAACACTTTGCTGAAGATCCACATATGGGTGTGATGGTCCACAAACCTTTTGGCCATAGATGCGAATCCAACTATACAGAGCCATCGTGAATTTTAACATTTTACACATCTCCTGCCAAATTTCCTCAAAACATTATCAAATTTTGCATGACAAAAGTAATCGATAGGACTTTTATTATTTAATACTTAACAATATAATATATTACAATGATGAAGATGCCAAATAGGACATAAACTTAAAAACATTGACTTTGGTGTTCTTTGTTCACTAGTGAATTGCTATTGGAAACAAAATCTGAGGTCATATCTTGGCTAAGCTTTTGTGCACTGACACTATATTTGGTGTACTTCTTTGTCAGATGCTGGGACTACGCAAGAATGTTCATGTTCTTTGGCGATTGCTGCTTTAGCTATAAATATCCTTACAACTTCATAGGCATTCAACTTTGTATGCATTTTTGTACCTTTATCCTGTTTCCCTAAAAGCCCCCACTGAAGTGTTTTGTGTTTTTATGCACATTACTGGACATACTTTTCTTCCCAGCAAGTGATGCAGAGCAAAAAGCACAGCGATGGCTGACTGCACAGTGTTAATGCCCTCGAGACAGATGTTACAACACATACCCCATGCGAAGCAGAACCATCTCACCAAGCAAGTCCATCTCACATTCATTTATTAACAATATACTGCATCAGTGCTTTTTGGCAAAATCTTTAAAACAATAAATTCTGCGTATTACTTCCTGTAGTTCCATCTCAGTCATGTTTTAGTTTCATTGTAATAAAATAATCTTTATTTGGCATTATGTTTGTTTTTGTAACTGTAATGATTACACAGCTTTAATCTTCTCCTATACAAAATTATTCAAAATTATTCAACCCCCAATGCTGTAAAGGGCTTTAGGGACTATAGTGTACATTTGGAATTTTATTCAGAAT
>JAOUQZ010000039.1:23179260-23193839 GCA_028564935.1 Neosilurus hyrtlii
ATGATCAAAATCAATGTCAAACTGGCCAAAACATTCAATTTCAGTGGGGGTTGAATAATTTTGAACACAACTGTACCTGTCATGACAAAAACGAGGAGCTTAGATGTATCCCAAACTCAGGAGGGAGGGTGCAATGTCTGGAGTACAGAGTGAACACTGTGATTCCGCACATCTGTATTCATAACTCGAATGTAACTATGGACTCACACACTCAGGACTGCACTGTACGAAAAGTAAAAATATCACTTCAGAGATATGGAGATTGACACGTTTAAAAAAAACCAAGTGGAACAAACAGATGTTTCATGGTTGTCTTTTATCAATAAGCTAGCCAGCTATCTATGACGAGTGATGAATCTTTTCCACTTTAAACAGTGATCTGTAGGCTGTAAGATATGACCATATATATTAGATGCTGAAATAAAAATGTCTATTGTTTCATATTTTGCTTTAATTTTAATATCATCATGTTGCAAATTACAGTAAAAAATTTTTCATCATTTTTGTGATTCAGCAGAGGGACTGCACTCAGATATCTATGACTGAGCTGTTTGTCTGAATGACAGGCTGCTAGTTTAGTCACTGGTGACCTGCCCACATTCTACACTGCATCTCACCACTCCAGCTTCCCCTTCGACCCTGACAGAGAGGTGCAATAGTTTATGTTTACAACTACATTAGCAACAACCTAGTTATTAGAGGCAGGTTATATATTTTATTTAAAGATACTTAATTCCATGAGTGGAAATTAAGCTCTGCATTTAACCTATCCGAGGTGCACACCCCCAGAGCAGTGAGACCTTTGAGGATAGAGGTTGCCTTTGTTCCCTCAGCTGGGATACAGGTAAACATATTGTGTAAGAAATTAATATGATCACTAAAGATGCATCTGTAAAATGCATCTGTATGCTTACTTTTAGTAGCCTATTAGTTTGGATCGACTACTGGAGAGGAGCTGGACTCTCTCATACTCTCATACTTGCCTGCGAAAGGAGGTGCCAGACAAGTTTGGGGAAACTCACAAGTCCCCAGTTCTCCTCGGAGCATGAGAGGTCATGTATGCTGCAAATGGCAGTTCAGATTACCTGGCCTTCTTGGTGTGTTTAGCGAGTGTTCTGGAAGGGGTACCACTGGGAAACCATTGTTCTCCTTGAATACTTCAGTGCCCATGTGGACTGAACCTGAGGAGTGTATAAATGTATTTGGTACAAGGCCACCTAAGTCCAAAGATCGACTTTGTCAACAAATCATCAGACCTGTGGCTGTATGTCTTGGACACTTTGATTAAGGGAAAGGGAGACCTGTCAACTGATCACTACCTGGGGGTGAGTTGGATTCGGTGGTAGGAAAGACTTCTGGATAGACCGGTGGTGGCACATTACCTTATTAAAATTCTGCATCCACAGTAAAGGCACGTAGAATAAACTATTCAGATTGGAGACATGGAATAGTTCATGTTCCAAGCCTCCACTGTGGATGCAGCTTTCAGGAGCTGGGACCGGAGAGCATGCTTCATCTATTAGGTGATCACCCTGCTCAGCCTCCCAGGGAAAGTTTACTTCAGGGTGTTAAAAAGGAGGCTCTGACTGACTGTCAAATCTCAGATCCATGGGGAGCAGTGTGGCTTTTTTCCTGGACATGGATCAGTAGACCATCTCTTCACACTCGCAGATTTGCTGAGGAGGTCTTCGAAGTTTTCATGTGTTTTGTGAAATTGGAGAAAGTCTATGACCTTGACCTCTCGGGAATTTTGTGGGGTTGCTGAGATAGTATGGAGTAGTGGGGCTGCTGTTGCAAGCGATCCAGTCTGTGTATCCAGTCCGTGTACAACCAAAGTGAGGGCCGTGTATGCATCCTTGGCACTACGTTGAACTTGTTTTCAATGCATGTTTGTGGTATTCATGGACAATGTCTCAAGGTATAGTCGTGGAGAGGAGTCACTATGTCCATCACTGAAAGGGCAAAGTCTGAAGAATTGGGGCAAAGAGTCCATTACCCTGGCTGAGGTAGCCAAGATAGTCTAATAGCTGTCTTGCAGTGAGGTGCTTTGGATGTCTTGGCTTCATGTCTTGGATTTGTCCAGGCCTGCCCCTTGTCACCAATACTGTTTGTAGTATCCATGCACAGGATGTCGAGATGATGTGGATCTTTTGGCTTCTTCAAAATGTGACCTTAATCATGCACTGGAGAGGTTCACAGCTGAGTGTGAAGTGGCCAGGGTGAGAGTCAGCTCCTCCAAATCCTCCAAGGCCATGGTTCTCAAATGGAAAAGCATGGATTACTTTTTCCAAGTCAGGGATGAGTCCTTGCCTCAAGCAAAGGAGTTCAAGTGTCTTGGGATCTTCTTGTTCACAAGTCTAAAGATCTGGATAAAGATGCTGCCCCACACAATCAAAAGGAGTCGTCTGAGGTGGTTTGGGCATCTAATTGGGATGCATGTTTGCCTCCCGCTAAAGGTTCCAGGTGCCAGGGTAGACCTCACTGGAGGGATTATACATTCTATTGGGAATGTCCTGGGATCCGCAAGAAGGAGCATGAGTGTGATGCCTGGGAGATGGATACCTGGGTTTCCCCTCCTAGACCTGGTGCATCTGCGACGGGACCTCAGATAAGCGGTGGAAAATTAATGGATGGATAGATAGTTTAGATCAAAATGCGATTTTGATAACTAGTGTTTTTTTTTTTTTTTTTTGCAAATTCTAAACAGCTAATGCTAAGCTCATGAGGCCTATTACTTAACTCTCTTTACATTCCTATTCACAAAAAGTTGTTTAATTTTCATCAAATGAATTTTGCTGAAAGCATCCTGTGCAATTTGTACATATCTGGATGCTTCTCCTCTTGCTTTACTTTGTTAGCTCATATCTATTTATTGTATAAACTTGCTATTTATACTTTATGCACTCTGGTGCACAGAATCAAATCTTGTACTGTGATTCCAGAAGCACTTACATACTGTAAACCAATCAGCCAATAATATCATGAGCACTGACAGGTGACACAAATAACATTAATTTCCTCTTTACTTTGGCCTGCCAATGAGTGGGATGTATTATCTAGAAAGGGAAAAGTCAGTTCTGGAATTTGATTCTGGAACTTTGAGTTTGTGTCAGAACACACAGTGCATTGCAATGTCCTTAAGTTTTTTTACAGGATATCTTAGTACCTTAGAAGTAGTACACTTAGAAGAGTTAATAACACAAAATCCATTGTTGAACAAAGTGCTGTGAACAAAACACAACTATAACATACATAAAAATAATAAGTCTTCTAAACACTGCTCAAATCACCCAATCATTTGCTAAATCGCTTAATCCATGTAGGGTCGCGGGGAGACTAGAACCTATCTCAGCCGACACAAACGCTGAAAAACAGGGTAAACACCAAACAGCTCGCCAGACCATCGCAGGGCCAGCCAACAGCCACAACCATTCACTCTCACACCTAGGGTCAAGCTGGAACAGCCAAATAGCCTAATTTGCATGTCTTTAGACTGTCGGAGGAAATCGGAGTACCCAGAGGAAACCCACCCAAGCAAGGGGAGAACATGTAAACTCCACACATAAACCCCCAAGCCCGGGACTTGAACAAAGGACCTTCTTGCTGTAAGACGTGCTAACCACTACACCACTGTGCTGCCAGCTAACAAAACAGAGTAAAGTAATTCAATCATAATGCATGCTGGATGTTATAAAATCCTTGTTAAATCTGCAGAGTTTGGTAATGTATAAAAACTGAAAGAATATACTATAATAACCTGTTTGCACAACAGTACACGCCCTTTTTAGGTGGGTCATGTACCAAGAATGAACCAATCACATCCACACTAATTTTTGAACACTAATAGAGTTGGCGTCAGTGAAGTGATTCTGATTTACCCTAAATAAATATTCAGACTGAATGTGGAAAAAAGCTTTAATGTCGTTTCTTTCCAAGGTCATGTGAACCTAAATGTGACTGGTTGAAAAAAATGAGGATGAGCTGCAACATCACAGGAGAAAAGCCTCATCGCAGACAAAACTTGTTGTCGATGATGGCAGCAAAGTGATGAACGGAAAGGTAAAACCCTACAAGCTTTTTCCCCTATCTGAAAACTGCTCGGAGTTGATCCTACTCATTCATTCATTCATTTTCTAAGCCGCTTAATCATAATTAGGGTCGCGGGAGTTCTCAGCCGACTCTGGGGAAGGGCAGGGTACACCCTGGACAACTCGCCAGGCCATCTCAGAGTCAACGCTCATACAAACATTCATACTTACAATCACACCTAGGGGTGATTTGGAACAGCCAATTACACTGTGCATGTTTTTGGACTGTGGGACAAAACTGGAGTACCCGGAGGAAACCCATGCAAGCACAGGGAGAACTTGCAATCTCCACACAGAAGCGCCCAAGCTGGGAATCGAACCCAGGCCTTGTTGCTGTGAGGCGGACGTGCTAACCACTACGCCACCGTGCCGCCCCGGAGTTGATCTTACTGACAGTTTAAAAAAATAATACACAAGTTGGTTCAACTCGGTTGCCAGATATGTGAAAAGGATGAATAGCTAGGAAATTGGTTAAGGTAAATAATTTGCAAGTTCTTTAACATTCAGTGTTTTAAATAACAGAAGCTGATTTGATGTGAGTAGAATCAGGCCTCTTCTGTTTCCCTGTTACCTAAAATAAAAATTTGTCTCTACAGTTATATAATACAATGAGCCTTTGTTGCCTTTTATGATGCCCAATATAAACGTCAAACAATTTAAGAATAAAAGGGACAACAAAAAAAACCCAAAAACAAGACATCCTGTCTATCCACACAGCATCATTAATCAGGCTGCAGTGCCACATTACTGTTTAATGACGATAACCAAGTAACAACGTTGAACTCCGGAAAAATCATCCTGCAAATGATATAGATACAATCTTATTTTGCAAACATTGTTCTTTATCGTATTAGCTAATAACTTCATCTGACTTAACTGCATTTACGACCCTCTATGCCAACACAGCAGGATGAATGCGTCATGTTGATTAAACCAGATTGTGAATATTAATGATACCACGGCTACACTCGACACGTGCCGATTAATTCATTTTTTAAAATTCTGTATTTTAGGGAAAAGTAAAAAAGTCTTCTGTACTCCTGGCCTGACACACCATCCAAATTCTACAAGACAATGTTAACCAAATCACTAATTAAACTGAGATTTTAGCATGCGTGTGCAAATTAGATATGACACAAGAAGCAACAGCATAAATGATTTTTCATTCACTACAGAATGATTTTTCAGTGTAGCACAATAGTATTTAAGTGTGATGTAAAGAATTTAGGTTAACAATCATTTAGTCATGTGACTTAATTAAAAGATAATTAATTAATCATTTTAAATGTGGCCTGGAAATGAAAGGTGTTTTTTTGCTATCCATCATGTTTTGTTTCACATCAATGAAAGACACCATTCATTCATTCATTCATTCATTCATTCATTCATCCATTCATCCGCTGAACCGCTTAATCCTACTAATGTTGCTCATCTCAGCCGACTTTTTGCGAAGGCGGGGTACACCCAATAGCTGTCCAGTCCATCTCAGGGCCAACACACACACACCACCTCAAAACATTCACACCTAGGGGCAATCTGGAACCGCTAATTAGCCTAATGTGCGTATCTTTGGATTGTGAAAAGAAATCAGAGGAGCAGGGGGGAAACCCATGCAAGAACGGGGAGAACATGCAAACTCCACACAGAAACGATCTTGCCGAGCCCGGGACTTCAACCCAGGGCCTTCTTACTGTGACGTGGATGTGCTAACCACCATGCCACTGTGCCGGCCCAATGCGAGACAATAAACAAAATACTTACAAATGTTTTAACCTTCACCTTGAGGGCTGATCTCTAATCATTATTTCCTGTCAAGGTCATAATTTTAAATTCCAAGTAAGAAAGTTTCTAGGAAAATCTATTTTAAAATAAAAGCACAGACATTTAAAATATGTGCATTTAAATGGATCGTTCTTGCCGTCTCTTCTTTTTCTATGAGAAGAAACTAAATCACAGATATTCATCAATAATTTCAAAAGAGCGATACGAAACAGGTGACACTTAACTGGCCTCATTAAACTATAAAATTAGGGCAGATATTTTACATTTACATTAACTGCTTCACAAAATATATCAAGCCCTTTGAATGAAATAAGAAGGCTATAACATAGACCATTTGGTATATTTTATTCACCAAGCAGGAGATGCTTTCATTTTTAATGCTTGTGCATCTCATCAATATGCGCTCTCTCATTTGCCGAACCGCAAAATTTTATTAGGGTTGCGGGGAGGCTGGAGCCAATTTCAACTGACACTAGGCAGAGACAGGCTACACCCTGACCACTTCACTAGACCCTCAATGTGCCAACACACATACCCACCTTGGGGCGATTTGGAACAGCCAATTGGCCTAATGTGCATGTTTTTGGACTGTGGGGGAAAACCGGAGAAATCCACGCAAGCTTGAGGAGAACACGCAAACACAGAAACACCCGAGACTTGTATAAAACCCAGGACCTTCTTGTTGTAAGGAAGACATGCTAACCACTACAACACCGTGCAGCCCTCAATATGCAGCTAAAATGTATCATAAGTTTTTATTATTCTTCTTACTATTCTAAGACTTATTTACTTACTATTCTAGCACTCGCCCTATTCTCTTCTTTATTGATTTAAAACAGCATGAACAGTGTTGAGAATGAAAACAGTTTTGTACACAGTGTTACTTGGTGCAGTTGTAATGCGTGGCTCAAGGTTTTTTAATACCTTCACACCCCCCACACCCTCCTCCCCATTATGGGCACAGACCCTCCCAACAATAATATACTTTAATTTATGAGTCGAATCCAACCCTTAAACTGTTGTTTTAGCCTGTATATCAATTGCATAATTTTTTTCCTACATTTTAATAAGCATAATACATTAATTGTACTATGCTTATTAAAAAAAGGCATAAACTCAAATCTAAAAATGTATCCAGATTTATAATTTAACACTATATCATAATTTACCAACATACTTGATTTGAAACAATAGCAGATTTAATACACATTATTATGTATTATGTAGGGGCAGCACGGTGGCGCAATAGTTAGCATGTCCGCCTCATAATCAAGAAGGACCCGCGTCCGATTACCGGGCTCGGATGTTTTGTGTGGAGTTTGCATGTCCTGCTTGCCTCGGTACTCCGGTTTCCTCCCTGAGATAGGTGCCAGCCTCCCCGACCCTAATTAGGATTAAGTGGCTTAGAAAATGAATGAGTGATGAATGTATTATGTATCATGAAAACGGTGCAGTCTTATTGGCCCGCTCTCTCAGGTTTAAAAAACATGATCTGCATTTGACAATTTTTAATTTTCAATTGTTTTAAAATAGAAAACCTAACCACAACAATATAATTTCACATAGTTTTTCTTGTGTATCTGCATAGTATATACTAAAACATCCTTACAGTGTGCAGTTTACATATGTTTCTGTGCAGTATGTACTCAACTCTGAAATTCAGGCTAAACAGTGTGCAGCTAACAGCATTTGTTTAGCCTGCTCATGGACGGTGGACAATGGACAGACAACCCAAAAACATCATGCCTCTGGCCCTGGATGTCACCAGCACAGATGTATAAAAATCTTATTTCAGTTTGCTTCTCTTTATGTTTCCATATAATTAATACTAAAACTGTGCCATTACACAGCTCTTATGCACCTGCCTGTGTGTGGGCTATTGTGTCTGTCATGATTTTAATATCTTTTATATAAATATAAATATAAATATAAACCATAAAAATCTGATTTTAATGTGCTTTTTCATGTTCCAATGTGATATATGTGTACGGCTTCGCTAATGGAACAAAAAATGGCTCCCAAACGGGGAAAAAACCCGGAAAGTACATCTTAGGCTAGTTTTATACTTACATTTTACAGTTTCACAAACTACTGTTGTGGACCGATTTAATTAAGTAACCCACTCGCTATCTACAAGTGTTACTGAAATGATTAATACATGAAAGATTTACAATAAAACAAAACAGGAAGTGAACTGTGCGTTTCATTTTTGTGTCCGCTCATTGAGACATTAAAGTAGGCATGCCTTGGGGATTCCCCTCAGATTTTCAAAGACTGCTATTGTTTATTGTTCCGACAGCCGTACTCATATAAGGAGGGCACCTTGCTTAAATCAGTCGAGCACCCTACTCAGTTCAGTTGGGTTAGGGTTAGGTCTGTCGGACCAATGGGCTGTAACTGTCGGACCGACAAGTTGTCGGAATATATGGGTGTAACAATTCCAGATTATCAGATAAATGCCACTGATGTCATAATGCATTCACTGACCAGTTATTTAAAGTTCCATATTAAGAGCAGTGTTATTATTTATCTGAAATAATTAATTACTATTATTACTGCTTAGTTCTGGCCCTGGACACTAGAATAAACCAGTACTTCTGGACCCTGTGCCTGGGTTAAGCGACTTTTGTAGTGCATTTTGAATCAAATAAAAATTTTTCTTGCACCACAAAAATCATTGTGTATCAGAACATCTGATCAAGGCCTAGATTCACAAAATCACTGCAAAGTTAAGATTTGCAGTCTTAACTGGTGGATAGAGCCCTCTGTTTCATGCTAACATTAGCATTTTAAGAAGATCTTTGTGCTGTGATGCTTTTAGGGAACTCAGTCCAGTGTGGTTATTGCTTTGAACAAACCGTGAGCTTGTATGCAATTTCACTAAAATGTAAATGTAAAAATACGACCACGGGCACTAAAAGCAAAAGCGCTTTATACAGGACTTTATTCAGTAGTTTCAGAACAGAAATTTTAAGTGTCATAATGTGCAAAACCTACCATGCAAATTAGCAGCTTTCTATCCACAGATCAGACAGAAACCTCATGGTGATACAGTGGAACGTTGAGTAGGAAACAGCGCAGGGATATAAACGCACTGGTGGCTTCTTGTTTCTTCGCTTACCATCACTAGTTGAGGATGTTCGAAGAGAAGGTGTGGTAGGTAGAGGTAGGTTTGCTACACCTGGTGTTCAACGGCAAAAACTTTCCTTCAGTCAAGGGCAAGGTTCACCAGGATAAAATATCTAAAAATAAAAAGTAAAATGGTTATTTTTGTGTGCCAAAAAATTAAACACTCATGTTAATTCCCATTCATTCATTTTTCAAACCGCATTATTCTACTAGGGTCGCGGGAAGGCTGGAGTTTATCTTAGTCAAAACTGGGTAAAGGTGGGGTACACCCTGAACAACTTGCCAGACCATCGAAGGGCCATTATTATACTATTCACACTCCCACCTCGGGGCAATTTGGAACAGCCAGTTAGTCTAATGTGCATGTCTTTAGACTGTAGGAGGAAACACAGGGAGAACATGCAAACAACCTCGAACCCGGATCTTCTTGCTGTGAAGTGGACATGCTAACCACCATGCCATGGTGCTGTCCTGTAAATTAACATATTAAGCCTAATGCTAATCCGACCATCACTCATCTACCCTCCCTCACTTAAACATCAGGGTCACAAGACGAAGCTTGAGCCAACCCCAGCTGTCTTCAGACTTCAGTCTATTGCATAACGCAGAAACAAACTTCCGTTCACACCTCTACGCAATTTAGTAGCCAGTTGACCTAATGAGCATATCTTTGATCCGTGGGAAAAAACTGGAGTACCCAGAGGAAACCCACACATGCAGGGGGAGAATATGCAAACTCTAAACAGAAAACCCTCTTGGCCAAGATTCGGACCCAGAGGTGACACTACTGACAACCGAGCCACCGTGCCGCTCTACTGCTCCATCAGTGCTTGGTAACCAACTGACTGAACTAAAAGATGTTAATTTGGTGTTCTCCCACCTGGGACCAGTTTCCCAAAGGTACTAAAACACACTGATTCCTGTTACACCAGAGCAGACATCACATTGAATATTTTCTTTTTATGAATGGGATTTTAATCTCAGGAGATATTCTTATGAATTCATATAAACATAGGCCATGTGGTTGCACTATAATAAAGAACAGATAATAAAACACACCAGGACATGCTGTTATAGGAAAATAATCAGCAATAAGATGGCGTGATACGCTTACCAATATGAAGGGGGTTATTCTCCTAAACCAGCATTCTCCAAAATGTTTCATTCCAATTTTACCACAGAACTTTTGCCAACAACAACAATTTTTCAATTTATAAATAAACAAGCTGGGGTGGCACGGTGGTGCAGTGATTAGCGCATCGGCTTAGGCGTTTCTACGTGTAGTTGGCATGTTCTCCCCGTGCATGCATGGGTTTCCTCCAGGTGCTTCGGTTTTCTCCCACAGTCCAAAAACATACACATTAGGCTAATTGGTTGTTCCAAACCGCCCCTAGGTGTGAGTGTGAATGGTTCTATGTGTGTTGGCCCTGCAACGGTCTAGTGAGCTTTTCAGGGTGTACCCCGCCTTCGCCAAGATAGGCTCCAGCCTCACCATGACCCTAATTACGATCAAACGGCTTAGGAAACGAATGAATTAATGAACAAGTTGTGCTTTTTAATCAGCTTGTAATTACACATAAAGTTGTGGAAACAGGTTCCTGCTATCACATGTATTACAGGAGTTTTAACTACTGTTACCTTATCAATCTTTCTTTCTTTTAAGGAAAAAAAGATTTAAAAGGTACCATATATGTTACAAACTAAAAAACATAAAGTGAAGAGTCACCAGAAAGTAATCTATCAGGTTAGGACAACAAAGTGCTGACACTGGAGACTCCTTCCATAGTACAGAAAACTTCTCATCAACGATTATATAGCTTTTAATCCACGAGATTAATAAGATATCTAGATTTCAAGTCCATGTGAAGGGTGGCATAGTGGTTAGCACGTACATCTCACAGTAAGAAGGTCCTGGGTTCAAGTTTCGGCCTCAGCGAGGCAGTTTCTGTGTGGAGTATATTCTCTTCGTTCTTGTGGGGGCAACTCTGGTTTCCTCCCACTGTCCAAAGATAGGCACCTTAGGCTAACTGGCAGTTCCAAATTGCCTCTAGGTGCGAGTGTGAATGTGAATGGTTTTGTGTGTGTGTGTGTGTGTGTGTGTTGGCCCTGTGACTGAAGTTCAGGTTGTTCCCCGCATCCCCGTGTCCATAGTAGGATAGAGTGGTTTAGTAAATAAATGAATGAAAGTCCCTGTGAAATAGCGATTATTACATAAACAAGAGCAAACCTCCACCAAGCCCAGAAATCACCCATATAAGACAAAATGTCTCACAAATCTTTAAATATTCTTTGATTCACAATTTGATCCGGATAATCTCCAAAGTCTAACAGCCTTCCTTGTCCAAAGCCCAACATCTGGTAGAAATTATAAGAAAATACACTGATAACTTTTTGTGTAATCCTGCTAACAAACAAACACACAAACCGCAGGTAAACCATAACTTCCCTGGCAGAGGTAATGATGAAGAATTAAAACAACTGCAGTAATACCAAGCCGCGATATGAATTATTGTCAGAGATGCTGTTACAAAAAATAACCAACACCTGACTGCTTGAAATCTAGAATTCAACAGCACTGTACTATCGTTTATTTTAATTAAGCAAAAATAAAGGTACGGATGCCAACCTTGAACCTAATCTAATCTTAAAGGGAAACTAAACACAAACTTAATAAAAGCTTGCGTACGTTGTATATATCTTTGCACATCAAAACGCCCTATTGTTATTACAAGCTTCTTTCTAAAGTAATATAATAAATCTGCACACAGGGGGGCAACATTGTACTGCAAAAAAGTCGCATGCCATTCATGTTCATGCGACCGTAAATACGAAGGTAATTTGCATATGAAAGAGACGATAGTGGCCGGATGTATGTGAACATCAGATCGCATTATGTGCAGATGTGCCTGTTTTTATTTTATTCAGAAGTTCACTAGTTTACATCTGACCTGTTAGTTTAATATCTGTATACTGTTATTTTTGCGGTTACCTTGCCATTTGCTTTGCAAAACAGCCTTTTTAAACTGGCTAACGCAAACTGTTAAACAGAATTCCTCAGACGGCAACTTTGAAAAATGTAAGTAAAAACCACCTGATAATGAAAATATACATTCAGGCGAGTAACGAGAGAGTTTAGAAGGCTTGCCTTTCATATCACTTTAATACTTGCAGTTTATATATCAATTTGAGGAGTGAGGTGGCACGGTGGCGTCATGGGTAGCATGTCCGCCTCACAGCGAGAAGGTCCTGCGTTCGGCGAGGGCGTTTCTTGTATAGGGTTTGCATGTTCTTTTTGTGCTTGCATAGATTTCCTCTGGGTACTCCAGCTTCCTCCCACAGTCCAGGCTAAGTGTGAACATGAGTGCGTGTGTTAAGTCTGTTGGGCTTTTTTTTGTGCTTGCATAGGTTTCCTCTGGGTACTCCAGCTTCCTCCCACAGTCCAGGCTATGTGTGAACGTGAGCGCATGTGTTAAGTCTGTTGGGCTTTTTACACCCGAGCCAGTGGCTCATCAGGCCGGTGCTTATCCCCGGTTTCTGTAAGGTGAAGCGAAACCATCGCAGGTTACCTTCCCTGTATTTTGACTGGTACCCATTTATACTGCTGGGTGAACAGAGGCACACTCGGGCAAGGGGTCTTAACATGGTGGGGGTCCGACAGGAATTCGAGCCCGGCACCCAAACCGCTACGTCACCGGCCCCTGAGTGCGTGTGTGTCGCCCTGTAATGGTTTGGCGAGCTGTTCAGGGTGTACCCCGCTTTCACTCAGGGCTGGCTGAGATAGGCTCCAGCCTCAGTGCAACCATGGTAGGAATAAGTGGCTCTGTGAATGAATGAATGAATGAATCTGTATGGATGTGGATTTGTAACAGAAGCAGGAAATGAAACGAAACCACAATCATCAGATCATCACCTCCGGAACTCTAAAACCCAGTTCAGGCCCAGTGCAGCTGAAAACAACCCAACTCTGGCTACCCCCTGTCTTATTGTAGGTAAGAAGGACTACTGCATTGTTGTTGTTGTTGTTGTTGTTGTTGTTTTCTGTGCAGGACAACATGACCGAGATGATTCAGTCCTTGGTTCTGATTACTTGGTGTACATCATCTGTCAGGTCTTAAGTAAACAGCTGATGGGAAGCAGATGGGCGATCAAAAGGAAGGGGGCTGTAAAGGAGGGCTGGTGGGCGGATAGCTGCTGTTCGGAAGCGTGGGAAAACGACACCGACGACCAGGTTTCGATTTGTTTTCCTGATTTTGTTTTCGATATAAATCAGGAAGAACCAGCCTCCGGTACGTCCGTGGTTCCGTGTGTGTCGGGTGGAAGGAGCTGGAACCATCACAGCCCGGCAGGGTCTCAGGGTGGACCGGGAAGAACACGGGAGCGCGTTCGGGTCGCTCTTCTCCCTCCGGAACCGTCAGAAGACCCGATCTGTTCATCTCAACCGAGTCACTGCAGGTAAAGCAGAGGAGGGGGGTGGGTGCGGGAGGGGAAAAAACCCGCAAAGCCACGGAGACATCTCCCAGCACATAAATAACAGCCATTAGTTGCTATTGTTGTACAGTTTCGAGCACACGACAAGCACCAGAACCGCGTTTAAGTCCAGGACGGTTAACTGACGTGAGCGGATTAATATTCTACACGACGAGAGGAGGAGAGAGGAGGAGAGAGGAGGAGAAGGGCGACAGCTAGCGAGCAGTGCTAGCCGCCGAGAGCTAGCGGGACATTTTGAAACCGGTAAAAGAACATTTCTCGCCTTACCCTGTCCTTTTCCCGGTGTCACTGTCCCGTCCAGGTCGACTTTACCGTTGTTTCCGACCGAAATTCGCGGTGTCACGCGCCGAACGCACGCCCTGCCGTTTTATCCCCATCAGCGCTCTCCCTGTGTGTGTGTGTGTGTGTGTGTGTGTGTGTGTGTTTTTCCTGCCATCCGCCCAACTTCAGCACCGAGCCAGTAGGGATCGCACTGCGCATGCGCTGCGTGGCTCCAGCTGTCAACGCGCGCGGACCCGAAAGCTGCAGGCTATACGTCCAAAAGCGCATACTACCCAACTAAGTAGTGCGGTAACTATAGCAACCTCAGTGCGGAAGTATACGAGCTGCGCTCACAGTCACGACAAAAAGGGCCGGGCAGGGAAAGTTTATTTCTTGCATACCTGAATTACTGTGTGTGTGAGTGAGTGTGTGTGTGTGTGTGAGTGTGTGTGGGTGTGGGTGTGGGTGTGTGAGTGTGTGTGAGTGTGGGTGTGTGTGTGGGTGTGTGAGTGTGGGTGAGTGTGGGTGTGTGTGTGTGAGTGTGCGAGTGTGTGTGTGAGTGTGTGTGGGTGTGGGTGTGTGGGTGAGTGTGTGAATGTGTGTGTGTGTGTGTGTGCGTGTGTGTGAGTGTGTGTGGGTGTGTGTGTGAGTGTGGGTGTGTGTGTGTGTGGGTGTGGGTGTGAGTGTGTGTGGGTGTGTGTGTGTGTGAGTGTGGGGGTGTGCGTGTGTGTGTGTGTGTGTGTGAGTGTGTGTGAGTGTGTGTGTGTGTGTGTGTGTGGGTGTGTGTGTGAGTGTGTGTGTGAGTGTGTGTGTGTGTGTGTGTGAGTGTGG
>JAOUQZ010000039.1:23209964-23222695 GCA_028564935.1 Neosilurus hyrtlii
TCCCTGGTGTGGTGTTTCAGGCATGTCCGACCGGGAAGAGACCCCGGGGCCGACTCAGAACACGCTGGAGGGACTACGTCTCTCGGCTGGTCTGAGAACGCCTTGGCGTCCCCCCGGAAGGGAGGGACTGAGGAAAGTGGCTGAGACCCGCTGAGACCCCGCGACCCGACCCCGGAACAAGCGGAAGAAGACGAAGATGAAGATAACGGATCCTTTACATTTTCATATTAGTGTTTCACTTATTAGGTATGACAGCTGTTTTCATTGAGCATGTGTGTGTGGAGACTAAATTTATCGTCAAACATCAGTCATTCCCTGGAACCTTCTCACAGAGCCTTGGTGTATCGTTCACAGACTCACAGTTACATATTACATAGAATTACGTCCCATTCCTACTTTTGAAGATAGCTAGAAGGTGCATGGATATTGATGATAGGATAGTTCTGGTCATGCTGTAACAGCTTCTCAGAAAACCCTTTAGAAGAAGTTTCTGAAGTGGATAGTTTTCAAAGATGTCACAGAATGCTCCATGATCCCGTAATATGCCATATTGTAGGGCAAACAAAGCAAAGAATTCTCTTTATTTGAGAAGCGACATCACAGTAGTGAACACTTGTGTTTCAATTCAATTTCAGTTCAAAGAATGGACACAGTGCATTAACATTCTCACCAGAATCTTTGTATTTCAGCTTTTCTGCCAGCAATAATGCATTTTCCTCTTCATTTTTCCTTAGTGGATTCAATTCTCTGTCCTTTCTGATTGATTCACAAGTTGTGTATAGGTTTGCTTTGCCCTAAAACATGACTGCTGCTGCAATCAACATGGGTAAACTATCAATCACAGAAGTAAAAGGTATGATATTTTCATCTGGTCTTGCTTGATTAGATAAGAAAACCATTTCAGGTGCTCTGCCACAATTCTAACAGAATTATTTCAGCACCAGTCAGTGAAACGGACTAAAATCATGTTATAAACCTTTTAAATACCTTTTAATTTTTTCAAAGAATTGTGTGCAAATCATCAAAGACAAAGTACTGATGATTCACTGTGAAATTGATCATTACTTCCAAGTGTTATGATCCATTTTGATCAAAATTAAGACAACTATGTGCTGCATACAGTTTATTGTTGTTGATTGTTCTTAAAATGTGGCACTGTTTCACCTTTCCTAACCATCATGGGTGGTATGTAACATCTAGATGGCACCACGGTATAAAATAACATTTAAATATATAACTAATGCTTTTTGATCTTCACATTTTAAGGTTGCAGGGAAATAAAAAATTTAGCAGGTCTACTCTGATATTATTTATATAATCGGAATAAACAGTAAAGCACAACTTTGTTGGCACTGACATGATCACTGATAATGCATGAGCACTAGAACATGTTTAGGTTTTTCTACATATTATGTACTTTATGCAGGGTCAGTTATATTGGTCCTAGTAATTAATTAATTCCAACAATAATCCTATGCTAAGTACAGATAGTATGTAAACAGATAAAGTACCATTTTCAATTTTTACCTTTTTTTTGTGATGACCAGGAAAGCATGACAAACTATGTCATATTCAAGATGAAGCCAAATATTTGTGAATTACATCCTTGATCCAGATGAAATAACAAGAAGCCTGGATTACTCACGAGTCCTCGCACAAAAATACAGGTTAAGAAACAATTGCATAAACCACTCCGACACATTTTCGTGTTTGTATTTTAATTATACAGATATAAAAGGTTAAAAAGTATATATTTATAACCTTATTCTTCATGGCATGAGGCTATGATGCCGATCTAATGTGCCTTAATTGTACAGCAATAAATGTTAATCAATTTGCATGTGTATATTGTGTGCAATAAAACATAAGTAAATAAAAGATAATCATTGTAGTTCAAAGTTTAAGAAGAGGAAAAGAGGTTTTCATTACTAATCACTGTTCCATCCATGACATGAGCTGAAATTGCATGGAAAGAAACCTTATCTAGAAAGACAACAAACATCAGTGGATGATCACTGATCTGAACATGTTGACATGGTAATGAGGGAACTGAAATACATGTGGCCTTTATTTTACCTATTTTAATGTTATCATATACAGTGTATTACAGATGGGTTAAAAATGGGTTCCACCAACCAATTTTTAACAATTTCTCACAATATTGATATTATATTGTCTTATTACCCAGCCTAATATAATAGACAAGTATATTTTCTATTTTATTGACTAATTCTGTAGAATATTAATGAAATGTTAGATTAAGGACTCCAATGTGCAGCAGACTCTTGACTTGTTCTCACACTGGAGCCTCAGGGTTTTGACCATGGCCTAGAAATTATTCATTAGTGTTTGTATTGTAAAGCACAGTGCCCCAAGCCCTCAGCATTCATTTTATTCATGCTAGGCATGAACTGTAATTATCCTTTCCCAAAGTCCATTAATTTCAACGGTCTGTGTACTGTTTTTAAACAATGTGCCAGAAAGATGGGATTAATTGACTGTGGAGCTGAAATTACTACTCATTGTGGCAATGGAAAAGATCCACAATGAAAGATGGAACATTCATGAAATAACATAATTAGCATTAGTCATGAACACAAACCTGTCCAAGTTCAATTCAGCAATGCCTGGCTCTTTGGCCTAAATTATTGTATGTAAGAAATGTGTCAGTTAAAAGAAAATGAAAGGAAAGTCTCCAAAACTCTCCAAAAATTTTTCATCATCAGGTGGTTTTTACTTACATGTACAAAGGTGCAGTCTGCTAAAATGCATTCGATAGTTTGCATTAGCCTGTTTGAAAAGGCCACAATCTGTAGACTGTATTACTTTTGTGAGAGTGCGAAATCATAAGAATAGAACATAGACGCGTCAGTTCCAATAACGCAGGATAACAGCAGTAATAACTATACAGGGTATGAATCAAATATAAACTAGCGAACTTCTGACTAAAATAAGATTAGGCACATCTGGCCATAATACTACATTATGTTTACGTACATCAGACAGGCGTCTGCTTGTTTACATGACTCGAACGCATGGTATATGTCCCAGTACAGTTACTGCACAGCACTTCCACATTAACCGTTTCTTCAATGCCACTCAAGTTCTACTTTTCACAGAACAGAGGCATCCCCCTGTGTGAGGATTTACTACTCGTGTTTATTTTTCTTTTTCACAAAAAAGGTTTTATTAAGCATAGCAAGTTTTGATGGGTACACAATTGGGAGCTCTTTTTTTCCCCTTTTTTTTTGGGGGGGGGGGGGGGGGGGGGGCTGGTAAGGGCATAAAAAGACAACAAGGATGCACTGTATGTGGACTACAAGTCTCTCTTTCTCTCACACCAATGTGCTACTGAGAAGCCTAATGATAATGATGATAGTGACCTCACACACTGGCACTCTTCTGGATATGTGTCAAGCTCTGGCATGGACACACAGAGTGTCTGGATAAGCTATAACATTAATTGGGTCTTGGCTGTGGCGGGCTTACTAGTTAGCACCGTCACCTCACAGCAATGATTGTTTGGTGTCCCTCGTTGTACTCTTGGTTCCTCCCATAGTCCAAAGGCATGCACATTAGTACTGGCAGTACTGGTAGAACTGGCTACTCTAAATTGCCCACAGGTGTAAATGTGTTTTTAAATGTTTGTTTACCTGTTTTAGCAATGCAGCAGACATGAATTATCAAAGTAATAAATAAGCTAATTTAAAAATGGTGGATTGGGGTTTCTATAAATGTAGCAACATAAAACAAATCAAAAACCCAGACCCCCTGTGGGTCCCCAGACTCCACTTTGGAGCCGCTGGCATTGTTCTGAATATTCGCCAATCTCTGGCCTGGAAAGAAAGCAGATGGAGTGTCTGCATACGTTTTAATGGCTTGACTCCAGGTGCTGGGATGGAATTGAGCTCTGGATGATTCAGCCACAGGCAGACAGAACACCACCATCTTCATCCCACATGTAAATGTCGATTATATAAGCTTTAATTAGCCATTTTTATGCTTGACTCCCCCAGATTACATTGTCTTAATCTATTGTAGCCGCCTCATCCTTTTCCTCCAGTCAGTCTAATGACTTTTAATTCAATGGAGCAACTGTCATATTAGAGAAAAGAAGCTTTTGCCTACATTGTAATAGCTCTTCTTCTTTGGTCTCGTTTCTTCTTTGTTTTAGAGAATCCAAGCAGCGATTTGTAATGACTTTGAATGCGTCATGTAGGCTTCATGCTTGAAGTGGTTGTTTTTTTTAACAGTGTTGCTTTTCTCTTACAGTAGATGCATCCATGCTTTATTCAAGATTACTCATGAGTATTTCTGACATTTCACCCAGCTGCTATTGTGTGCAAGAGATGTGTCACTCAAGGGTGCTCACAGATGTTCAAAATCTCTTGTGACCTTGGTTAGTGTATTTAGTTATCCATATTTAAAATTTGGAGCATTAATTTGGGGGACTTGGGAGCGTTAAAAAAGGATGCATCAATGAGCAGACTCCAAAGAGACAGAGACTGTTCTGGTGTTCCCTAGCAACAAGCTAATCCTGAGGTTTTGTAATAGAATTGAAAGCCGGTTTGTTTGTGATAACCATCCCATCACTACATTTGGCTTGTGCTATATCAAATTGGTTTCCTCTCTTAATTCCCACCCAATTCTCTAATCCAGCTGTTGTATTTGAAAAATAAGAAAGCTAAAATGAAATGGAGTTAAGTCACCTTGTGTCATCAGTCAAGCTTTTAACTATGTGCCTGGGCTTGAGGGCTGTCAATCACTGATCAGTATGAAAAATCTACTGCAGTGTCATTTCAGTCCCCTTGGCTGGAATAACCTTTAGAAAAATATTTTTGTGACAAATCCATACATTTGTTTAATTTAATACTTGATTATTCTTTCAACATAAAAGATGTGCACACAGATTAATATTCACTCACTCATCTCACTCATTTGCCAAAGAGCCTAATCCTGTTAGGGTTGCGGGGCAGTCTGGAGCTTATCTCAGCCGACACTGGATGAAGGTGGGGTATACCTTGAACAGCTGGCCAGACCATCGCAGGTGTAGGTTATTGCTGATTTTTATTTTTCTGACAGAACACATCATCTGTAAACACATAGTTTCAATCATTTACTGTATTTATCGTGGATGAAGGACTTAAACTGAGTCTCGGTATGTAAAAATGAAGCATTTTTATTTGACATTTTGTCAAAATTTGCAGCAGGCATCTGCGCACGAGGGATTTTCTCCAGTCCCTTATTTCTGGTTTAGATTACTGCTCTCAAATTATTTTTATTACATATCCAGAGAGAACAAGTACCAGAATCATCAGAACCAGAATACGTTATGTATCCCGTAGTTTCAGCTGGAAGTATTTCATTAATGTGGATGTGTCTGGGAAGGACTTTTGTTTGGTGGGCTTGGTCTGTTGTTTGTGGTAAGTTCCATCATGTTGTTAAAATGGCAATTTGTACTTGTTGCATTGTGTCGAGAAATATTCATGCAAATAAGTATATGAGGGTAAATTCTCTAGTGAAGTTAGAAAAGTGCAAGTAAGTCAGTAAAGATAAGCTGTTTGAGATATAGATGGTTTCCATAATTCTGGGCCAGTCAAATGTAGTTACACCTTAAAAGTTTCTAGCAGTACTAGAAACAGTGTGTAAAGCTCAACAGATGCAATGTCCCTGGGTGGAAACACACTCTAGCTTGAATCTAACATTTCTCATTCATTGCTATAGGAATTGTTTTGTTTTTTATTTTGTATTTTTTTAAAATAAATTTTGTTAACTGCACTCTCTGTAACATCATGTGTAGGCTACTGTGACACACAGGTGAGACATTGTGACAAAAAGACAGAAAAAGAGACAGAAGGACATCCCACATTTAGAGAGGTTAACACTCTACATGGGACATCCCACAATAACGTTAAAAAAATGATTTTTGAGTAAAAAAAAATTGTTCAGATGTCAACATAGGAACATCTACTTACAAGCTGTTCCTTACAAAACTTAACAGTTTGAATTAAATATGTAAGATAAGAAGACAGAAAAGATCATACATTGTTTTCCATTTACATACACAAGGATGGGAGGAGCAAAAAAACTGCTGCAAACAGCCAGCAGGATGACTGGCTTCTAATTTGAGACTGGAAGCCACCATCCATGTATTCTACAGTCTATGGTTTTAATGCTCTGATACCGTAAAGACGCCAAAGAAACACCATTTGTTTGCAGCTGTTCGAAAGAAAGACAGATGCTACAATTTCCAAACAATAACGCTGTGAGCTAATGTCAGTCATGAGGGATCAGTTTTAATGAGTTTCCAGCAAACATTTAAAGCCTTGAGGATCGACACGGTATATTTGTTGATTAGAAGCAGATTTCAATTCCTCACAAGCATGAAATGTTCAACTGCAAGTGGAATAATTGATCCTTGGGACTTTCTCATAATTGGAGACAAACCCTGGCAAGAAAAATAAGTGGTGTGATCATTTATCTGATGCAAAGAGGTTTTGGATGACTCCGTAATCATCAGTAATGGCTGATAACCTGTGGCATCACAGTGTTCTGCCTCATTACAGTTGAATGAACAAACAGGGACTTCAATAAATGTATTTGTGGCATTTTCATTTGGACCTTTAAATTTAATGACGGTGACTACTTGCAATGTCTTACATTCAGGGTCGGGTAAAACTTTAGAACGTCTACTGTACAGTGCATAATTCCATTCGTAATCCAGTCTATGTACACACACACACACACACACAAATACACAAATACACACATATATATGGTGCAGGGATATAGAATTAACAGAATGGCAGTAAGGTTCAGATGGTATTTTTTGGGAGAGAGTAGAGGAGTGCATCTAGCCTGGAATCCTATGGGATGCAACAAAGTAAGCTGCATATGGGGGCAGACATGGCCTAATGGTTAGGGAAGCAGGGTTGGGACCTTAAGGTCGCTGGTTCGATTCCCGAAACAGCAGGAAGAGGCAGCGGGGGGAGTGAGCTGCACCTTTCCTTCCTCTACCTTCATGGCTGAAGTGCCCTTGAGCAGTGTAAAATGGTGTAGTAATGATAAAATGAATGAGTAGTATGGATATGTACATGATAAGAGTATGAGATAAGAACATAAAATAAAAACAGAATTGTTTCTAACCATGTTCAGTGCAGGCTGTATAAGCCAGACATTCCTGATTTGTGTGTAAGTATGTAAATTCAGGGCAGCACAGTGATGTGGATGTTAGGATCCACCACACACAAAACCACCATAAACAATGAACTGAAAGCGAAACCTGACACGGGGGGCGAAAATAAACATATGAAATAACAATCAACGAAACTAGGAACTGAGGGGAATTTCGGGAGAAGGTTTTGGGGGGAGAAAACTGGATCGAGGAAGGAGAGTAGAGGAGTCCAAGCGTAAGAAGGATCAGCTGAGAAACAACACGTACTTCCAACGAGGCTAAACACCAGAGTGTGTCTAGCAGGAGGTTATTATAGGGGAGCTAATCAGCGCTGGTGATGAGGTGCAGATGATGGTCATTAATACTCATGGGCGTGAGAGTCGGGGCGCGAATCAGGCGTGGCCGTGACAAGGTGTGAGTGTTAGTGTGAATTGCCATATGTCTGTGTTGTCCTGTGATGCTCTGGGGAGATGTTCAGGGTGTACCCCACCCTCTGGGCTCCAGCCTTCCTGCAACCATAATAAAGATCAAAGCAATTTAGAAAATGGCGTGATATGTCAGTGTAAATTTATGATGTCAATGGTATGCTCATTAAAATGATGATGACATCAGCCTATTAGCAGATGATTTATCTTTAAAAATTCCAGGTTCTGTGATAGAAAGAGGTTAATGTTGTCAAAAATCCACTTATCTGGAGTATTCATCCAATCACATGGTTTATCTGACATTTACAATAATAATAGTCATCATCCCTCTATGACTATTAGGTATCTCATAGATCAAACGTTCATCATAGAAACTTGCATTTGTATATCATCTTAATAGAAATGAGAGGCTTAGTCAGGAGCTTTAGAGCCATAAATATGAAAGGTAACCTTTCTTCTTTAATAGTTCTATAGTGGAGATATTTCATCAAATTTATTTTCTAAATTTGATGAGTAAGCAGAGTGCGCTTGGGACTTTGGTGGCCTAGTGGGGTTCGAGTACAAGTAAGAATAGATTTATGAATTAGATCTTGCTAAGTTAAATTAGATTACTTCAGGTTTGAAACACTGTGAGGTCAATGACCTTCCTGCATTTAATAAATCCTGCATGTGCATCTTACAGCACTGTCTTTCTGTGCTATTTCTTCTTTGACAGTCACCTAAACATTGCAGCTCTATTCATCAGTTTCGCCTGTATCTGCAGACATTGTTATTTTGGAAGCACGCAACAGCCAGATTTTTTGTTTACATCCAGCCTGTGTGTCTAGAATAAACTAGTAGTAATATTTTATTTATCTCGTTGACTCTTTTGTGAGAGTCAAATAGTCGTGTTTCAAAAGGCAACCCTTTTTTCTATCATAATGGTTTAATCTGTTATAATCTCCACTGGAACTGCAGTACGTCTGATTTACTGGATGCCTAAACACCAGGATGACTTTGTAAACTGCTTTGCTTAAAAGAAAAAAAACAGGAATAAGTTCTCTAATCCATCATGAGCTTTTTGTATATTCTGCAGGAAGCTTTAAAAGCCTTTTTACAAACGCTGCTGGCATAAATAAGTCCATAAAAGTACACAAATGCACCCTTCTCCACTGAGTAATTCACTGTCTGAGCTCATTAGCATAAAATGCTTTCAGATTGACAATAAGGATACGATAGCAATTTATTTTCCTCACATAGAAACCTGATGCTATACTTATGAATTATGCATTATTCTCATTAAGTACCTACTTTCAGTCACTGAAGAGCACTTAAAATCTGATTTTAATAGTCCAGACACAACTGCTCCTTCAAGGCAGAGACGAACTTTCCTGATTAGAGAATTTTTCAGATTAAATTTTATGCATAAGCTTTTTTTCCCCCTTAAAATGAAAGTATTTGAAATGTTGTGCAGGTGCAACTCCTTATAAACTGCCAAAGCTTTCATTTGAGACGATATTTGTTCGATTATGCATTAGTATTAAAATTGGGTGATTATTATCTGAGATAGGGTGACACTTTTTATGGCATGCTGAGAGAGGATGAATAAATCAGCTGAAACACGATGTCTCTAGTTAAATGCTTGCTCTTCCTCTCCTCTATTTCTAACTCTGCCATTTCAGTACCTTCATACTTCTTTAAAAACCTCAGTAATTATCTCCATTTATTTCAAGGTGCAGTAGTGCTCCCATATTCATCTGTTCATTTCTGAAAAGTCTGGAAATTTGGGTGATTAGCTGCTGCGTAGTTATGATCAGAGCTGTGTAAGAAAAGGAATAGAGTGGATTATCCCTCCGTCCATCCATTTGCTGAACTGCTTAGTCCTAGTAAGGAAGTGAGGAGGCTGGATCCTATCTTAGCTGACTTTGGGTGAAGGCAGGGTACATCCTGAACAGCTCACCAATCCATTGCAGTGCCACCTTACAGCAAAAAGGTCCTGGGTTCTTCAATTTGGAACAGCCAATTAACCTAATGTGTATTTCTTTGAACTGAGAGCGGAAAGCTGAGTATCTAGAGGAAACCCACACAAGCACGGGAAGAACATGCAAACTCCACACAGAAATGCCTTCGCAGAGTCCGGGACTCGAACCCAGGACCTTCTTGCTGTGCCGCCCATGGAAGAACACAGATACACTGGTTTGTACCTGACAGTGGCAATTTTTAACAAATTAGATATCCAAAAATATATATATTTTAACATTCACCTACAGTTCAGATTCAAATGCCACATGTATAATATATAAACCTTTAAATGAAATATCAGTGACACATTAATCAGATTGGATTGACATTTTTTCAATCATACAGTTACTTAAACAAGACTGCCGACATTTTGATTGAAATCGCAAACAGCAAACTGTAAATAGGCAGAGAGTCAATAACAAACGTAAAAACTCACTTTTTATTCATAAAGGACTGGAGATGCTCTTCTGATATTAATGATGACTGACCCTGAAAAAGGGGGGGGGCAGCATAAGTACAAAGATTCTTCGCATTAATTAAAATTAATAAAAATCCATCTTTTCTTTTATTTCTGCCAAGAACACAAGAATACACTATCAAGGATTTTCAGAATGACCAGGTTATAAAATCAATGGATATAAAAGCACGGCTATAAAACTGGGGCTCAAATAGTGAGTGAAAGGGTTGTTCAGGGAGCACGAGGAATCATTTTCATACATGAACTGGACCACAAAGTCCTAACCTTAACCCTAGTGAAAGTCTTTGGGATGTGCCGGAGAAGACTTTATGGAGTGGTTCAGGTCATCAATTCAAGATGTCGGTGAAAAATTAACCCAACTTGTTTGTTGAGTTTGTTGAAAGAATTACAAAAATAAAATATTATAGTGTGACATTTATTTTTGGGCATTCAGCATTTATTTTAATTATCTGCAAAACGACTTTGGAATTTAAAACAGCACATTTGTGTGATCTGCTTCTATTCACCACAGATACACCAAAATGAAGACTGCAACAAACATCTACATCTTTAACCTGGCCCTAGCAGATGCCCTGGCTACCAGTACCCTTCCATTCCAAAGTGTGAACTATCTGATGGGTACCTGGCCATTTGGGGATGTTCTGTGTAAGATTATTATGTCGATTGACTATTACAACATGTTTACAAGCATCTTCACATTGACGACTATGAGTGTTGACCGGTACATCGCTGTGTGCCACCCTGTGAAAGCTCTGGACTTCAGGACTCCCCGCAATGCCAAGATTGTCAACATCTGCAACTGGATCCTGTCATCCGCTATTGGTCTGCCAGTCATGATCATGGCTTCAACTATTTCTCCACAAGACTACCCTAGCAGTGGTATGTGTTTTGTATAATTTTTACATAATTAAAATAACCTATGGCATTTCAATCTGAGTTTTAAATCTGTATTTGTGAGTCAAAATTAACCGGGTATCTGATTCGCCATATTCTTCTGCCTGCCATTGTTCTCAATTATAATTATGGATGAAATCTTGTGTGAGTCACAATGTGCTTGTTCAAAAGCATGGAGTCTCCACTAAAGATATGATTGATGTGGAAGAAGTTGCGTGAACTTAAGTCTTGACCTCAGCCACAGTGAACACCTTTGGGATGACTTGAAACCCTACCTGCATACCTCCCTACCTGATATCAGTGCCTAATCTCATTATTACTTTTTGGGGTGACAGGGCACAAAATTCCCACAGCCGCATAAAAAACCTTGTAGAAATGACATCCAGAAGGTTGCAGGCTCTCATAGTAAACATAGAGGAATTGGGGTGGAGACACAATGTATTATTGACCTTGTTTTTGAAATGGAAACAGCAAGCACATAGGTCAGGTGCCCACATACCTCTGGTCATGTAGTATACAAAAGTTTACTTTTGTACTCATTCTTCTTTCCTTTCACTGCAACAGGCATTGTTGACTGCACTCTGGTGTTTCCTCACCCATCCTGGTACTGGGAAAACCTGCTGAAGATCTGTGTCTTCATCTTTGCCTTCATAATGCCTGTGTTGATTATCACGGTGTGCTATGGCCTGATGATCCTGCGTCTGAAGAGTGTCCGCATGCTGTCGGGCTCCAAGGAGAAGGACCGTAACCTTCGACGCATCACACGCATGGTGCTCGTGGTGGTGGCAGTCTTCATCGTGTGCTGGACCCCCATCCACATCTTTGTGATCATCAAGGCACTGGTGACTGTCCCCAACTCTCTACTGCAGACCATCACCTGGCACTTCTGCATTGCCTTGGGTTACACCAACAGCTGCCTCAACCCGGTGCTCTATGCCTTCCTGGATGAGAACTTCAAGCGCTGTTTCCGCGAGTTCTGCATACCCAGTCCGTCAGTGCTGGACCTACAGAACTCCATGCGCTCAACACGCTCCCGCAACCCACAGCGTGAGGCTCAGTCTAGTCCCACAGTAGACCGAACAAACCGGCAGGTATGACTAGCAGTGGAGATGTCATCACTGGATTTGCGCTGCCAGCCCAGTGTTGACATCACCTCAGAACTCACACAGGACACCACAGGTCTCTGAGCTCTGTGGGGTGGAACTACCGGTCAGCTGTGATGGGTGTGGAAATCTCCCATGCCAGTTTAGATTCATTGTAAAAAGCTCATTTCGTATGCTAGCAAAGTAGTGTTACACTGCAATTTAAATATGAACCACAGCACAGATTCACTCAATATGAGTTGAAGTCAGATAATAAGTACACCAGAATTGCTTGTGCAAACTATCTGGTATGTTGTTCATTAGGGCCGTTATGATTTATAGGCCAACATACGTTTATGCTGTATAATAAACAGTGCGTTTGTGCTTTCCTCTTTCTCAGACTTTTTATCACTGTGCAATCAGAAACAGACTTCTTCTTCTCCTTCTTCTTGTTCTTTCGCTTACTCCCGTTAGGGCTCACTACAGCGAATCATTGTGATCTTAATCCCCAGTTTCTTCAATGCTATAAATATATTGTAAATAATATTTTCCTGAACAAAATCAGTGTGTTATATTTGTCTAAATGTGTCATTAGATTGAATTAAATATCACACACACACACACACACACACACACACACACACACACACACACACACACACACACACACACACACA
>JAOUQZ010000039.1:23245471-23258087 GCA_028564935.1 Neosilurus hyrtlii
GTCAATGGACCTGGGTGAGCATGTAGAGTGAGGGAGCAACAGCATCCCAACGCCACAGTTTACCAGAACTCTCTATGACCGTTGTATGTATGACCGAATGTAGTAATTTCTTGATTTTTAAAAAAATTATTATTATTTTAATTACACTTTCCCAGACTGCTAGGGGGGATAGACTGTCTGGGAACCTCAAAAGTCCGGCAATCGCTAATGTCTGGGGTCCCTACCCTTTTTTTCTAGGTGAATAAATAAGGCTGGCATGGTGGCGTAGTGGTAAGCATGTCCGCCTCACAGCAAGAAGGTCCTGGGTTTAAGTCCTGGGCTCAGGAAGGGTGTTTCTGTGCGAAATGGCTCACTACTTACTATAGAGAGCATTATGTAGTAAGTTTGTCATTTTGTAGTGGTCTCCAAATGTATAGTGAGAGTTGTTATACACTATATACTGCACTCAATGTATCCCATAATGCTTTGTGAAAAGTAGTGTACAGGTGATGGTCACTAAACAATTTACTATGTAGTGAGGAGAGGGCAGGGAATGAGGTAGTGATTTCAGACAAAGTGATCGTCTTCACATCTGGGCAGCCTTTAAATTACCTGCCAAATCAATTTTTCTAGTTTACAAATGTTTTTTCTTGAAGAATTCATGGAACTGTTCTATAAAAAGATTTATTCATGGGCTATTTCCAGGTAAACGTTTCACCATTTGAATTTATTTCACATTGCTATTTTGGATCTGGAAGGATGCTAGTATGCTTCAGCTCAGTGTTAATTCTGAGGCATGCACAACCCTTTCCCTCCCCACTATATGCTGATTTTAATTTAAATTGCAACATTCTAATTCAGGGATGGCGGTGTAGTGGTTAGCACATCCGCCCTACAGCAAGAAGGTCCAAGGTTCGAGTCCTGGCCTGGGGCGTTTCTGTGTGGAGATTGTGTGTTCTCCCTCTGCCTGTGTGGGTTTCCTCTAGGTGCTCTGGTTTCCTCCCATAGCCCAAAGACATGAACGTTCGGCTAATTAGCTATTCCAAATTGTCCCTAGGTGTGAGTGAATAGTTGTGTGTGTGTGTTGCCCTGTGATCATCTGGTGAGCTGTTCAGGGTGTACCCCGCCTTCGCCCGGTGTCAGCTGAGATAGGCACCAGCTTCTCTCTGACCCTAGTAGGATTAAGCGATTTGGCAAATGAGTGAGTGAGTAAGTATACCAACGTATTTTTATTTTCCATTCCTGCTGCTATCATTAAATAGGCCGTGCTGTTATTAAAAAATAATAATAATAAAATCAGAAAAGGGATGTTGTGAAGTGGAATTACTCCTACACTCTTTCGTATAACACCACACCCTGACGTGGTTTATTTCTTTTATAAAATAGCCGTGTACACTCTTCCTCTTAAATTCTTAGTTATTTATTAATTAATAACACCTCATCAACCTGTTTTGTTCTCTTTTGAATTAGACAAAAGAATGCAGCATGTCGTGTTACAAAGATTATGTGTGTGTGTGTGTGTGTGTGTGTGTGTTTGTTCTTGACTGGGTAAATCCTCACCAGCTGTCCCCACAGTTTGAGTCGAGGGGGCGATCACACGATTCTGCTGTGTCAGACATAACATACTGCCGCAAGCTGATCTGCCTTTTCTTCATTTTCATGCTCCTGCTGAGGAACTCATTTTGTTTTTGTGGCCTGTGTTAATGTCAGTGTTTGAAAAATTGAACAAGATTTTCACTGAGGATTACTGCTGTAACAATCCCACACAACTGTACAAAAGGAAGTATCCACCCTGCATATTTAATACATGCAGCACAGGTTTGCTATCTCAGGATAATGGACATTATTATTCATTCAAAATATTTTCTTGTTTCTGATTGGTGGAAATAGTGACACTGTGGCATAGCGGTTAGCTAATCTGTCATATACGAAGAAGGTCCTGGGTTTGGTCAGAGTGTTTCTGTCTGGAGTTTGCATGTTCTCTCCGTGCTTGCATGGATTTTCTTTTGGGTACTCCAATTTCCTCCCACAGTCCAAAGACATGCGCTTGAGACTAATTAGCTTTTCCAAATTGCCTTTAGGTGTGAGTGCAGGTATGAATAGTTTTGTGTGTGTGTGTGTGTGTGTGTGTATGTGTGTTGGCCCTGTGACAGACTGACGAGCTGTTCAGGGTGTATCCTCGTTTGAGATAGGCTCCAGCTTCCCTGCCACCCTAGTAGGATTAAAAATGTCAGCAAATTAAAGAAATGAATAAATAACTGATGGAAAGTCATCAAAAATTCTTGGTATTTTTTTACGAACAGAATTATCACTGACATCGGATAAGTTTAATGATTATTACACGATTGGCATATGCGACATAGTAAAGTGACAGCCTACTTTGAAAATATTTTGAATAAATTATTAAATAACTATAGAATTCGACTTTCGAATGATAGGGAATTGTTCAGTCGAGGGGTTGTTTAGGCTCAAGTTCGTCAATTCAATTCAGATTTATTTGTATAGCGCTTTTTACAGTTTACATTATTGCAAAGCAGCTTTACAGGACAAAACAACTTTGGTAAATAATTTAAACTTATGATTTTACCCATTTCTTTAAAAACCCTATACATTCCTAATGAGAAAAAGAAAGAACAAAGAAAAACCCCCTCAGTCGACACTTTGGTCTCTTATCTACCAATTTCTTACAGCTGTGCCGATGGGAATGCATCTCTACCTTATCAGACTGATGGAGCAGCATGCTAGGTCTTTACTCCTTCACCAGTGTTCTCACCTCTCCTCCCAGGTCCCAAAGTGTCAGCTTTCATGTCAGGACCCCTGCTGTTGAGCCACACCTCACACTCTCATCACCGAGCTAAGTGTCAGCTGTAAGTCAACTGCACTGCATTCTGGACCTTTGGTCGTGGGATGCCTCTGTTTCTTCTTCTTTGGTGGATTTCTTGTTAATGTGGCATCGCTGGAAAACGGTGGGTGTAACAAGAAGCTCTCGCTGTTTAGAATTTAAGATCTTTTAATGAAACTTGACCTTTGAGATCATTGATATTTGTTCTCCTATTAAACACCACTGTGATGTCAGGGCATCATTCAACCACTAACTTCTAGCTGGAATTACACAAATACTGCATAAATTACTACCAGCACTGCCAGTCACAAATATTTCAGTGGACAGTATATAATATACTGACAGCAGGGCAGCACAGTAGTGCAGTGGTTAGTACTTCCTCCTCATAGCAAGACGGTTCTGGGTTTAAACCACATGACCAACTGGGGACTTTCTGAAATCAGTCTTCATTTTCTTCCCGTGCTTGCATGGGTTTCCTCTGAGCACTCCGGTATCCTCCTGCAATCTAAAGACATGCACATTAGGTCAACTGGTGACTGAATTGCCCATAAGTGTGAATGTGTGTATGAATGGTTGTTTGTGTCTGTTTTAGCCAACCTTGTTTCTTGCCTGAAGTCAACTGGGATTGGCTCCAGCTTCCTTCCTGTCCATATAAGCGGTATTGAAAACACTGGCCAAACATTTTTAACAGTTTTTCTGCTGACTGAAAACTAACACTTGTTTTTACCTAATTTTGGGACACTGATTTCAAAATGACATTAGTTTTTTCCTATCACGTCACGTTTTTATTCAGTGGCATGAGCACCTGTGGTATTGGTGGCTGTCATACCCATCAGGTTTAGTTGGAAAACTGCCAACTTAAACCTGAATTAAATTTTCTGTTTGAAAATCAACTTCAATCAGCATGGCTGCTGCTCGCAGGACGTGTTTGAATACTCCAGATGCATTTTGTTATATAAGCTTTACTGTACACTCTCATAGGATGAACATTAGTGTCTTTGTGAAGACTTGCTTTAAGGTTAAACTTGAAGACCAGGACACTCATAAGGTTGCAGACTACTGTTGGGGTATTAAAAGAGACGTTCCAGAAATGAAGCACTCCAGAAAATAAACTTTATCCCATAACCGCTGATAAAGGAAGAATGTGTTCTCTGTTGATGTAAACAGACTTGTGTATGTCAAGATGCTGTACTGAAATTAAATAATATAATAGGAATGAAATACATTCCTATGCTTGATTACTTTATGAGCACTTTGTGCTAAAATCTGTATAAATCATGAGATCTATTAACAATTTTGATTTCAGTGTTATGACCTGATAGGTCATTGTTATCCAGTACAGACTTGTACATATTCATCACATGTCTCAAGTCATTATATCTCGATACGTATTCGTTAAATATGCAGTTATGCTATACAGCAAAATGGGACCTCCTAGCCAAAAAACATTGTGATTTTTGGAATCAGCACCTTTGAACTAGTCAAAAACAGGTCTCAGATAAAAATCAGCAGAGAACTGTAGTGGATGGATGGATGGATGGCTGGATGGATGGATGACTTCTCCTTTAGGAATCCTAATGATCAGCCTGATGCAACTGCAATCACGTTAAATGGAATATAAAGTAATGTGGCATGGACAGGTGGTTTATGGCAGCTTTCTTAATATTCCCATTCCTGAGTGTAATAAACAGCACAATCATCTGAGTGATAATTTGGTGTTGCCAAGCTAGCTGCATTAGAAGGACTTTTTTTATTAGAACTCTCCCCCACAACACTCTCAGGCTAAGACTATTTGGAGATACCGTGCTGACTCCAGTTTTAACACACCTCAGTGGCAGTGTCCTGAATGACGTACCTATTAGGACGTGATGAGGATGCACGGCTCATTTAGTAAGCCATAAAAAAGCCTTTATACTTCATCTCATAAAGGATCATTTACTCTATTCATTTGTGCATTTTCTCTCTTTTTTTTGCAGTTTGTTACAGGGAATTAGGAACTACACACTGAGTAAATAGGACGTGTGCTTCGACAATCTTTCATGATCTGCATGATCTAATGACCATTATAAGCATTAATTAATGTACCATGAAACTCCTTTCTAATCTAATTTATCTAATTCCTGAACCAGAAAGTGATTCACGTTTAGTTCGTGGTTCATGTTGCCTAATTCTGAAGTCATTTGATGATTACACTATAATTAGATGAGCATTTCATAAACCATAACTCAGATGGCTTTATAAGCTGAATGCATTAAGTCAAGTGTTTCCTTCAGTCAGATTAGTTGCATATTCTCTGTGGGAGAAATGCACAGGGCCACACCTTGTACTTCAACAGCACCTCAAACACTTCAGAAGCTTTCTGCATTAAACACACTCCTGATTTATGACTTGCTCTTACACCTCAGCTTGGTGAAGGTCATGTGTACCAGTGACAGTTAATGGAAACTAAAGGAGGAAATGGTGGTTGTCATGTCAAATAAACAGAGACACATTAGTCGACAGTCGGGATGTAAATGAATACAAATGTACAGTATTATTCGGACTGGACAGATAATATGTTCTAAATGAATACAGATATGAATAGCGGGTGTGTAACTAAACACTGCCTTACCGAGTTCAAAAATAAAGCCACATTCAGACTGGGCCAAAATTCGCATAAGATATTTACCAGACATTCCACAAAATCGAGTCATACCTGACCTAAAAGCTTTCTGAGATATGTTTATTTAAAGATCGCAGGCTAGTACCCATTTGTTGGCCTGCAACTTGCAATTTTTGAAAGCTTGTAACTGCCGGCGATCTTTAAGTGAACATATCTCGGAAGGTATCTGAACTAGGACCTTGAAATTTTGCATGTGTCTATGTCTGGTTAAAGTTTCATTGAATTCTGAGGTGGTCACCTGGGAAGTTTTTTGAAAGCTAGGTGATTTGACATGGAATGACCCAATAGCAACTCTGCGCTACGCATTTCTTCTTCTTAAGCCTCTTGACTTCAAGTGGAGCATAGAGCCTTCACTTGTAGAAAGAAGGCCCTTTATTTGTCTCCAGGTTTCTGCACTGACCCGACATTTCAATTAAATGTACATTCTGTGCTAAGCACATCATCAGCTATTGCTCATGTACAGGTCAATATATTTAATACATACGATATTCTTAATCGTGATTTGTAAATTTGTACAGTTGTACAAGTCACACTATATGATTCAACCTTTTGTGATTAAAAGATTTAAAAAATAATAATAATAAATAATAAATGTATTAGCATTAGGGTCATGTGCTGATTTTTAAAGCTCATTCCTCATCTGGACTGAATGTACATCTTGATTAATAAAGAATGCAGTAAGAACCTCCTGAGGCCATTTTCAGTGCTCTAAGTCTGTTGTAATATATCTGAGACAGGCTATCTCTGTCGGGTTTACAGCAAAACAGCGTAAATCATGAACAGGAACATTACTGTCACAGCTTTCTTTCCTGTTCCTCAAGCACAGAGGCGCCAGCAATTCATCACAAAGTAAAGATTAAAAGATAAAGTGAAATATTTTAGAAGGTTTATGGAGGTTGTGACATCAGCTCGTTGCCCTTATTACTCTTATAATGTAAAAAATATATATTAAATCTTCCTCACACAAATCTCTATTTTATACAGATTCTTCTCTGGCACTGGTTAGCATATACTATGAAATGAGTAACAAGCGGCTCAGTGGCGTAGTGTTTAGCACGTCCACCTCGCAGCAAGAAGGTCCTGGGTTTGATTCCCAGGTTCAGGTGTTTTTTTATGGAGTTTACATGTTCTCTCCACACTTGTGTGAGTTTCATCCGGGTACTTTGGTTTCCTCTCACAATCCAAAGAAATGCACATCTATAGGCTTATTGTGAAATGAGTTTGGGATGGGTTGATACTCTTCTAAAGCAGAGAATAAACAAAAACACAAAATATTGTCAACTAGCATTCATGCTATATGTAGGAGAACATTAAAGATGTTCTTATGACTGTATGTATTTAATTAGTAATTGAATGTAAAATTTGGGGAATAGTACAAGTGAGCACTTCATTCAATATTAAATTAAATGAAACATGAAAAATATAATGTTAGAACTTGTTTCTTCCCACAATCTTCCAAAAATTCAAATGATGCGACTTCCTGTTGAACGAGTATTTTGTGGAATATTTAATTATTTATCGCCACTATATTTAAAATATTTTCAATTATTACATACCAGCGAATGTCAGAGGGTTGAGAGAATGGTTTGGGATTGAACAGATGGCTGATGGTAATTTTTTTATTAATATTATAAATGTGCTTTTTTTTTAATTAATGTTTTAGATTTTTATCTGAAATCGACACTTAACTTTTACTCTGCACATCTATGATATTTATTTTAAGACAGATGCTTAATTTAAACAACAAATTTGACTGAATTCATCAGCTAACAAACTTTAGTTATTTAATGATTTTTTTTTATTCGACTCCTTTGAGCTGCAGGAGTCACATGACCTCAAAACATAGATTTTTGGTTAATATTAATTACTTTTTCCCCTTAATATTTCATCAAGAGTTAATTGAATCCTGTCATTCTTTATTACATATGGAGGCTATTCTGCTTTTTACCAGCACGTCTGTGATGGAAATGTGCTTCTGGCTATTTCACATGTTTAATTATGTACTTTCCCCTGGCCCTGAAAGTAAAGCCTTCTGTGTTTTGTCTTCTGTGACTAATTAAGCAGAAAGTAAAAAGAAGGACAGACAGGATGGTTTCCCTGTCAGCTCATACATAAAGTCATGCTCTATTTCAAGCCTAATTAGATATTAGATAAGTGCTTATATAATTGTTATCTGTTTTAATGTAATTGCAGTGTGAAAAAAAGGTCATACATCAGCAGCGGTTAAAAGCCTGCATTAATAATATAGGTGTTGTCCAAGCATGTTACAGGCCCACAGTCATAACTGTGTCTCTCTTGGTGCTACGTCACATGCTATTACAGTGTGAACATCAACCTGTCAAGCTACATATAACAGTCCAAATAAAAAGTAACACATGGGAAAGTAGTAGTAGACTAAAACGGCTCAGTGTGCTATAGGATGTAGATGGAGATTGTCCAAAAAGCTCTGGGAGTTTAAAGGGTTAAAATTAATACCAGCATTACTATTTTCCATCTGTGCCTCCACATAGTGCTGTAATGTCTGTAATGCCTCTATCTGCATGTGTCATCATAAGGCATAGGGCCACTACAAGCCATCAAAAGTTTCAGTGTGCTATGAATCATTTCTCTGAAACTGTATTAGAGAAACGAACACCCCTTACTCACTCGCTGAACCGCTTTATCCTATCAGTGTTGTGGCGAGGCTGAAGCCTATCTCCGCTTATATGGGGTGAAGGCAGGGGAACACACTGAACAGCCTGCCGGTCCATCGCAGGGCTAACACACACACACACACACACACACACAAAACCATTCACACTCACACCTAGAAGCAATTTGGAACAGCCAGTTAGTCGAACGTGCATGTCTTTAGACTGTTGGAGGGAACCCATGCAAGCACATGGAGAACATGCAAACTCGACAAAGAGACGTCCGAGCCGAGGACTCGAACCTGGGACCTTCTTGCTGTGAGGCAGATGTGCTAACCCCTATGCCACCGTGCCGCCCTGAGATGAACATCGCTGTTCCAAAATATATCTCCTTGTGTGCTGTTTTGATGACACAGGTGATCTTTAACACATAATCTCCCACAGGTATTCAAATGGGTTGAGATCTGGTAATTGTGAAGGTCATTCACTGAGCCCCTGTGGATTCTCTCATAAGAGAGAAACACACAACCCCTACCCAGCTTTTATTTTTCCACTCGTGACTATTACAGATGTGGAAGCATGTGTAATGATAACAGTCATAACAGTCTCAGGTAATTATAGAGCAATTTGCCAATACGTGTCGATTAATTTCATTAAAATGTTTAGAATGTTAACTAGCAAAAGAAAAGATTTCCCGACCATAAAACTGTCACTGCATAGCGCTTTAAAGGAAGCCTAATTTCCTAATCCTGAAGGATTTGTTTAATACACTGAGTGGAAGATAATTAACCTTCTGCCACTTTAATGTCAGCTTGTATGAACAAAAATACTATCATATTTATCTAAAATCACAGCTCTGTTGAGTTCTTAAGTACAACAGTGTTGATTAAGTTCCTAGAACAGCAGCTGACAAGCTAAAACATTGGTTCATATCAACGTACTCATTTTAACCACATCAGAATAAAAAAACACGATGTTTTAACAAAGAAACATCTAATCTTTAATATAGTGAAAGCAGGGTGTGGGACACCAGTCCATCATAGGTTACCTTCCCAGTATTTTACTGGTACCCATTTATACTGCTGGTTGGACAGAGGCACACTTGAGGTTAAGACCTCGCCTAGGGGTCTTACCATGCTGGGAGTCTAATGGGGACTCAAACCCACCACCTCCTTATCATGAGCCCAGCACCCTAACCACTACACTACTGGCCCCACCTAGTGGTTAGCTAATATCCACCTAAAATATAAGGTAGAATGGTGGTAGTGCTATCTTTCATCTTGCTACCAGGTCACTGGTTCAATTCCGAGCTTGGTTCACTGTCTATGTGGAGTAATACATGCTCTTCTTGTGCAAGCATGGGTTTCCTCTGGGTTGTCTAGTTTCTTCCTATCTTGCAAGGGTGTTTCCAGGGTGTATATAGCCTCATGTTTACACTCATGTTTATGTTCATAACTTTTCTCAGCACTCATTTCCTCAATCTGTCATACTTTTAAATCATTTGATGGAAATCTGACCACGTCACACTCAAAGCCATCTCAGTGGGTCTTTAAGGACAGTGAGCTCTGTAAGTAAAGATTTGAAATGGTGTGTGTGTGTGTGTGTGTGTGTGTAAGCAGCAGAGCAAAAGCTGACCTGAACCCTGCCTTTCAAGACAAACAGAGAGCTCGACACACACCATCTGTAAAGCAGAGAGCACAATTAAGGCAGAGCACTTGTGCCTTTGTTGGCCTGCTTCACAGCTTTATTGCAGATTTCCTTTTGGAGCTCAGCCAGCCGGACATCCTGATGCATCGCTTTCCTCTCCATTGCCCAAGCAGCAAGATGCAAGCTCAGTGCAGTGCAGTGTTTGGATTGCCAGCACTTTATCTCCAAAGAATTTTAACTTCCAGGAATTGGAGGAGGAGAAGGAGGAGGACGTGAGTTGGCGAGGGTAATTGTGGACTCGTACAGTAGGCCATCTGCCAGTTCCAAACAGCTTAGTGTTGATAAAGCTATCAACACTTTTGAACTTCAAAAATAATGAGTGAGGCTTGAATGTGTGCAACGAATGTGCAACAAACACTGCAGGAATTTTTTTTAGTGGTCCAATAAACTTAAAATTAATTAAAACTTATTACATTCTTTTTATTGAAAGGAGACACTCTAAAAGCATATGCTGAGAAACACTGCCAGTATGTAGTGGCACATCGACAACGTGCGCAACTGTCAACATGGAGATTGCCGTTTCAAATCCAGGTTGATGCCACAACCATCCGTGACCGGGAGTCCTTGGGAGCTAATTGGCCCAGCTCTCACAGGAGGGAGGGATGGAATATGCTCATTCCCCTGTCACTCACAACGATCACCAGCCAATAATGGGCATCCTTGAGCTCATTTGTATGAGGAGGTGGATATCGCTTTCCCTCCAAGTGTGTTAGGTCGCTTCCAAATATGAATGCACAGCAATTCGAAAAGAGGTGGGTGGCATCACATGTCATGGATAATTAGCCAAAACCTGCTTTATGTGCATGATTATGCCCCTCTTTGGACCCTTGGTTGGTGGTGGTGCTGGTGGTGTCATGATGGGTTAGAATTGGATACGACTAAATTAGGGGAGAAAATGGGGGTAAATGGAAAAACAAAAAAAAAATATTACTGCTTTCTGTTCACTTTTTAATTAGCAGTGGAATCCCAGTCCCAGCATTTATATCATTAATTATAACATTTGGGGTGACCATGGCCTAATTGTTAGAGAAGTGGACTTGGGATCGAAAGGTCACTGAGTTAAGTTTCAAACGGGCAGCTAAAATGTGTGGTGGCGGAGGACGTGTACCTCAGCACGTTCCCCTTCCTCCTCTTTTACAGCTGAGGTGCCCTTGAGCAAAGCACCAAACCCCCAAATCCTTAAAGTCTTGAGGCAACTTTGCAACTTCAGCTCCAGAGATCAGCTGGGCTGCTCTATGACCTGAATCATTCAGTATTCAGATGGCCCTGTACATGTGCCTTCTTGATCAGGGGGACCTTGTGGGCACTACAGGATTTCAATCTATTATGGGATAATGTTACAGATGGTTTTCTTGGTAACTGTGGTTCCGAATGCCTTGAGATTATTAACAAGCTCATCCTGGATGACCTTGCTCATGGTGGTGGAGAGGTTGGAATGAAAGGTAAGCATTTTTATTCAGCAGGTAATCAAATTATTTTTTTCTCCCCACTGTATATATGCTTTATATTTGCTCTGCTGTGTATCGCACACAGGAAACAGCTGCTGTGTTGAATAAAAATCACTCTGGATATACTATATGCTGGATAACTGCGTTATGGGGTACAATTTTCTACTAAAGTATTACTCTAATAGGTAGTAGCTTGTCAAATGTAATCGCTTCTAGACTTTAATTTGAGGCTATGCCATTATTAATGTTCTGCTGCCACACCAAAATCTATAGTGACAAGCTGCTGCTGCTTATTAGGTCCATTATGAGATGACGGTACCAAACACTTACCCACAAAACTGAGAGCTAAGATTATTATTCTATATAAGATTATAGATAAGATGACGGAGGGCACATTGGCATAGCAGTTAGCATGTCCACCTCACAGCAAGAAGGTCTTGGGTTCCTCGAGGGCGTTTCAGTGTGGAATTTGCATGTTCTCCCTCTGCTTCCATGGGTTTCCTCCAGATTCCTCCCACTGTCCTGCACATGAGCCAAATTACCCCTAGGTGTGAGTGTGAATGGCTGTGTGTTGGCCCTGCAATGGACTTTGGCTGAGATAGGCTGCAGCCTGTGACACTAACAGGATAAAACGGTTCGGCAGATGAATAAATTATTATTATATTAATTAATTATATATAATGATTTTACAAGGTGTGAAAATGGATGCAATTCTTAGCAAACAATGGCAAAACTTCAAATTCCTGACTCACCTCCAAAGATGTACAGTGGCACAGAAAAACAAAAACAGATGTTCTTACATTGCACAGGTTCCCAACACTGTTCCTACCCCCTGTCATGTACATTTTCTGACTAAGGAAGGGTTGATATTTAGTTAATTTGTTGTGTTGGTAATGAGAAAAACACTGAAATGTGTAGGATAGGGTACTTTATGAAAGGGGTTGAGAACTTGTTCAGTGAAAAAATATTAGAAAGAGATTTTCCATCTAAACGACACCCGGGTCTCTTTTAAATTGGACCTGCTAGCATTGATACTTTACTATTTGTAATTTCATCTCTGTTCCATGGAAATGAGTCATGTCATATTTTTTATCACTTGTCTTACCATCTGCTCAGTGTATCCGGCTCGGAGATGCTTTATTAACCACTAAAATGATTTGTGGAACACCAGCAAAACTTAATGTGAAATTACTATCAGTGAAATGTGCTCAGATCAACAGAACAAAAACACAGGGTGGGGACTGGAAATTCACCAAGGCGCACGCACACAATTATACACACACACACACACACACACACACACACACACACACACACACACACATATATATATATATATATATATATA
>JAOUQZ010000039.1:23258187-23273347 GCA_028564935.1 Neosilurus hyrtlii
ACACATTATATACACACACAGACATTACACACACATACACATTACACACACACACACACATGCACATTACACACACAGTTATTGAGTATAGCCAGTGCAGCCACCATCAGAGGAAACTGGAGAACCCAGAGAAAACCGATGTGTACACACGTGACGTAGGGCACAATGAAGTACAACATCGAGAGATCAGTACAGTTTTTGCAATTCTAGGATGTCCCTTTTTTGCAACCACAAAAATTATAGAAATTATACATGAACAGCAAAGATAGTTTTAGGCTCTGCATTGAGTGAGTAGGGTGAGGCACAGAAGCACAGAAAGAGAAAACCAAGCAACGAGTCCACTTTGCAGCATACTGGATGTATTCACATGTATTTATATGCACATTCTGTACAACAACTGATTAAAAATAATTTAAATATTTCTCCAAGATGTCTGTTTGCAAAGACAAGTATTACTCCTGGCCTTTCACCCACACACGTACATTTGTGGTAATATCACCTTATAACAGTAATGTAAAAAGTTTGATCCACAGCATATCACAATAAGGCTATGCTCACAGCAGCAAAACAGATCTGGAGTTTTTCCACCTGTTTGTGTGCAATGAGAAGTAGATGGTGCAGGAATGAAATGATGAGATGTGGCCCTGTTTGTGGAGAAAGCCAGAAGGAACACATGCAAATAAAACATGTGCAAAAAAACAAAAAACAAACAAAAAAAAAGAAACACCCATAACTCTCTAATGTAAACCCAGAATGTTGAATGGTTGAGCATTTCTCATAGTCCAAGTGGAGTAACGGTGTGACGATTCGGCCCTGTTGGAGTCAATACACCATTCATAATATACAGCTGCTTTATCCAAAGGCCAAATCAATGGACACAGCAACTATAAGAAAGTAAAGCTATGAAAACTAAACAACCATCTGCACCACATATGCTCACATGGAGCTGATACCCAAAACAGCTTATTAAATGGAATAGAAAGGCACAAACAATTCCTTTACAGCTGCTACCAGTCATAATCGTAATAATAATAATAATAATAATAATAATAATAATAATAATAATCATTAATAATAATAATAGTAGTAGTAGTAATAATAATAACACCATTAAACATTTCTAACTGTGTAAAAGACTTCCTGTTTGATGTTTCTTATAGAAATAGTACGAGTTCAATGCGTGACTATGATCTTTAAAAAGGCTTTTGCACATGCATGAATATTCACAAGTAATATGGGACTTCACGCTGTAATACTGTTATAAAATCAGTCATATCTTTTAAAAAAAAAAAGAAAAAAAATAAACAGCCATGTCCTCAGCACACAGATTTACAGAATGATTTGCCAAGACATTACTGTAAATATCACCTTATGTCCTGAGGCCTTCATTTACTTCTTCATTTAAAGGGAAAAAAAAGTCTTCTTGTCCTTAGTGTGTGCAAACAAAGCCAGTGACAGAGCAAGGCACCTGTTCATGTTTGTTCTTGCACAGACGTCTCTCTCGCTGGCATTTCAGCTGTCTTCTCTTTCACCAGCGCATTAGATGATGTTCAGAGACACAATGACCGGAATGTGTCAGTGTGAGACATGGAGCTCGACTGTTGACCCCACAGTGGAAAATGAAGTGAAAAAACCGGAAGAAGAGAGGGCTGGAGTTGGGGGGGGGGGGGGGGGGGGGGGGGGGGTGTCAGAGAAAGAGAGAGAGAGCTAGAGAGATGTGCGGGCACCCTTCCAGCCTCTCAGGGACGATGGAACCTGCCAAGGCACAGAGGGAGCGGACGCTATTTTAACACGTTCACAGTGGGAAGGTTGAAAAAAAGATCAAGCCAAAATTTATTGGAAAACAAGGCAGCTCTCTGAGAAGGAAGCCAGTAAGCTGAACTTAATTAGATTTTGTGAGGGAAGATTTTTTTTTTATAAAATAAGAAAAGAAGGAAACACAAATAATTGCAGAAATCATAGACAAACAAATCAAGCCTTGGTGAGAGCACTGGGTTACGATTTTATATATTAATATATTACTTGATTATAAATGAATTATAAATTCATAAATTAATGAAATCATGCCTTTGAGTCTCAATAAAAAGAGGGGAAAACTGTGCCAATCGTTTGATGAATAATTTTTCCAGGCAAATAATTTATGGTTTATGTAAATGAGAAATGCGATAATTTAGCTGAAATGTAAACCACAGTATGATATAATAACTGAAATAGTGTAAGTAATAGTGATGATTTAATATCCAACTGCTTCACAGAGAAATTTGAAATGGTAAAACGTGTTACGTTATCGTACCATTTTTTTGGTTTGTTTGTTTTTGCCAGGAAAAAAACTGAAAGCTAATTTAATCATCTCCTAGAATGGACAAACAAGGAATAATAAAAACTAGCCTGTCTTAGTTCAATTACAGAAACAATATTCATTCATCATCACTCATTTTTCGGAAATTCTACTAGGGTCGTCAGGAGGCTGTGGACTCTGCCGACATTGGGTGAAAGCGGCTAGCTTGCCAGACCATCGCAGGGCCAACACACATACAGACACAACCATTCACACTCACACCTAGGGGCAAATTTGAACAGCCATTTAGAGTAGAGTAATGTGCATGTCTTTGGACTGTGGCAGGAAATGGGACTACCTGGAGAAAACCCACGCAAGCACAGGGAGAACATGTAAACGCCACACAGAAACGCGCCAAAGACTCGAATCTTTGTGTGCTCCCCAGTCCCCACTACAGAACTTCCTGCCCGAGAAACTGAGGCTTGTAGGATCAGTGACATCTTATCAAAACATTACTTTATAAGGAAGTCCTTTAAACTGGTGGGGAAGGGGACACCGACATTCTATAAATACATGTGTAATTTTAGTGCCTCGTCCAGATGTGACAAACGTCAAAATATAAAGTTAAGTCCATAAATATTTGGATATTTACAGTTATTGTAGTATATATTTCAAATGTCTACCAAAGATTCAATCTCACTCACTCAGTCGAATCTGACTATTGGTAAGGATTTACATCCCATTTAGATGAACACTGGAGCAATAAACCCCCTTTTTATATCTGACTGTATGCACATTTTTCTTTACATACTACACCTGTTTGAAATGAGCTGTACTCTGCATGGTCAGATTATTTGTTAAAATGTATAGAAAATTGATTTACTGCAAAAATAAGCTGCAAAACACAGACATGCTATAAAATTAAGATCCCAAACAAATATATATAAATTAGACACAATTATTATTTTTTTTTACACAATTATTTAAATAACTTCAGTATCTTACCGTTGCAACTTATTTGCAAAATGAAAACAAAATAAAAAAAGAAAAAAAAATCATGTCTGTACAGTGCCTTACCTGGTAAATTGTTTGCTTTCTTCATGAACTTCCATCTCTTTGCTTTTAAACTCGTTAAGCTCCTTGCGTATAGCAGCCTGCAAAATAATAATAATATTAAGAACTTTCATTATTATAACAACAACAAAAGTCATTAGTCCATTTTATAGTATTTTATAAAAGTCATTTTATGGACAGTTCTCTGAAACCTGAATTGTCGGAATGGTATCACTGATACCAAAGTTATCATGTACAGGGTGACCCAATAAAACCTCCAATATTTTAAAGATAAATGGAAAAAAATTGTTAAAGATAATAAAATGATTATTTGCACACATGAAACATTATTCAATACAGTTTTTATTCATCGTGTTTTAAGGATGATCCTACAAAAGCTAGCCGTCATTGTCATAGCAACCTTCAGGGCTTCAAGAGTTTGGGGTCAATGAGTTTACACTTGTGATTTAAGGCAGCCTATCAGTTTCGATTGAGATTAACTTTCAACAAGTACAGCCTTCTGGAAGTGCAATGGCCTGTAGGTGGCAGCACAAACACAAAATACACGTCGCAGTAAATCACAATAGCAAAACAATTTGTAGAATAACACAAATGTACTTTAGGAGGTCATAAGAATCAAGACATTTTGATTACATTTCTTTTTAAGTTCTTTTGGAATTTGTTTTGCTTGGGGCTTGTTTTGCTGTTAGTTGAGACCTTTTAGTGAACTTCACATTGCTGAGATGGTTGTATAAGTGATGTTTATTGGACAATAAGCAATTTCACATGGGTGATGCAGGTGTTGGTGAGTTTCTGTACTAATAATTATAATAAATAATTTGGAGGTCAGAAACAAAATGTTATGAATAAAGAAAAACACAGAAATTCAGAAAGGGGTGAGCACTTTTACAGCACTGTATATTTCCCAGTGTGCTGTTTTTGTGTAAGTTATTTTTTCTTCTCCTTCATCTCGGATCATTTATAATTTAAGAACTACAAAACGGAAGGTTCTATATTCTCAGTTTATATGATGCTTATGTTGGATCTATTATAAATAGTCTGAGATATAGAACTGTTAAGGGTCTCACTTTGTCTGCAGGTGTCAGCCGTGTCCAGGGCTTGTCAGCACGCCGATCATAGTCTTTGGCCTCGGTCACCTCGACATACTCGTTAAACCGCAAGATCCTCCGTGCTATTAATTCAGCAACGGTTGGCCGGACACTCAGCTACAGACAAACAAAAATATCAATGCTCTGGTACTTTGTATCAACCAAATTTCTTTTATAGGCGGAACATTTTGGCTTCATAAAAATAAAAAATAATTGAGGGCAGATTATTAAAAGGGTAAAAAAATAAAACTACATAATTTAGATAAAAATCTTATAGAATCATCTTGTAATTTGAGTTTCTAAAACAAACACCAGCACAATATTGAAAATGCAACTTAGTCTGTGGTTAAAAGAGACTTGTTTAATTGCAAGAAAACCGCCGTAGAAACAGAGCTGCCAATTAAAATAATGGAAAGGAATTAAAATCTTATTTTAAAAAGAAATCTTACTCTTTGTGTGGCAAAAGATGTTGGTAGTTAATGATCAGTTGTGCCTAAAATTTGGTGCAAGTACATAAAAAATAGGAGGTTCTAACAGGAAGGTAGTCTGTTGGGCTTTTTACACCCGAGCCTAGTGGCTCATCACAGCCGGAGCTTATCCTGATTCCTGTAGCGTGAAGTGACTAGGAGTACAACTCCTCCTTGATCCCCTAGTCCATTGCAGGTCATCTTCCCAGTATTTTTACTGGTACCCATTTATACTGCAGGGTGGACAGAAGCACACTTGTGGTTAAGACCCTGCCGAGGGGTCTTAGCACAGTGGGAGTCTAATGGGGACCATAACATACAGGTAAAGGATAACATACAGGGAGACCAAGGGGGATGTCAAAGCATCAGGAAAGAAAACACGAAGCAGTAACACCTTGGAAATAGAAAATGAAACAAAAAAGTGTACAGACGACTGAAGAAAAGCAGTCAAAAGTCAAAGCAGCAGAGTGTTGACGATGATTAGGTAAATACTCTGCTCCGGCCAATAAGATGTTAATGAGACATACATATAATTCTGCCTGAAATAAAATATATAAATCATACAATATGAGGCTACGTGTCCGTAAACGCCCAGAAGAGATGGCAATCACTAGGTCAACAGTCAGTGGAGAGGTGTACACTGAAATTTTGGCCAATTTTCTCATTCCATTGCTAAAAATAGGTTTGGTGATGTCATTTTTCAGGAAGACAATGCATCTTTTCCCACAAAGCACAGACTGTTTCTTCAGGAAATGTATATTGTATATCAAATTGGTCAAGAAACAAATGAAGATGCACTTGGTGATTTTGGAAAAGTTCGCACAATTATTGATATTCAAAATTATGCGCAGGATTGTAAAAGGAATCAAGAGGGAGCATCTGGAAATTGTGGATGGACGGCACATCCCCACGGCACGGGATGACCTAAAAATTGGTCAGTGACAAGGCTCCATCCTGCAAAGGTCTGTCCAGTGCTATTTAAGAAACATGGAACAAGCTTAGTGGAGAAAGTTTTTCAGTGAAGTGCCTCAAAGAATTCAAGCCTGGAAAGGAGCAACAAGCTAATAATTATGATTTTGTTGTTGTCTTCTCTTCTGTCCATCTGGAATTAATAAGTTTCTTTTATTTTCTCATTTGTTTGAGGCTTGTTTTATGAAGCCAAAATGTTCAGCTCTTTTTTAAAAAGTGTCATAACTGATTTATTTATTTGATAAAATAGTGGGAAAAGGTGAGGATCCTTTAAGTGTGCTGACTGTATATAGTTATAAAGCCTAAATCCTGTACACAGACACTTATTTTAGTTTCTAGCTTATGAATACATGAAGCATCATCGTAGGCAGCGTGTAGAATGGTAAAGCTTCATGACTTCAGACATTAAAAGCAACATTTTTTTTCTCCAGTGCACCAACACATTTTGTCTTTTACTTAGATGGCATAACAAACTCAACTGCATCTCCATATACACACACATTATTCAGTCAGGCAGCTGTATTCAAACCATAAATGTCCTTCACTATGGAATATCTTCAATAGGAAATAAACCTCCCACTTCACATCCACCAGATGGAGCAGCGGACCACAAATACAGTCTGCTCTATCTCATGACAGCATAGATTCTCTATTAGTAACTTTAGAATTATATTTATAGATATTATATAATATTTTCTAATAAAAACAATGAGCTGCCCAAATTCAAGTTTAAAGGATCTGAAAGTAAAACAGAAAACTGCATTTGATAAAAAGAGAAAAAAGAGGGGGCACAAGTAGAAATGTGTGATACCTTCCGAGAAAGCCGCCTTTTAATTTCTTGCTTGGCTTCATGCTCCTCTTCCTCATTCTTCTCTGCAATAAAGGAACAGAAAATAATGATTTAAAAAAAAAAAAACTTTCTCTCTTCTGCTACAAAGTTAATGTTATCACTGAGATTACAGGAACATACACTATTAATAACGCTGGGTATTGGCACACATGCCCCAATTCAATTTGATTCTGATTCACAAGCTAATTATTTGATTCAATCCAATGCTATTTATTTATTCATTCATTTTATACTGTAAGAAATTCCACAAGGGAAATTTTGACTTCTGCTTTTAACCCATCCAAAGTGAGCACACACACACACACACACACAAACAGTGAGCACACACACTCGTAGCAGTGGACTGCTACACATTGCTGCGTCCAGACAGCAGTTGGGGGTTAGTTGCTCAAAATCACGTCAACCATGTGTGCAAGGGAGGGAAGGTGGACGAAGGAAAGGTGCGGCTCACCACACAAAAAATCGGAGTCTCTAAGACTTGATGCTAATTTACATATTGAACGAGAGTCTTAGTCTCAACCTTCGGTCTGAACGAGTGCACAGGATCAGACATGCTGCTTCTTTCCTATCAGTCACACTGCATTAAATTCACCAGCTTGTTGAAATCCGTTCCATCTTAACACCAGTACTTAAAATAAAACGACATTTTGACGATGCTTGAACTTCATTCTGTGCTTTGGTATTCCTGCCCATCTCAGAGTAAAACGTGTGAAATAAGGGTGACTCAGTCTCTTTTGTATGATGCTCTTTCATCCTGGCTATTGTAGACATACGGGCTTTCAGACCGCACAGACAAATAATTACTGTTCTCCTTCAAGAGAAAATAGGTACCTGCTAGGAGATTTCTGTAAAATATCTCTGCAGGTTTCCTGTGTACTTTCGAGGACCCTTGATGAAAATAGAGAGAGCTCTATAACAGCATTATAGAAAGGAACTATATATAGAGAGAGAAGACGGCTCTTACACTCTTTCCAGACAGTTTTGAGACTTTATTCCTTTTGTTTTTTTGGTACTTTTTAAAGTCATGATCATGTAAAAATGGTTGCTTTGGTTTTAATGTAAGGAATACGGCATGAAAATATATTTTTGGGCAGCAGAAAACTTAGTAAGGATGCACTGCATGTCTAGCATTGCTGTCCCACAATTCCAAGGTCCCTGGTTTGATTCTTGGGTTACTGAACGCGTAGAGATTTACATATCACACGTCTGTTGGGTTTCTCAGCTGGTACATGGACTAGCAACTCTATACTGCTCCAAGGTGAGAATAAGTGAGTGAATGGTGCCCTTTTTGGCAGAGGCCATTATCTGGGGAGACCAACAGACATGCTTTGTAGTCTCAAACAAAACACATTCTCATGTTCATTTTGTCAAGGGGGAAAATCAGTCTAAAAAGCCTGTTGGGGAGTTTAGGACAGAACAATGTACTAATTTAAAATGCTCGGTGAAGAAGTTGTCAGTCTTTCTAAACTTCTTCTAACCATCAAACCCCCCAGGTTGTTTATGTTTATTTATATATATATATATATATATAAAATTTATTCATTCATTCATTTATTTATTAGATGTGCGATATGTACGATGAGAATTTTGCTTGTCAGGATATAATGGACCTTTCCCCAGATAGAGCTGAGCTCCACCCTACTGTTTACTTTGTCCAATGTCCCACAATCAGTACAGATTATTTAATACGACTCTCTCTTGCGTATTCATGACAACATTCAATTCAGTCTATGTTTCTTGCTAAATGAGTCCATTTTATCCAAGAGAACTTTACAGACAGGCCTCAATTATGGCAAGAATATTTTATTTATTTACGTATGGAAATTAATATAAATATATTTAGCCATGTGTGGGCTCTGCCATACACTTTAATCCATCATAAACATTTATCCAACTGGGATTTTGGCTTTAGAAAGAAGATAAATTGAGCTTCCTGTAGCCTTTCAGGATACCTTTCATCAGAGTAGCAGTGACCAGCTTCCTATGATATATCTATAACGAGTCCCCTTGTTTGTGGGGCGAACGGGCGCTTAAGATTAAGAGTGGAAAAGTTAATTATTTATATTTCCTGACACCATCTGCTCTTTCTTTCAAAATTTTTCCCCTGAATTTCCTAACTTTTTTAGGTCTGTAAACGAATCTCACAATCTCATATATTCTACATTTCTAAATGAACTAAACTGTTTAGTCTGGCAATGTTAACAATGATTATGCCAACTCAAAAGCCCTACATTCCACTACATCACAAATCTTACCAAAGCCTGAGGTTTTAAAACTTTTTCAAAGCAAATGTTAAATGTCTGTTAAACCTCTTTTGCTGCAAACAGACTTTTCAGGTCAATGTGATTCGGATCACATGGACATTACCCGGAAAACAGGGGCTTACTCACGTTTCAGGATGTTCCTCTGCTCCAGCTCCTCAGTGGTGGGCCTCTGGCTGAGTCGTCTGCAGTGGGAGAAGACAAAGTGTCAATCACTGGGCTACTGACCAATCCACAGATTAAATATGAAAAGCCCCAAAAATTGTTCTGGTAAATCAATTAGATTGACAAACTGCAAGATTCCAAATCAGAACTAACCAAACCGCTTTAGGATCTTATAACAAACCACCGTCTCGGGTAATTCAACAATTCCTGAGGCTTTCAAAATACCCTGTTTTGTCCATCATTAGATGGAGTGTGTAGATTTTATTACAGTTTGCTACTCGGTTACGCTAAAAACGGTGTCCTGCAGGTGCTGGGTCAACGTCACCTCACTAATTTAGAGCCTATCTGTTGTCGCAGCTCCTGTCTCTCGGTCTCTGACGTCCTTGGAAGGATATTCTTCTCTTCCAGCTCTCTCTTGCTGGGCCTGTTGCCGAGTTTGATGGCAAGCGTGTCTCTGCGGCGGATTTTACTGGCAAGGGAACCTACGGAAAACAAACATTCGCTCTAATCTCTCTTAGGCTCTTGGGTACTACCACCATTAAAAATGTCAAAGTGAAGGTGGAAGTAAAATTAGAAAGAGGGAGAGCGAGAGCAGAAAGAGAGTGGAGGAGACAGAGAGGTAGAAAGGGCAAGAGGGACCAGTAAAAGTTTAGCTGCTAAATTTAGATTGTACAGTAAAACACAGCAAACATGGTAACACCAAAAACAAACAGTACATTATTTCCCAGCCTGACAAAGACATAGTGGATTAATGAGCAAAACTCAGGGTCTTGGCAACTTCACTGAATGTAATTCTTTGTTTGAATAAGTAACAGGACATGCCAATGGGCTTAAGCTAACAAAATAAACCTTCTGAACAAGCTTTCAGTTTCTGACAGTGACATTTCCTGAGTTTTATATTGTTAGCAAACAAAGGTTTTGCAATAAAAAAAAGAGCTAAGTATATTCCTGAGTTGGTTATAAAGCAGAACTTAGATGAACCTGCGTATTCCTTTATTTGCTTAACCGCCTAACCCTACTAAGGTCACGAGGAGGGTGCATCCTATCTCAGCCAACACTAGGCGAAGACAGGGTACATCCTGAATAGCTCGCCAGACCATCTCTGGGCAACCTGTGACAGCAATCAACTTACAGTTGCAACTCAATAGGTCAAAATAGACAAAAAAAAAAGGACTGATACTTATAATGCACGAGTGAGTCACCTTTGTTATAATGCTCTGATTAAAGTCAGAAAAAAAATCCACAGGGGATTGGTTTTGACAAAACAGTTCCTCTTATTCTAGCTGTTTCACTTTTATTAGTGTTGCTGAGAAAACAGAACATTGGCTACAACTGGCCAAATGAAAGAAGAGAAAAAAAAATCATCCAACTTACTAAAATAAATAAATAAACAACACAACAAAATAAAATGAAATAAAAACAACAGGTTTTTTTTATGCACATTAAAAAAACATACTGGAGGTGTACTCATCCTCTTCATCGTCATCTTCATCATCTTTATAAAGTATGGGCCCGTCTGAATCCGAGTCACTAGCTGCCGTCTCTCTAAACGCATTAGGGATAACGGTCACTTCTGGACTTTCCACATTAACACCCTGTGGTTTCCTGCTTCCGTCAGTTCTGTAAATGACCAAACACAAAAGAGTCACTTGAATTCAACACATCCTCTATACCACAATTACATTACTAACCAGAAAAAATAAACTACACGGCCATTCCAAGGCGTTCGTTTGCAGAACAATACCCAATTTAAACGAATTTGACGTTCATTCCTGAGAAATCGGCATTGAAACCGTGTCATGCAAGTAACGGATTGATATGTCTATTCGTATGTCTATTATGTGTCACCATTCATATGGATTAGTACTGTTTTTCTCGAACATCCATGAAAGATGTTGATGACAAAATGAAAATTTGGTCGCACAAGTCACACTTGTAGTAATGCTGGGGTGCCTCAAACAAACTAGGAGGGGTCGGAATACTGCTTGTAAACCTTATAGTCTGGAACGACCTGAGAATCAGACAAACCGACCCTCAGACCTCTCGTCTCGGGGAGTGGCGCGACTGACCAATGAGTGCCGACTCGCGGCCAATGGACACTCAGTGTGGGGGCTAGCGAATCGGTCGCAATGAACAGCGAGCAAGTTACAAACACTCTGTATTCAGCTCTAGAACAAATACAAATTGTGAAACACTTTTACTACTGCGACTACAAACTCTCCATGGAACTTTCACTTGGTATGGAATGCGTCCCCCCCCCCACTGGATTTTTGGTGAGCCCCTGCAGATGGAAGGACGCAATCCATTAACCGTGAAGAACTTCGACCATATTCAACTGGATTTTTCATTGTATCGACGTGAACAGACCAAACAGTGAAATTCCTACTTTCAATGGTCATGGTCTGAAAATAGACTATGAATGGTGGTACACGTAATACCCGTGGAAAGACTATAAAAATCGGACTTGTTTAGATTTCAGTTTGTTCATTCATGTACAAAATGGTACTTTCTATTTCTATTTATTTAATTGGAAGTTGAGTACTTGTGAAATTGACAATCGTAGCATGTCATGCAAGTCACGGATTTGAACTCCCACAGCTGGGAGATCTGAAATAACTGGGAGCTGCTATTCATCCTGTACTTGTGGCCCATGATATACCACATACTGGTAATGTTACATGTCTTGTTTAAGGTAACTAGAGGTAGTAAAATCAGACTTTGTTGTAGGAATGTCACGCAAGTCACGTATGGAATGGCTGTACAACAACTTTGACTCAACCTTGCTCTTACACTCCTCCTAAATTCACATTTCACAATATAGAAGATGTAACGTAATGTCTCAACCCCCTCCAGGGAACTATTTCAAGGGGTAGATGACGGTAAAATTTAGCATGTTCATTATATTCCACAGTCATGCAAGTTTCACATAGTTTTCCCAGAAATACATCATAGGAAATTGGGTCACAGATGTTGGTCAGGTGGTAATATAGGCAATGCCACCAGAAGGTACTCACATAGCCAGGCCGATGTGTAAGGAATAAAGCGCTAATTGGTTTGCTATTACATGTAAATAAGTGAGAAACTGGACTTGCTGTAAGCATGTTAATTATGTTCCTGTACCTAAACATCCTGAAGCATTTTGTTCTTCTTATACCACCACCATTTTCAAAAGACTATACATTTTCAGATATGTTCGGAGACAAGATGCTTCCTGTTATTGCTTACATCAGAGGCGACAGAAACAGTTGTTTCCACACCTGATTTTTTCCTCCCTCCCTCATTCTCTTCATGTTAATAAGACAAAAAAGGTTTTGCTTTCATGTTACAGTGAAACAAGAGAAAGAGTAAAGCCATCTGTCTGAAAGACTCTCCAGCAGCAGAACATGCACTGACACTAGACACTCCTTCTGTAAATGTTATAATATAAATATTTAAGCACTACCTAGCTCTGAAAATGCTTCCATTTATTTTCAGTAAAGAAACATCCATAATATAGTAACATATAGTGGTGGCTCAGTGGTTAATGGTCTGGGTTACTGACCTGAAGGTCAGTGGTTTTAAGCCCCGATACCAACAATTTGTTGGCCACTGAGTCCTTAAGCAGGGCCCTTAACCCTCAATTGCTCAGTTACTGTATATGAATGAGATAAATGTAGGTTACTTTGGATAAGGGCGTCTACCAAATGTCATAAATGTAAATAATATACCTTACTGTTTTTTCAGTGGTATTCGAAAACACATTTCTCCTCAAGAAGAAAACCATTGACTAAACAAGAACATTTTCTGCAAAAGTGCAAGTGCACTCAGTGCCGACGGTGACGGCGAGTGCGCAATATACATTTTCCCCTCCATTTTCTTCATTTGCTGGGTTGCCTGTGTGGGCACGTGAGGACCGACGCGTCAACAAAATCGAGCTCATGGCTTTACGTCATTTGCATAGGTATGGAGCTCCTTATAGAATGCTTCAACCTATCAATTACTGTACTGTCAACATCCCACATGGATCATTGTGAAATTTCTCTGCAATCCTTCGTGGTTCCAGTTTAAATCCCTTTATAGCTCGTGTCGCTTACTATAATAATAATAGTGAGTAACATACGCAATGCAGATTTGAATATTTAAAAGGTATTCTCTCATGCAAAAAAACAATACGTCCTGACATCACGTTTCCACCCTAGCTCACTAGCTAGGAATCCGTATGTCAGGCTACCCTTGTTTATATTTATAGTTATCGATTATGGATCCCGTTTAAAAACTCTTTAGCTCCTCCAAGGAAGCTCCATAGACGTTCCACAGGGGAATCACTGTGCATGACGTTTAATTCTGAGAATCCTTCTGAAGCCCTGTCGGAATGTCCCACGGAGCATCAGGAGTTCCCCTACCGAGGCTCCATGGAGGATATATACTTACTAATTGACAGCATTGTATTATACCAGGGTTTTCTGAATTATTCAGATTATTATAAGTCATAGATTATATGGAGTGTCTGCCACACATGTCCCTGTCAATGAGCTGTTACTATAGAAACGAGAACATAGGAATGAGCACATTAATAGAAATCTGGGATCTAAATTAAAGTGGGAGCTCTTATAAAAAAAAATTATCGTTTTTTTTTTTAATTAACACCTGCCTGCTAAATAATTTGAGAATTAAAGATGTATCTTCAACAGTACAAAGTTCACATATAAAGAAATTGAAAAAGTGTACAGAACTGAAGAAAACTGCATATATTGTACAGAGTGTGATAGAATATCTCAGAGAAGAATTGTAATGCATTTATCAAGCAGGAACCAGGAGGAGACGGTTCGATTTTACTCACTGTTGGTCTCCACCTGCTCCAGTCGCCGTGTCCTCGCTTATTGTCTCGGTGCTCTGTTTTTCCCCCAAGGTGTCTGAGGACAGTGCGCTTTGTGTAAACGCCGTCTCTTCTGTAGCTTTGTTTGCATGCGTCTGACTTCTCTCCGCCACCGATGATTCTGACTGTTTCTTAGCACTTTCACCGACCTGAGCCGTCTCTTTCACAGACTTCCCATCGGCACCGGAGGCCAGCCGGCTATGTCGTTGCTCTTTACTGGAAGTGCTGCTTTCAGCTGGGTTTTCACACCCAGACGAGGGTTTGGGACGGGGCTGAGGTGATCTGGCTTTCTTTCCAGTCTTAGTCTCCGCTGGAGTCAGTTCTGAGGGACCATCTTTGACGTTCTTAACACTGGTTGTTGAAGAGGCCTGAGACGAACTCTTAGATGAGCCAGCAGTTTTCTTAGGAGTGGTGGATTTTCCTGTCAGGAAATGGCACAGAGTGAGAACAAAGCTTTTGTCCCCCTCAGAATGTCTGAAAATGTATCCTATGTACAAGCCGCCCCCAAAAGAACACCACTGAGAGAAACAGTGATGACAGAAATAAGCAAAAGAGAATTTTTTTTTTTTTACAAAAGTTTTACACCAGACGTGATGAAAGCAATCTTCTAACCAATTCGCACCACTCAGGTGTTTTTAAAGACCTACATTTGAACAGAGCAACACCATCACACATGCCTGTAGTAAGAATGAGAGATAGATACCTATCTATCTCTCTCTTATATATATATATATATATATATATATACATATATACACACATATATACACACATATATACACACACAAAAACACAGTGAAGATTATACACCAACACTTTTGCCTAAAAGGGGTCCTAATAAAAAGAAGTAAAACATTTCTTCTCTATAATTCTTTTGTGAAAATCTTTTGAACAATGCATTTGTAGGCAATGAGAACCAAAAAATAATTCTGACAAGTATGTTGAGGTAAAAGTATGGCTAATAAACAAAAACACTGAAAATACCAATTTTTCAGAAGATGTCTTTTTTTTAACTTTGCATAGCATGAATGAATGGATGGTTTAGCGAGTAAAGAAATTAAAAAAATACAGTAGTGTGCAGTGATGGTTATACACTTAACAAAATGAAGATAAATCAGAAACCAAGTACTATTCAAGTATTTATTTCATGTAA
>JAOUQZ010000039.1:23282322-23310981 GCA_028564935.1 Neosilurus hyrtlii
GTGGGAGGCATGTAAAAGAACCATTGCTGATTTTCGTCAAGAGTAGCTGCATAGCCGTCAGCGTGTTTCTGCCCTGTAATGGCCTGGTGAGCTGTCCAGGATGTACTCTGCCCTCGCCCAGAGTCGCTTGAGATGGGTGCCAGCCTCCCCGCGACCCTAAGTAGGAATAAGCGGTTCAGAAATATCTGAATACCCAGAATTATCTGAAACCTCCATTCTGATGCAGAGAAATATCCAGACTTGCCAAGGCAGGTTTATTGGAAAAGAAACACTTTATTGAGCCAACTGGCAGTTTTCTGAATATAAAGGTTAAAGAATGCATCTGCTTGGAGAGAACGAAACAGAAAGTTTTACTCAGAACCTTTTCCTCTACATGTGAATCAAGCACCTGGCTCTCTACTTATTTAAATCTGCTCCTATACAAATTCTTTCGGCCTACAGTGCTGAACTTGACTACACTGGTTTTGCATGGTTCTCACCTCCTCGTCACAATCAGAAGCGCACTACTACTGACACGTTTCGGAGAAGCCAAGTTCTTTACACCGCACTGAGCTCATTAGTGAGTGCATGTTATAGGAACATGTCAGGTGCCAAATATGTAACGGAAATGTAAAATAATCTTTTATTATATATATATTTTATATATTTTATAATTCAGTACCCTATAGGTTTTGTTAATGATGTCATGAAGGACTTCAAATACTGGAGGGCTAACGCCTGGTGTGTTTTCTGGAAGCTAAACAATATCTGGCTTTCAAAGCCTTGTGTTGAACTCAAAACCAACATCTTTAAAGCCTCAGTTCTCTGTGTGCTCTTGTATAGAATCTTACACGCTCAGGCAAACGCTGATGAACAAGATAAACATATTTAAACTCAGTGTCGCCGAATCATCCTTCCATCCATGGTATGAACCAACAACAAGTTCTCATCGCAGACGAGGAAGTCTATCTGTGAACAGGAACAAGGCCGCTAGGTGAAAGTGTCATCCACAGGCAGCTATCATTTTAGGGGCACTCAATCAGAAGAGACCCAAAAGATATAGTACAGCAATACATCCTGAACACGCCCCCACATGGTGTGAGACACCGAGGAAGGCATGGGCCAAGCTATCTGCAGTAGACGGCCAAACTCCTTTCCAATGACATGGAGCTTTCTGAGCAGGAGATCAGAGCAATGGCGACTTAAGACACCTCTTGATTCACCGTTCACAGGACATACTTTAAAATATCAGCATGATCACAGACTCTCTGGCTCATGCGTACACTAGCGTCAAGTGTCAGTAAGTCAAGCCTATAAAATAAATAAATAAATAAAACATTTTTATTGGTTAATAAATAAATGAGTGCTTGGTTTAGAACACGTTAACCATGATCCTTCAGAGACACCATGTGTACTAGTAGTTTCTTTCCGAAAGTATGTTCATTATTAGCATCTGGTAAAGGTTTTTGGAGGCATCTCTCAGATGGTCAGGCTGGGCACAGCTGGATTATTACCGTAGCTGAAATTCGTCAACAAATTAGAACTGTACAGCCTCTTACCAAGACATAAACAAGCCATTTATCAGTATTCATATGCAAGGAGCTTCACACCCCTATTGCTAAATACTTCACAACTTTACTTTCGTGTCAACATCCTTCCTCTCACATGACATAATTCTGTACACATTTCATCAGCATTAATCAATCCATGCAAAAACTAAATTAAAATAAAATAAATAAACAAAGCATGAGAGCGAGAAAGCGGTGGGATCTCAGCTGAAGTATTTTACAGGGTCTTTCATATCAGCGCTCTCATGGCAACCTGTTTCTTATTAGATTAGTCATACTATTGGCTTGCATCACCGACTAAATATAGAGGGACAGAGTGAGGGAGGCTGTTGGAGGAGGCGTGAAGGGGGTGTGATTCTTTTGGTTAAGTGTCATTTGAACACAAAACCTATAGCACAGCTCGGCCGTCACAAACATAACATCATTTTTTTTCTCCAGAACCAGTGACTGTTCTTCTTCTGAAAAGCTAGACAGATATATTTACATTTTTTTGGTATAAAAGGTTCTTCTCCTTTCCCTAAGCTCTCGTCTTGCCTTATTGTTCAGTAACAATAATATACCCTTCTGCTCCGAATATATGAAATATGCTGTCTGAGGCTTTTATGAGGCCAAGGAAGAAAAGGAAGTTTTTTTAGGCCTCCATCTTCTAATCTCACTCTTTCACTTCCTAATAAATAAACACTGAGTGGAAACAAGAGAGCCATTTTAGTGAACACTATGTTCCATTAAGGACCGGAAAGAAGCTGTAACGTTCATTATTGTCCTTGATGACCTTGCTCGTATAAAGTGATAAGGACACCATGACAACGTTCTCTAAGGTTGAACAAAGGACAAATCCAATTCTGGTGCCAATCAAGATCATTAAAACAGCATCATTTATGTATGGAATGTTTTTATCTGTTTATTCGCTTTGTTTTTTCTTAACGAAAAGGATATGCACTTTATCCTAGTGACGTTCTCATTTGTTTTGATATGAAGTGATAGATTTCAGAGGTTTATGAGGGTTAGGATTTACAAGAGGAAACAAACAGTAATAGGGCTGAATATCAATAAGGTTAATGGTTCTATTGATTTTGTTTTGTTTTCAAAAATATCCACAATTCACTGCATAAGATGGACAGCTGGCTTGAGAAATCAAAATTGAATATAGCACATTTTCCATTTACGCTACTGCGTGGCTCGTTATTTCTGAGTAACAGACGGTTGCTATGTGTAACAGTTTTTAGAAGCAAAAAACTTTTTAAAATCAATATTTTTGTGACAAATGATTAATTTCCTTTCTAAGTAGCCACGAAACAAGCAGGATATTGTACAGCAAGGTGGTCATTACTGACACATAAGCCCCGACAGGGTGATGCACGACACGTAGCTGAGGCTCACTGTAGCTTATCCCTTACATAATACACAACAAGATATGCCTTTGTGGGAAAATAATGAACAGCATGTTAGCGTGATGCCTTCGCCACCCAAAAGTGGATTATTTTTTAAAAACACCACATCCTGAAATTATTTCTTCCTCTTCCTAACAGAGCAGTGCACCATTACGCTTGCAATTACAGTTCTGAATGTACTTGTGAATGACACCATGCTTTTACACCCTGTACAGTTACTTTTAATTACTGTGGCAGTTAGTTACTTTTATCACTTATATATGTGACCCCTCACAGCAAAGTGGGTATTAAGTTGGAAATTATTAAATAATTTGTTGAACTTTAAACCTGATTTTCTTCTTAGGATCTTAGGATATCAGCCACAAAATGGTACCAATTAACTCAAAATTTAAAAATTTTGTAAGCTAGTGTAGTGTCTTGTAAGCTAGTCATTTACATTTACAGCATTTGGCAGACGCTCTTATCCAGAAAAATTATCATTTTTATACAACTGAGCAATTGAGGGTTAAGGGCCTCGCTCAAGGGCCCACAGTGGTGATGGTGAGGATTGAACCGCTGACCTTTGGATCATTAACCCATCGTCTTAACAACTAAGCCACCACTGCACTGCGGATATTTAGTCACGCCACTGAGAAGCTAGACTTCGCCATGGTAAAATCCTCCCTGGCTGTTACGGACTGCAAATAAATCTGTTTACAGGAAACTTTACCATACCACCAGTCTTCAGTCAACTTGGGTTACAGTTTCCCTTAACTAGAACTAAGAGGCTCAAACCTGTTCTAGCATGAACGTCACCTTGCACACACAGAGAAGGCCATGACCACCTTGCAAAGGCTGAAGTGGGAAAATGTGTCACCTGCCTGCACAGAGCACGAACCTCACACCCCATTGAACACGTCTGGCATGAATTGGAACCCCAACTCCCCCAGGTGTCCCCTCCTGACATCAGTGCCTGATAATGCCTTACTAGTACTTTAATAATGCTCTTGTGGATGAATGATCACAAATCACCCCAAAATCTAGTGGACAGTCTTCCCAAAAGAGAGAAATGTATTATAACAGCAAAGAGGAATGAAACCTGGAGGCCAACGATGAAGAAACACAATGGGTGTTATGGTCAAGCGTCCACAAACTTTTGACCATATAGTGTATGTCCATGCAAGTAGCTGGTACTATAGAAATAACAACATATTACAAAGAGCACATTAATACGAACAGGCCAGATTTTCCAGCTGGAATTCACATGTCAGAGCTTCTGGTGACGAATTAACACCTACTGACCAATTATGACTTCAACAGCATGTTCATATTACAACCTTTACACGCTACCACACACAAAATTATAGAAAACAATTACAAGTATACTGCTGACACCAAGACATCACCTGACATACGACCCTGTGTAAATAATTTCATTCACAGATTTCCTTCATGCACACACTTTTAACATTACGTACTGTGGGGGAAAAAAGCCAGAACACAAGGACGTCAAGAGGCTCGACTATTTTTAAAATGCCCCAGAGCCATAATCATGCTGTAAAGAATAGTAGCATATTGTTATAAGGTGAGAAAGACTAAAGCTGCATTCACACAGGAAGCAACGAGCAACACACTATTCGCTTTGCAACTGAACTGCACACGAAGTCGCCTGTTTTACACGGTTTCACCTCTCATCACTCGTTTCGCTGGTGATCCTTGACTTCGCATTGTCGATGGACACTGCCGGCGTGAATCCAGCTTAAAACAGCCAGAGTACAAGCAGGAAGGAGGGAAATGTCCAACCCTATTTAAATGTTTGTGCTGCCACAATTAGCAATTCAAAATAGCACTTGTTCAAAGATTGTCTAAAGATGAGCTAAGACAGAGCTGTGATCATCTGATTTGAGTTTTTCAGGCTCATCATCAAGCCTGCAGCTTTGGAAATGATTTCTCACCTACCTATAATTAGTAGAAAGGGACGACAAAGGCTTTATTCACATCTGGCATGAACATGTGGTCACTATTTCACTTCCCACTTGGCATCAGAGTCTCCACATGACTTGAGTGAGGATCTAACTTCTTTGCTTTATATACAAATGCACCACAACATCCATATTTCGATAAACGTTGATTATTAACGTCGCACAAATTGCCTGCTCTGTAAACATGTGACGGGAAGATGTGATCTGATGGCACGCATCGTGAATTGGAGGCGAGAGATAATAACGAGAGACGAGGCAAAGACACTGAGTAGAGAAAACAGCAATAGGTGTCCAAAATTTGGGATCATTTCAGGTGAAAATTTTGTATAGAGCAGGGGTGTCTAACTTACTTTCACTGAGGGCCACATCACTAAATTTAAAGGTGATCGAGGGCTGAATAACTACTCAACGTCTATTCTAAAAGAGTAACCATGAATTCTTCATGGCAAAATTATGTATGGGTATTAAAGGGTTTTTTTTTTTAATAAGAGCTCCAACTTTAAATCAGATCCCAGGTTTCTATTAATGTGCTCACTCTTACATGTTCTCGTTTCTATAGTAACAGCTCATTCACGGGGATATGTATGGAAGGCGTTCGATATAATCTATGACTTATAATAACCTGAATAATTCGGCGTTGTTATTTAAGCAGGGGAGCCCGAGCCTCAATCCCAGGACCTTCTTGCTGTGAGGCGGACGCACTAAGCGCTACACCACTGCGCCCCCTGATACCATTAGTAATAAATGCAAATCAATGGTTTGCTATTTTACGTCAATGCTATAGCTACATGAAATACATGTAATGGTTAGGTAAAACCTTAAACCGGTATGCTGGCCAGTCATGTGTTTTCCTCAAGAAAAAAAAACATAAATTTTTTTTATAAAGTCTGCCCTTCCTTCGTGTGATCATTATGATAGTTAAACACACTCGAAGGGACGGGTATTGTAATAAATAACCAGTTTTGAATCAGTGAAAGCCTGAGTAGCATCAAGCCCTGACCGCATTCTCTTCTGTTATCAGTGCGAGATATTAAAGATATGAAATTTAAACAAAACAAATGCACCATAAGGTGCACAATGTAGCTTAATAACTCCAGTTTCAGGACTAGTTTCCCTTCGAGTCTCATCACAGACATTAAACTGAAAAGGGTTTTTAAAGAAGAAACATTTTATAAAAACACCCATATCATTTACAGCATTGTGCAGACACCCTTATCCAGAGTGACATACATCTATCTTTTTTTTATGCAACTTAGCAATTAGGGGTTAAGGGCCTTGCTCAAGGGCCTAACAGTGGCAGCTTGGTGGTACTGGGGTTGAACCACAGACCTTCAGATTAGTAGTCCAGAGCCTTAATCACTGAGCCACCACGGCCCATGTCTGTGTGATACAGGTGGCCCTCCTGTTGTGTTTGGTCATGGTGCAGGGTAAGCTACGACATCTCATCTGGAAATGTGATGCTGTTGACTCACTTCAACTTTGTCACTGAACCAATACAGGGGAAAAAAAGCACATTTTTTATCAAGGCACTTGATTTAAAAAAACTGTTTTGTTCATAGTAAAATGTTTTTTTTTCCTTTTGGTTGTTAATTGATGATAAAACTATTTACAATCCAAACCAATGCAGTATGTTTAAAAGGAGTAGTACCAATGATACCGGTTTCCCCAAACACAGACACACAAGGGACGTATTTCCACTTAAGAAGAGATCATCAGCTGACTAGCTGGACCTTCAATGTGACCCAGGACACATTAGAGTACCCAGTGCTAAAAGAATGTGCTCGCATGCAGCCCAGACCACCTCTGAGTGTGGTCTGAGTGACTGCATCACGGCACGTCTTGAGGACACTTTGACCCCGTTCTCATCTGTACTCACAGCTCACTGGTGACCTGCTCACCCAGGACACGCGTAAATGCAAATGTGAATTGGGTCAAAGGTCAAGCAACCCCAAGGCTTGATGCTTGGTCCTGGTCCACCTTGATTTGACATGCTGGACCAGGGCCATGATGACATGATGACCAACATGACATCTGGCTCCATCAGTCTGAATACAGACGCCCCCCAGGGGTGTGTGCTCAACCCTCTGCTGTTCACGCTGCTCACCCAATGACTGCTCAGAATCCAAACTTCAATGTTAAATTCACCGATGACACTACTGTTATCGGCCTCCAACAACAACGAGGCACTATTTAGAGAGGAGGTGGAAAGATTGATGAGCTGGTGTGACAGCAACAACCTGTCGCTGAATGTGGACAAATCCAAGGAGATGGTGGTGGACTTAAGGAGAAGACCAGCTGTCAATGATCCCCTTTTCATAAATGGCTCGAGAGTAGAGAGGGTCAGTACCACCATTTTTGATGACCTCTCGTGGTCCAAAAACACCAGCTCTGTGGTGAAGAAGGCTCATCAGCATCTCCATTTCTTGCAGAAATTGAAACAGGCCAGCCTTCCACCACCCATCCTCACCACCATCTAGAGAGGTGCTATGGAGAGTGTCCTGACAAACTGTCTGACTGTCAGGAGCTGTAGTGCCCAGGATCACAAGGGCCTGCAACACACTGTGAGGCCATTGTTCCCCAGTGACCAACCATTGCTCTCCATTGTTCCCAACAACCAACCATTGCTCTCCATTGTTCCCAACCAGCAACCATTGTTCTCCATTGTTCCCAACGACCAACCATTGCTCACCATTGTTCCCAACAACCAACCATTGCTCTCCATTGTTTCCAACAACCAACCATTGCTCTCCATTGTTCCCAACAACCAACCATTGCTCACCATTGTTCCCAACCAGCAACCATTGTTCTCCATTATTCCCAACGACCAACCATTGCTCATCATTGTTCCCAACGACCAACCATTGCACGACCAACCATTGCTCTCCATTGTTCCCAACGACCAACCATTGCTCTCCATTGTTCCCAACAACCAACCATTGTTCTACATTGTTCCTAATGACCAACCACTGATCCCTATTGTTCCCAATGACCAACCACTGACCTTCATTGCTTCCAATGGCCAACCACTGACCTCCATTGTTCCCAATGACCAGCCACCAACTACTGATCACCAGTGCCCCCAACCACCAATCATTGATCACCATTATTCCCAATGACTAACCACCGATCCCACTTTGGCATGTTGTATTAAACCTACATTTACACATAATAAAAGTGAGATATCCCAATGCAACTATTTTCCCATGTGTCCATTTCTGACCACTTGTTTCTAATGCTTTTTTCACTGTGTTCTTGATATAAACTGTATTATTTTGTGTAAACAGTTTAAGATGCCCCAACCATTAACAACCACATTCTCGAAGCAATGAGTTGGAATTTTTTATTTTCTGTTCTAAATATATATTTGATTGTATTTGATTGCAATGAAGCATGCGATTTCTGAAGGCTGCCATGACTCGAGAGGTCATGAAAGGTGGAACATAAGCAATCTCCTGCTGAATAGCAACCTTTAAGGGCTTCAAAAGTTTAGGGTTGACCACAACAAGACCACATTTCCAGAAACATTTCCTTCAGAACTTCCAAAGATCTTCAAGCTGTGTGTGCCGTAGTTCCATCTTCCAGAAAATACTTATCAAGTTCTTCAAGCTCAAGGTGTCCAAGCTGAAGTAGGACTGCCAACAGACCTCAGCACAGCCTCTTATTTTCAAGTGTGCAAATAATGATGACTAAAAACTTTACTGAATGAAGTTTCATGTGTGCAAATAGTAATTTAATTACCTTTTTCTTTTTAATTTACTTTTGAAATGTGGGAGGTTTTTTTGAGTCACCCTGTATCAGCTTATCCAACAAATTTACTTACTTCCAGATAAGTATTTACTTTCAGATAAGACTAACATAAAAGAGCTTTTCAAATTCTGAAAAACGTCCAAGTCCCTCAACAGGCCTAAATTTCCTATTTAGTGTCAGGAAAGACATTTCTTAATGTTTAAAATAAATAAATAAAAGATGGAGAAAAAAGAATACTGTTGTGTAGTGGTTTGCACATTTGCCCCACAACAAGAAGGTCTTAAGTAGCCACTGGCACATCCGCTAGACACGTGTGATATACATCCTCACGCTTGATAACGCAAAACGATAAATAACCAAGTAAAACCAACACAATATTATGAAAAAGTAACATCCCTGCCATAGTTGAGTGAAGTTTGAAGGAATAATCTCATGCGATTCAGAAAATTTTCTGGCTAAGTGTAGCCTTCAAAAGGCCATATCTTCAAAACCACTGGGCTGATTCTCCTGACCTAGGGCTTAATATTTAAAGTTTAAGGAGCTTAAGATTTTTATTGCATTTTGAAAATGATCCAGATTGTTCTTAAAAAATAAATAAATTTAAAAAAGGTGCCAGTGTCTATCCTGGGTTCAAATCCCGGGGCTCGGCGAGGACATTTCCGCGTGAAGTCTGCATGTTCTCCCTGCGCTTGCGTGGGTTTCCTCCGGGTACTCCGGTTTCTTCCCACAGTCGAAAAACAAGCACGTTCGGCTAACAGGCTGTTCCAAGGTTTGGATGTGAGTATTAACGGTTGTGTATATGTTCAGGGTGTAACCCACCTTCGCCCAGAGTCGACTGACATAGGCTCCAGGCCCTCCGCAAACCTAGTAGGAGTGAACGGTTGAACATATAATGATGGGACTGAAAGTGAGGTGTGATATGAATAGAAATCCACCTCAAAGTCAAGTTTAAGCTCTCACACACACACACACACACACACACACACACACACGTACAATAAGCTGTCCATGTGGACATTTATTCCTGGCTCACAAACACACCTTATTGGTGGAAACCCTGTTTAAAGGAAGAGCTTAAAGACTAAACGCGCTGGTGTTTTTAACTGCAGGCTGTGCGAGATACAGAATAACCCCAAAGCAAAGCGGCGCTGCAGGAGGATTTCAGGCGACTTGTTAGAATAAGATGTTTGTGGGTGGGTGGAACTTTACTGATACTATTTACTGCGATAGTTTTGAGGTTTGAGACGCAGCCAAACTTTCCGTCTCGGGACTGACAGTGTCTGAAAATCTCCCACGGGGTCCGCACACACTCGCACACACTCTCACACACACTCTCATGCTCTCGCACACACTCACACACACTCTCATGCTCTCGCACACACTCTTATGCACACTCTCACACACTCACATTCTCTCACTCTTACACACACTGACACTCACACACACTCACTCACTCTCGCACACATTCTCTCACTCTCACTGACACTCGCACACACATTCACTCTCGCACACACTCTCACACGCACACACTCACATACAGTGACACTCTCGCACACACACTCACTCTCTCACATACTCACACACAGTGACACTCTCGCACACACTCTCACACACACACTCTCTCACACACTCACGCACACACTCACACACAGTGACACTCTCGCACACACTCTCACACAGTGACACTCTCGCACACACTCTCACACACACTCTCACACACACTCTCACACACACTCACCGCCGGTTCCATGAGACAGGCTGGATACTGATGTTTGGCCCATGACGCTCCGCGCGCCCTTAACGGGGCCGCCGCTAAGAAAAACACCGCGCGCTCCCTAAACTTCCGCTCCGCCGACCGAGCGCGCGACTCATTATCACCGGCGGTCAGCTCTGTGCCCCGGATCACCGGCTCTTCATCACAGCACAAAAAAGCCCGACTTCACCGTGCTGAACTCGCGAGCATTCCTCCAGGCCCTGGAGCTGAAGGGGACTCTGCACGCAAACCCGCCGCAGCTGAGCCGAGCGGGGAGAGGAAGTGGTCTGACTCCTCCTTTCTCAGGCCCCTAAGATCTCAGCAGGGACTGACGATACTACCTCCAAAAAACATCACGATACCTGTACTAACTTTTAAAAAGTCCTCTTATATGCACCTATATGCAGCTTGCACTTGAGTAAATGCATTAACGCACGTGCACAATGCACTATAAATAGAGACGTAAAGCTTACTGAGGGTTAAAGCGGTTTTTACACAAATTTTTGGTTGCCAAAAAAAGGGGTGGTGTAATGGTTAGCACACAGTGGTTGCCTGGGTTTCCTCCTTTTTCCTCCCACAGTCCAAAAACATGCACAGTGAGAAAAGTGGATGTTCCAGATTGTGAGAGTGAGGGTGATTGTTTGTGTGAGTGTGTTGCCCCGCGATGACCTGGCGAGCTGTTCAGGGCGTTACGCGCCTTCGCCCGGATTCAGCTGAGATCCTCGCGACCCTAAAGAGGATTAAGAAAATTATTTAGTTAAACGAATGGATGAATAGTTGCCGAAATGTCTAAATCTAAATATGGAACAAGTGTCCAAAATCTGCTAAATGTGTATTTGCCGAAAAGCCTTTCAGCCTGCAAATGAAAACGAGCTCCTAAACCCAGTACGGAGTTTTGATTTACTGTATTATTCCTACAAGGCAAATTTGGCTTCTGCATTTAACCCCCCGAAAGTGAGCACACACGTAAACACACTCGTAGCAGTGGGCTGCCACACGTCACAGCACTTGGAGAAAGCGCTTCAGCCATGAAGGTGGAGGAAGTAAAGGTCCCGCTGGCCCCCCCAACCACCACCACACATTTTTCCTGATTCGGGAATTGAACTAGCGACCTTTTGGTCTCAAACCTGCTTCTCTAACATTGTAATAATCCAGCACCCTACCACCACGCCACCATACGGTAGTAAGTGTAATAGATTACATAAAATGTGAGACCGGTGTGAGGTAGTATATACACAGAGCAACACCCACAGAGGCACTGCGATGGTCTTGCGAGCTGTTCAGGGTGTACCCTGACTTCGCCCAGTGTCAGCTGAGATAGTGATCAGCCTCCCTGCAACCCTGGTATGATTAAGCATTACAGCAAATACTAGAACAGTGAATACACAGCACAGAAAATAGACATAACAGTGTTGTGTGGGAAAGGTACTGCAACTATTGACATATAACAATAGATAGCAAAGGGACATCACACCAAATATTGATTTTGTTTCATTGTTTACTCCTTACTGTGCTTTATATAATTATGTATGAAGAAACATTAAATTAAATTACTCATTCAAACAGCTTAATCCTTACTATTAGGGTCATTTGGAGGCTGGAGGCTATCTCAGCCTACATTGGGCGAAGGCAGGGTACACAATGAACAACTCGCAAGACCATCGCAGGGCAACACACACGCAACCATTTGCACTTACACTCACAGCTAGGGGCAATTTGGAACAGCCAATCAGCCTAATGTGCATGTCTGTGGACGGTGGGAGATAAGCAGAGTCCTCGGAGGAAACTCCGGCAAGCACGAATAGAACATGCAAACTCCACATAAGCTGGAAATTCGGAGCACGGGACTTGAACCCAGGACCTATGTCTTGGTGAGGTGGACGTGCTAACCACTACACCAGCATCCCACCTTAACCTAATTATTTATATGTACATATAGGGCATCTTTGCTCTACAGCATTTCTTTGCATGTGCTTAAAACCTTTGCACAGTACTGTATCTTGGGCACGAATGATGATCACACATTCATGCTAGATTTTTTCCTTTAATGAACACATAGAGCTACCCCAGCTTAAAAGCACATTCCTTTCTGACTGTGATTTGAAAGAAAAAAATTTCTTTATTAGCTACAAATATTGTAGCCGCCATTTGGAGCCTCAAATCTGGTAACCAGATATCACGCACTGCCTTCACATCACATCTAGTAACCAAGAAGTGCAAAAATCTTTCTTTCCTTCTTATCAGCTGATTGCACATTTGGACTGTTGTCCTGTTGCACGATACTTACAAACCTATTCATCTTTTTCTACAAAAGGAGGGAATCTTTATGATTTGTCCATTAAAATATTTTGTAGCTGCTAAAAAAGAGCAGTGCCCAACCCCTGGTTAACCTCTGGCAGCAGTTCAGAAGTAGTCCGATTCTCCAAAACTATGAGCATGGCCACAGCGAGAGGAAGTAAAGGATGTTATGGGGGGGAAGGGGGTATCTATTTTGATCCAACCCTGTTGTTTTCAACAACATTTCTTTTTCAGTCCAATCACAATGATTAAAATTACTAGTTAATCCCCGTGTGAAATTAAAACTGACCTTTACCTGGCTAGTTTATGTCTTTGGTGGTGATTTTGTGCATAATTCATCATAAAATCACTGATCATAATTCTAGGATATGTGTAAATATAAATTAAAATGCAAGCTTTGCTAGCCTCTAAATGTCTTGTAATATTTTTCACGGTGGAAAAGCAGTAAGAGTAGGCGGCACGGTGGTGTAGTGGTTAGCATGTTCACCTCAGAGCTAGGCGGTCCTGGGTTTGATTCCTATGCTCAGGCGTTTCTGTGTGGAGTTTGCATATTCTCTCCACGTTTATGTGAGCTTCCTCTGGGCACTGCGGTCCAAAGACATATACATTAGGTTAATATGCTGTTTCAAATTGGCGCTAGGTGTGTTTGTGTGTATGTGTTGGCTCTGTGTTGGTCTGGCGAGCTGTTCAGGGAGTACCCCATCTTCGCCCAGTGTCAGCTGAGATAGGCACCAGCCTCCTTGCAACCCTAGTAGGATTAAACGATTCGGCAAATGAATGAGTGAGCAGTAGGAGTAAACCCCTATGACTGATTCAAGACTTTAGTTTGGATCTGACTCCATGTTTGTTTTGTCACGTCCACTTTGCACAATTCACTCAAATGGTCAATAATTTCTGCCTGAATATCCTGTTTCACTCAATAATGCATTACATTACAGAGGTAAAATGCATTATGATTTCCATTTCACAGTGTCTTTCATGTGTACATTCAGTATCACTGTTTTTTTAAAATAAGGAAACGTCTAGATTGATACATATTGATGTTTCATCTTATCATTTCATCTTTCATCTTAGCCACATGCTTGCGTTTTTGCAATAAAGACATTTCAGCTCCAACTGGGTTATCAAAGGCCGGCCATGTCTCTCACTGTCTGTGGTGAGAGGCATGTAAAAGAACCATTGCTGACTTTCGAAAAGAGTAGGCTGCATCGCCGTCAGCGTGTTTCTGCCTTGGCTTGGTGAGCTGTCCAAGGTGTACTTTGCCCTCGACCAGAGTTGGCTGAGATGGGTGCCAGCCTCCCCGCGACCCTAATTAGGATTAAGTGGTTCAGAAAATGAATGAATGACTTTTCAGCTCCATTATTTTGAGATTAAAATCTTTAGCAAATAACAGGAGAGGAATTTAACCAGGGAAAGAAGTTGGCTAAGCCGAAATGGTAAAAACATGTCCTTTGTAGAGTATTTAAATTTTTTTTTTAAAACCTCCACACAGAAATGCCCAGGACTTGAACCCGGGAACGTCTTGCTGTGAGGCGGACGTGGTAACCACTATGCTACTGGGCCAGATATTATCATTAGTATCACATGTCAAATGTAAATGTTGCAGTAAATTTGTTTAAGTCTGACCTTTATTCATGTGATTAATTATAATAGAAACACACGCTCATAGGGATGGGTATTGATAATTTGTTGTTTATGAAGATTTCAAATGCAGATACCTTTCAATACACCTGGCTTGAAATCAGTAAGATGAATGTCTGCCATTCTACATCTACCCGTCCAGCTTCACTGTAATCAAGTATTCGATGCTGAAGTTGATTTAGCATCAAGTTTATGCTTGACTTACTGAAAAACAGGCCAAAAGGGCCCCAGTCGCCCTTCCCTCCCCTCCTTCTCCCTCCCCTTCCAGTTCATCTCTGGCTTAGCGGAGAAGTTGTGTGGGAGTAATCCGGACAGGAAGTGTTACGGAAACTAGCCTGCTCCGGAGATGGAAAGCATTGTTCTCTATGGCGAAGTTCTCATCCAGCTGCGGCTTCCCACCCCTTCCCCTTTTCCTGTGTGCTCTGCTCACTATCACAATACATGATACGCTGTCATACTAACAAAGGTGAAATCCGTGACTCAGTGCACGATAGCATTTGTGAGCAGCAACCGTATTTTAGGTTAAAGGTGATATTTGTATGGCCCCACATCAAAGACCTTTGAAACAAATGCTGGTCAGGGCTTAAGGGAAAGAAAAAGGCTTTCTGTTGAATTCTGACCGAGTTCAAATCTGAGCCCTTTATACTGCATCCAAAGGTTACAGTGAGAATCCATCAAACTAGACATTATTATACTGCACCAACATATATTGCTTATATTAAACTTGATCAGCATTCACCGCAGCATCTGCTGCCCTCAACAGCCAGAGGACAACCATAACTTTTACACCAGACTGATAGCACGCTCTGCCTGCTTCTGATCAACACACACTCTGACAAGGCTTGACAGGGCACCTTTTGTCTCTCTCACACACACACACACACACACACACACACACACACACACACACACACACACACATATAAACCACACATGGTCCACAAGGGAAACTGATACACTGCCCGAGGTACCTGATTTATCCATGACTATCTGTCCAAATACTCACAGTAGATAGAAAGGTATTTCTATTCCACTCCCTTGACACTTAATCATATAAATAATGTTTGGTCTAAGCAGACGAGTGTGTACTTTGCGTGTGTAGAGGTGTTTGAGCCCTGGATGGATACCCAGTGTTCTACTGTTTTCCCTCAATGCTTCCTCTTTAGGATCAATTAAATATAATTATTTTACATTATATGTACATATGCATGCTAAAAAAGGCTATTGCCAACCTGAGAGCCCTTACGTGTTCTTTGTAGAACCATGCATGTCTAGAGTGGGATCCCAATAGAACCCCCTGAGAACCCGTAGCAATCCAAAGACTTTTTGAAACGTGTAGACCAATGGTGTCCATCCCTGTTCCTGGAGCTCAACCTCCCTAAAGACTTTTATTCCAACCATAATCATGCCCACCTACCCATCTGATCATCTAATCAAGACTTTGAAGACGTTGAAATGAACTTAAGGCGATGATTAGATTTGTCAGGTGAGTACATTATGGTTGGAGCTAAAGTCTTCAGGGAGGTAGATCTCCAGGAAGAGGGTTGGGCACCACTGGTGTAGACGGTACAGCAAAACCACACAGACTTTTTTTTATTTATTCTACTTCAGGAACTGCTTCATCTTGGTCATAATGGAGGTAGACAGGTAGATGTGATCTGGGGACCACAAAGAATAAGGAATACATGCAGGATGGAATGCAAGGAACCATACACACATGCAGACACAAACACATGTATCACATCAGTGTTCATTACAGGTACTACCTACATTCATACACCCATCCGTACCTGGGGCAATCTGACATTCTGGCATAACCAATCTATCTACCAGCATGTGTCTGGAAGGTGGGAGAAAATGTGAGAACAAAAAGGACACCCACATGGATAGTAACTTGAATGCAAGATTGAACGGCGGGGCGGTCTGGGAACCCTGGAGTGATGATGGGGAGCTCTACAATACTGTGCCACCCACACCATAGACTAGTAAACCTCACTGTAATACACTGTGAGGATAAACCACTAAATCCTGTTAGGTATGTCACTCAGGAGAAATGTGTTGAGGATCTAAATATAAGTAAAACCAGATAAGGGACAGATTTCATGTAGAACCCCTTTAGGAAGCTAAGAACTATCCAAGGAACTAAGATTGTACAGCTACATAAATACAAATGTATGCATGTACGTATGTAGGCAGTTATATAATCTTCCGTTTTTAGGACGTATTACCGTTTGGTCTCATTTTGTTTCTAGGAAAGTGTCTTCCGAATCAATAATCAGGTTGGTGAGGTATGCTGTAGAAAGCAGCACAAATTCTGTTTGCATGCTGACTCATAGTGTCCAATAATGTCTTCTCGTTAGAGATCATTTATAGTGGGCGTTTTAGTGAGTCACCAAATTGCAGACCGTCTCCTACGGCTTTCAGGTACGTTTCTGGAAAACACTGCCATCTTTTGGTCATCTATTGACTTTTTCCTCCATGCCCTTAAACTAGGTGTCAGGTACAGGTCTGAGGTCAATTTAAGATGCTTTTCACTGTCTAAACACAACAGATAGTGTTAATAGTACTTGCTGACTTTTTAATGCTCTACTAGCCTTGACATATGGGAGTTTAAGTGAAGGCACATGCACAAGGATGCCATATTCTGGACTAAAACAAAAACAAACAACAACAACAACAAAAGAAAACCTGAATTATGTTATAAAACCGACGCCCACCTTTTCCACCTCTACTGTATATGTGATCTCATTAAAGTGTTTCTAATAACTATAACAATTTTTTAAATAGCCCTTTGGTTATTTACATTTTTAATAATAATAATAAAAATAATAATAATAACAATAATAACAATGTGATTTGGCAAGTGCTCTGAGATTCCTTCTTTTGTATTCGCTACTGCTGTTATTTGGGCAAACGGAAAGTAGTAAATGCTCATAAGGGTATTGCAATAGAATAAATTGACTCCAGTTAAGAATTAGATTTATTTTATTACTACATAGACATTTTTCATAATTACTGTTTCCAACATTTTTTAAACAAAAGGTGGGGAAAATTTTGGAGCTGATAACACACTTCTCAACCCTTCTGTTGGATAGCCTCCCAATCCACTCACAGCTTAAACATAAACACATGTATTCTTCATTTTAAACCAGTTGATAGCATTTGCATTCGTTTTTGTCAATTTCACACCAAATTCATTAAGTGCATGCCTAGTATATCTACATACCATGTTCCTCCTCCATCTGAGTTCAGATGATAGAAGACTTTAGTCCAAATTTCTGTGGAGTCAGATATCCTGAGAGACAGAAATCTTGACTGAGCGAGGAGAAAAACATCTATCCATTTGCTCTAGAGAGCAGCCTAAGTGCATATGAGCAGAGATGGTACATGCACCAAAGTATACCTTTCCACTCCACTGTAGTCTCCCATCAACACAAATGCAACCCCCTAAATGCTAACGCTTCTAGATAAGCTACTTCCCATAATGAGGGCCGGCCCTTGCTCTGGTGCTCTCACTGCCGATGGAGAGTGCTTGATAGTAGCATTAGTGTGCTGAGAACACTGTTCAAAGCAGCCACCAACGCATTCAGGAGACAGATCCAATCGAAATGATGACCACTGACGTCTGTGAAGTGCACCAGCAATCTACTAAAAGTGCTTGTTGGGAGGCAGCCCCTTGCATATAAATACAGCCTGTGCATCGACGCAGGCCAGGGTAGTACAGTTCATCAATTATTAAGTGGCAATCTCAGCACAAAACATCTGGTAATTATTGTTTAAGTGGTGCTCTTTAGTTCTTTCCTCTCCCCAAATGATTTATTTATTAACCACAACTCTCGAAATGAAGTTCTCAAGTGTTGGAAAAATATTTTTTTCTCCCCAATTGGTGCATGCAGATGTCTAACCATTGCACACAACAATAGAAAACTGGGAGAGGTCTAAAAGCATCACAGGACAAAGTTCAGCGCAGGGTGGTAGAACAAGTATAATCGCGTGTATTACACTCTGTATGATCTCAATACTATGATACATCTAAATATTGCGGCAGCCGTCTTTTGTAGTGCTAAGTCCGCTTCACATGGATAGTTGGAATATGGGGGGGACGTTGTAACCTTTGACAAGTAGTTTCTATTTAATAAATACCAACATTGGACACCACATGATACTATTTGATGAAAGTCATTATCACTGTGACAGACAACATAAAATGTGAGTGATCCAGATGTGATTCCGGACTAAAGATCAATCAACCAAAAGTGATCAGTGAAAAGATCTTATAAAACTTCTTCTGCTTTAACCTTTATAAGGGTCACAGGGTTGCTGGAGAGCATCCCAGCCAACTTTGGGCAAAGGTGGGGTACACCCTGAACAGCTCACTAGACCACTGTAGAGCCAGTACACACAAAGAAACCAAGATTTCTTGTGAAAAAGAAACCAAAGCTGGCAAGGGGAGAACATGCAAACTCCACACACATATGCCCTCGCCAGGGCTCAAACCAAGGATCTTCTTGCTGTGAGGTGAAGGTACTAACCACTACACCACAGTGCTGCACCCTTATAAAATATCTTCATAAATCTCAGCTTAAATCACAGCAGAATCTTCCGCTCCAGCAAACACTGGCTACATGAGATAAAATACCAGTATGTTTTGTTGACGATCAGCCATTTTAGGTATTTAGCCATGAAGCATTCCGACATAGTGAAAGTTGTTTATCTGCAGCTGTACAGATGTGCTTTTCTGATGTAAAACAAAATCCACTCTTCTCTACTGCAACCTCATCTAATTCAAGGTAACTAATGTATCTAGCTAATGTACTTAAGTGAAGAGCAACTAGCTAACTTAAAAATGAGCCCAGTAGAAAGTTCCTATGCTATTGGCTTCTCTATGATCCATTTCTATTAAATACACACATTTATTATATTGCAACAACAGTATGTGCAATCTGACTGGTTGACACGCGGGCAATAAATTGCATATCCAGACCGGAGTGTATCCGGCTGGCAACTTAGCCATTAGCTTAACTGCACTGTACGCTATGATCTTTAACAACTTCCAGAGAAGCATTCTGTGTTTCGGTAGGAGAAAAAATATACAGGAAATATCATTCTTTCATTCATTTGCCAAACTGATCTATCCTACTAGGGTCACGGGGAGGCTGGATCCCATCTCAGCCGATTGTGGACAACGATGGGGTTCACCCTGAACAGCTCGCCAGTAAATTGCGGGGCCAACACGCACAGCCATTCACACTCACACCTAGGGGCAATTTGGAGCAGCCAATTAGCCTAATATGCATGTCTTTGGACTGTAGGAGGAAACATAAGTACGTGGAGGAAACCACACAAGCACAGGGGGAGCATGCAAACTTCACACAGAGATGCGCTCGACAAGCCCGGGACTCGAACCCAGGATCTATTGGCTATGAGGCGTACATGCTAACCACTACGCCACAGTGCTGCCCTACAGGAAATATCTTAAAGGATAACGACTTCATAAATCCCATGACATGGATGTAGATGCTTAGTTCAGAGGTGCACAGTTTGGAGGTAGCGCCCCAGCTGGAATAAAAAAGAAACAGCGTCCGAAGTCCGGCATTTTAAAAAAGGCTGCCATTTTAAAGCACCATATATTAAACTACCTATTAACCTCGTATGCTCGAGTAATTAATAGTTTATATTCCTACACAATTTGTTGCACAAAATCCTTATAGTATGTGCAGGGTATGTTGTGAGTTTCTATAGTTAGTAGTTTTGCACTCAGCTGCATTGTATTTGAACAAATCTGAGACAGAAGTGCACACTCTGAGCACTGTTTGTGTTCATATGGGCCAAACTACTCAGGAATCACAGTTTTATTTACACACAGACTCCCAATTTGAAATGTTTTGAACAGTTAATTGATCAGGAGATTTTTGACCAGCTGTGTGTTATTGATTAGTTCAAGAACAAAAGAACTTGATAAAAGATAAACAGTCAATATAAAGATCCTCTTCAAAACACTCTGGCTACCATTAAGAGGGGTCTTGCATAGAGGATGTTCCACAGAATCTCAGAATCATAAATAGATTTTTTAAAAGGAGTTGGTATACAAAAAAAAAATGTATAATCGGTTATATAAAGGACATTTTTCTCAAACATTAATGGATGGAGTCTCTGGTGTCAGCATGTTTTTGTTTTGTGACCTCAATCCTGTGAATCTTCAGGACATGATATTGATTCCTGTAAGATCAAAGCTTGTTGTGTTTTATTCTTTACATAAAAAGCAAGTAAAAATCCATATATATAATTCGCTTTCTAAGCCATTTAATCCTAATTAGGGTCGAGGGGAGGCTGGCGCCCATCTCAGCCGACTCTGGGCGAGGGGGCGGGGTACACCCTGAACACACTCGTCAGGCCATCGTCGGCGCAACAAATACATACACAACCATTCACACTCACACTCACATCTAGGGCGATTGTTTTTGGATTGTGGGAGGAAACCAGAGTACCCAGAGGAAACCCACGCAAGCAAGGGGAGAACATTCAAACGCCACACAGAAACGCCTGAGCCCAGGATTCAAACCCAGACCTGCTAACGCATGTAAAAATATTTGGAACAAAATAAAGGGCTTAGATAAACTAGAATCAAGGAAAGCATGGAAGAAGGAAAAAAGATCCAAGATCTACTGCATCCTCCAAACTTTGAGCATGTGTGAAACCTGGTGATACAAGGCTGTATTGCTGCCAGTAAAACAGCCTCACTTGGCAACAGCAAGATGAATTCAAAATTACACAAAACAAGCAAATGCCTGAAACTGTATAGATGATGCTTTCCTTTGTTGAAGGATGATCATGGCACAGAAGCATATTAATGATTCGTGGAGACTGCATCAGTGCGGACTGGTAGCCAAACAGCTGGCCACTTTAGGACGTCAGTTATTCATGATGCAAATAACTTCATAAACCATAGTTTCCCACCATGGCCGTGTAGTACCCCCTGTCCTGAACATTCTGTTCTTACACACTCACTGCAACCCAGAAAGCATTTTTACTTGGCTAATTGACTCTGGCAGCAGAAAAAAAAAACTTAAATGTGCAGAACAGATTGCAGTCCAGGTACAGCATTGCACATTGTGTCAAATAACTTCCCTAAATTGTCCTTAAATGTTAATATGTGTATTTACCTATTATTATGTCTTATGTCTGCCTCACAACAAGAAGATCCCGGGGACGAGTCCCAGGCTCAGAGGGGGCGTTTCTTTATGGAGTTTACATGTTCTTCCGTGCGTGTGTGGGGGCAGCCGTGGCATAATGATTGGAGAAATGGGTTTGAGAAATACAGGTCACTGGTTTGATTCCCAAACCAGCAGGAAAAACGAGTGGCGAGCAGCACCTTTCCTTCCTCCACCCTCATGGCTTTAGTACCATTGTGCAAGGCACCTATCCCCCAACTGCACTCTGTGATGGATTGTTGAGCTGTCCAGGGTAAACCTGAGCCCGGAATTGGCTAAGATCCAGGTCCAGCTTTCCCATGACCCTAATAGGATTAAATGGTTCGGCAAATGAATGAATGAATGAAAGGGTGGATTGGTCCTATCTTTAAAGCCTGCCTTAAAAAGGAGCAAGCAGGATATTTTTCTGAAATGAGGCTCCTGTGGTGTAACACATAATGAGAACTCCTGTCACACCACATAATACCACGATGGAACCTTGACCACTGATACTCCCTTATATAAATTAAAAAAATATATTTTCATCAGTTTATTCATATTTATATCAGTTTTCTTAGCGGGCACTGGAGCACTGTTTTCCCCACCACTTATAATAATTGGAGACAAGACTTTGCTGGACTTTGTTATAAACACCATACCAAATGGTCCTGGCAAGGACTCCACACGCTGTTAGAAACATTTTATTACACCCTTGCCTCACTGCAAGAAGCTCCTGGGTTCAGGTCCCGGGTTCAGCGAGGGTGTTTCTGTATGTACTTCACATGTTCTCCCTATGCTTGCATGGGAACAGAGCAGGAAAACTGGACAGTTTGTATGTTTCTGTAGTTCTTCCTGCTGTTGGGCCTACTACCCATCACTGTGGCACAACAGGGTATGGTATATCTCATCAATCAATATTTGACATCCTGCTATCCTGCCTGTAAGTGATTTTTCCCCAACCAGGAACCAGGCTCTTCTTTGAAAATCTGGGACATTTAATAATAGCACATCACAGGGAAGGTGGAGAGCATTAGGTTTCTGAGTGCAGGGAAACAGAGGCTAATGATGCCAATAACTTGCAGGAGATTTCTCACAAGGGGTCTAGAAAAAGGAGATCATACCTCTGGCACAGTGGAAATAAAACAGAACTTAAGATGATGTGTCATCTCTTATTTATTTATTTGTTTGTTTGTTCGTTTGCAACACTGGGTAGAGAAAATTGAATTGCTGTGAGATCTGAGGCTTGTCTGTGAAATGTCACAATCCTGTTATAAAGGAAACGTCTTTGGAATATAAACAACATTCACATTTTTGGTGGAATGGTGGCACAATAGACAGCTCTATTGGACTGGGACATACTTGTTGCTCAGAGACTTGGGCACTGTATCCTGACTATATATGCTCACATACTTTATGTAAATCTGGAGGATTCCACCAGGTGGCAGTGCGGGACATTATCACTCACTCACTCATTTGCCGAGCTACTTAATCCTGATATTAGGGTCAACGAAAGACGAAAGTGGGCAAAGGCACGTTATACCTTGAACAGCCCATTCCCCCCATGAACCCATTCATTCCACAGCTAGGGGCAATTTGGAACAGCCAATTAGCCTAATGTGCATATCGAACATATCCACATAGAAACACCCAAGCACCGGGCCCGAACCCAGAACCTTCTTGCCGTGAGACAGACGTGCTAACCACTATGCCACTGCAAGAAATCATCATAGTGAGAAACCAGCATCCAGATTTGCTGCGTTGCGAGTTAAGGGAAGATGCTGATGATGCTAAAGATGTCAACAGTGACACAGGATATGGTACATTATGTGAGACCTTTTTTACCTTTTATACCAAAAAGTTTTGCTGTTTTTTTTCTGACAACGTGCACTGAGGATGCGTCAAAAGAGTGCTTGGAATGCATGGCAGCCATGGTGCATGAACGGAAGCATTCTGAGAATCATTCTGAGATTCCTACCCTTATAGCGCCAAGATTCCCAGCTTACTGCCCATGCGAAGTTTTGCGTATTCAACAGTGTCTGTATGTTTTCCCATGGACTTCTCTGGTTTTCTCCTAAACACATCAGCAAGTAAACTGGCAAAACCAAATTGCTCCAGTGTGTACATGTGTTTGAACTGTAATGATTGCCATTCCATCCAGTTATTCTCTCCAACAAGGGGGGTTATGTTTTCAGTTAGGTTTGTGTGTTTGTTAGCAGAATTACACAAAAGGTTATGTGTGGATTTTTATGAAATTTCTTCCAGAGGTGGGGGACAACACAGACTTCATTAGATTTTGGAGATTATTACATTTCAATTTTGAATCCATAAATCTATATAGGATTCTTCAACATTGTGCAATAGGACAATTTTTGGAAGTGTTGTATTGCAGCAGGACCAGCAGGGGATCTGTGTACTTTCTGGTTTATTATTATTATTATTATTATTATTATTTGGAGATTTGCTGTCTCCAAGTGCTTTTGTTTTTCAGACAATTTCATTCAAAGTGACAACTGAGACAGGATAATTCAAAAAACATCTGATGACCAGGGGGCCACCATTGCATTACCCATAACACACTGCAAAAGTGCAGTTTTCAATGACAGGGTGTCCATCTACCAAGAATCGACTTTATAGACCAGGAGTTGATCATATCACAGCACACAACACAATCTGCATTGTTTGTGAATCCTGCAGGAACTGGAGTGTATGTATACAGTGCATGTGGAGATAAGAGCAATTAATGGTTGTAGGATCCAATTCTGGATTTCTAAGATGAATGTGATTGCTACTGCACAGGAAGAACAGAATTACTTCAGGAAACCACAAGGCCTATTACATCAAAACATTAAGTAGTTTTAGATCATCGTGTTCCTTTAACACACAATGTAAGATCATATGGAAAGCATTAATTATATCCAGTATCCACGTCTGATGAGTTTTAACTGGCAAAACCACACATTATACAGTATATAACAAACAGACAACTTCCTACAGACATCCAGTTTGCATCCGGATTTCCACTTGTTGTCCACTTTATTAGGAATACCTGTACCCGCACATTCATGCACTTATCTATTTAGCCAGTCAGATAACAGAGGCTTAAAGCATAGTCATGCTCAGAGCTTCAATTCACATTCACATTGAACACAAGAATGGTGAACAACGGGATTCAGAAACTTCGACTTTGGCAATGTTAATATTGCTTGACCAGTTGAGTACTTCAGTAAGTACAGATCTTTTGTGATTTTTAAGCTTTTCCGCAATATGGCGTGCATCACAAAATAGTAATGTGCTTTAAGAGGATTATTAGACTGCTCCTATGTGCCTGGTCTACTAGACTCCCTTCAGTTTACATAATACCCAATGTAGAACTAATCACCATCACCCAGGTCTTCCATTCCACCGTCTACCATTTTAACACTGGTAATAGAACTTGCATGCACCTGTTGATCACTGATTTCGGTTTAGAGTTCATCACCACATATCCCCAATCTATGACTCATTTGCTACTTAATCCAGAGTTTACTGGCCGACAGAACACAGGTGCAGAACCCTCAACTCTGGTAACCTCCAAGGTAGCATCCTAAGCCCTCTCTATTACCTTTACTGTGTTTACTTTATGAATGCATGACCACACAGATCATTGTGAACTTCACCAGAAAACCCAGTGGTGGTAGGCCTTACCTCTAACAGCAATGAAACAGCCTATCTGTCTGACTTGGACTTGAATGTCTAAAGACCAAGGAGGCGGTGGTTGAATTCATGTAGAAGAAATCCAAAGAGGATCCACAACACACCACTCAAGACCTCGGGGAAGACAGAGAGCAGCTGCAGGCACCTCAGAGTTCACACCTCTGAGGGCCTGACATGGACTACACACATTGCCACACTGGTGAAGAATGCAAGGCAGCGCTTAAATCGTCTTAGACTGTTAAGCAACCACAAGATATCAGTTCTGCAGAAGTCATTCTCCATCACCTCATTGATCCAGTCCACTGAATGCATCAATGGGTCAACACTTCCCTGCACATCTACCCCAGACTGTGGAGGTCCAGGGCAAACTGAATCATTAAGGACATACACCACCCTAACCACAAATTGTTTCAGTGGCTGCCATCTGGTAAGAATCTCTGTTACATCATGACCAAAATGAATATACTAAGTAGCTTCTTTGCCCAGGCCATACTGATTATAAACACTTTATAAACAATTTACATCCTATAACTCCCATCCTGCACCTGTTTCTCACACTCCATCTCTTAGCAGCTCAGCACCCATCTATTTGCAGTTCGGCACCTTGTTCATTTATGTTTATTTCCTTGTGCTTATCTTATATTCTTCTTCTACTTGTTCTTCTTATTTAACTCTCATCACACACTCTCACATATTTGCTGAACTGCTTAATCCTACTATTAGGGTCGACTGGAGGCTGGCGCCTATCTTAGCGACAATGGGTGAAGGCAGGGGTACACCCTGAAACGCAACACACACAACCATGCACACTCCCATCCACACCTAGGGACAATTTGGAACAGCCAGTTAGCCTATTGTGCATACGTTTGCACTGGGGTTGGAAACCGAAGCTTCCAGAGAAAACTCACGTAAGCTCAGGGAGAACATGCAAACTAAACAAGACGCCTTGGCCCGGGACTCCAACCACTACCACTGTGCTGCCCGCAGATGTACAGGTATTCTTTAAGGATACATGCAAAGCTCCTAATATTCACTGATGGGCAAAAGTATATCAAAGTAATACATAATGCCAAATATTATGCTCCATGGAGTCCCACAAGTCTTAGCTATTTGTCCTCTTCCATTATTCCTCTATGTGCTCTTTCTCAGGGAGGTAATAGCACTCTTATGCTAAAACACTCAGCTCATTTTTTCCTTGTCCTCTGTAAGACACTTATGTATTAGCTGAGATCTGTGCATGTCCGGCAGTCATCTCATGATGGGCGACAGCTCATCATTTAATGTTGATTAAAATTGACCTGTCTATATACCTGAAGATACATTTGCACATGAATATATTGATTACACTAATTATGTAGTCCAGGACAATTAGCTATCCTTCTCTACTCAGGTTTCTCAGCAGGCCAGAAGAATCTGGCTGTTCTTATCCCCAGACGCCACTCAAGTGTTTGGTAAATCCTTCGTCATCCCTAGATTTGGACTACTGCAGCCCAGCCTGCACTTGTATGTGGGACCCATGTGAGTAGTAAGTGGGCTGAAAATTGGGACCTATATGGGACTGTCTGTGGGTTCCATAGTGGCCCCATGTGGGTTATATTTGGGCAACATGGGCAAAAAAAGTGGGTATGGGCATCTTACCTGGGGCTTACTATGTCACCTAGGTGCATCCCACATTGGCCACCTATGTGGGTCATAGTTGGGATATCAATAGGAAATGAATTAATGTGGGCAGCTGGGAGGTGTCTTCCTCTGTCTACCATCCAACTGATCTAGAAAGCAGCTCCATGCCTCAGTTCCAATCTAACAAAATTCTCCCACACCATCCCATTGCTGGTTTCTTGTAGGTGCTGAAATCAGTTTGTAAAACACTCATGTTTGATTGGGAAGATAACAATGGACCAGGATCCACCTACAACTCATGCAATGAACAAAATTCTCTTCGAGCTTCAAACATGACTTGACCCCATCTCTCAAAATATTCCCTTATATTCTCAATAATGGCAACAAGGTCACAGGATGAACTTTGCCTGTCTGTCTGAAGAGCTGAGTCACTGGCTGTCTTCAAACAAAGCCTAGAAACCCACCTCTTCATTCAACACTTATGTGAGCACTAAATATATACAAAGAATGAAAAACATTCTCTTAACTTGTACACTATTCTGTCAACTGTACTACCGGCCAATCTAAGTGCACTCTAACAGAGGTACACCATGATGGTATTCCTGAATTTGGTATAATTGTACTTGTATGATATATTTTTCAGTACTCTGTGTTTGATAAGGGACAGTGGACAGCATGGTGTTGTAGTGGTTGTCACATCCACCTCACAACAAGAAGGTCCTGAATTTGAGTCCTGGGGTCAGTGAGGGAATTTCTGTGTGGAATTTGCATGTTCTTCCCATGTTTGCATGAGCTTCCTCCAGGTACTCCGGTTTCCTTCCACAGTCCAAAAACATGCACACTAGGCTAACTTGCTGTTTCAAATTGCCCCAGGTATAAGTGGGAATGTGAATGGTTTTGTGTGTGTTGGTCTTGCGATGGAGTTGCGTGCTGTTAGGGTGTATCCCGTCTTTGCCCAGAGTTGGCTAAAATAGGCTCTAGTCTCCCAGTGACCCGACCCCCCACCACACACAGACACCGGCTCCACAGCTCTCTGAAGTGGATTCATGCCCAGCAGTAATTGGGCAGTGCACATTCATGTGTTCTGGAGGAGTGGCTTTGGATCTGATTTGGATGGGAATGAGTGGGAATTTTTGTTTGGACACTTTCAAAATCTAGATTACTGTTAGTGGTTTCTCTCTTAGCATAAAATAAAACCAATATAAAATAATGTAAATTCAAACAATGATGATGCCACAACCATTAGTGGCTAGACGCCATAGAAAGAAAAACTCTTTGTACTCTCTGGGTCAGAGGGTTGGAATCCTATCACACCCCTGTCAGTCACACTGACACTAACCAATCGTGGCTGACTGTAAGCGCATGTACTTGAACAGAGAGGACAGCTCTCACTTTCCTCTGAGGATGATTAGCCGTCCTTTGATGCAGTTTAAATGGTTTGTTTAAGTTTGAAACAATGTAGTGGCTGGCTTCACGTTTCTTGGAAGAAGCAGGTGCCTATCTGGCATGTGATAAGCAAGCTCTGTAGCAAATGACCAACCTGGGAGAAAATGAAGTGACAAAATAAATAAATAAACACATAAAATAAACAAGTAAGTAAAATGAAGTACATGATTATTAATGCCTTGTTGGTTAACTGAAGCATTCTGATGGATGAGGTCTTTCAGTGATCACAGTAGTGGTACATAGTATATCTGCAGAGGGTCACCTTTAAGCCCATCGTTTCTACTGATGAAGACCCATATGAGCTTAATGACTTTTCGCTGCTGGTGATAGAGACTCTCTTGTTGCGGTTATCTAGGACTTACAGCTGTGGTA
>JAOUQZ010000039.1:23345183-23355655 GCA_028564935.1 Neosilurus hyrtlii
TATAAAAGAGATTTGTGAATTTGTTAGGCTGTTTTGCATTGCAGGAAGTTTTGTCAACAGGTTTAATGAGTGTGGTTTTAGAGCTTGTGCAAAATGCAAGTGTGTGGTTTCCTTGTTGCTTCATATTAAATTTAGATAAGAGCGAATTAACAGTGACTTCACGTGCCATTGTTAAAAAAATAAGAGATGGTCTTGTTTAATGATCAGGTGTTTCAGAAGTGTCCTGTTGAAAGGATCAGCAGGACATCATGCATGCATGAGATAAATAAAGTTCTTAACTGAAGTAAAAAAATAATGTCCGTGTTTTAGACTGACAGTGTTGGAGATGAATTGTGTTTAAATGCAGAAGAGTGGGCAGGCAGTGCTGACTCATTATCCTTAAAGCTGAAAATGACTGTTATGACTGTAATAAAGCAGACCACTGAATTACTCAAAGCACACAACAAAGTGAGTAATGTGAGGATGAGGTGTTGGGAGTGCACCTATCTGTATAGCTCATTGTCAAAGAGACGTTCAATGTAACAACAACAGAATAATTGTCAAGGCATAGTTTTATATGCACATAAAAAATATGCCTTCTAAGCACTATTGTTCCTGAGAACAGGTTTGTGGAACACTAGGATACTCCACTCACCCTCCACATACAGGAACACCTATCTAATCAGCCAATCATCTGGCAGAAGTGCAGTGCAAAAAAAGTCATGTCGATACAGGTCACGAGCTTCAGTTAATGTTCACATCAAACATCAGATAAAAAGTAGCTCTTCCTGGTAGCTCAAAGCAATCTGGCTATTTTCCTCTAACCTCTTTTAGCAACAAGGCATTTCCACGCACAGAACTATGACTTTTTTTTCTTTACTCTGATGTTTGATGTTAGCATCAACTGAAACTCTTATCCTGTATCGCCATGATTTTGGGACAGTGGTGGCCTGGTGCTTAAGGTGCTGGCTTACTATTCCAAAGGTTGGGGGTTCAAGCCCCACTATCACCGAGTTGTCACTGCTGTTCCCCTAGTCCAGCTAACTGGGTTATCGAAGGCCAGCCAAAGAACCATTGCTGTTTTTTGAAAAGAGTAGGCCATTGGATTACCGTCAGCGTGTTTCTGCTTAAAGAAGTGTTGGAAAAATTTTCAAAATTGTTCTCGTCCTAAACATAACTGAAAAATTGTTGGCTGGACATAAAGCAATCATTCGCTCTCCATGATTTTATATTCTGTGTTGGGCTGCTGCCATGTGATTGGCTGATTAAATAACTGCATGAATGGGTGGATGAGTAATACAGTTTGCAGTATTCATTTATTCTATTCATTGTTGTTTAGGTGGTCTATATTGCTGTTTAGTGGCTATCAGTCAAATTTACACTTATATTTACTGCTATTGGCAGAACCTTTTATCCAGCATGACATGGCAAGGCCACACTACAATATTTACACAACGCTAACAATGTTGGAAAATAACAGGGCTTTCAAACTGTTTTGGAGTTAGGTATGGTCACACCATACATAAGTAGCAGGGACCTGTAATTATTTGGTACCCTCTTCTGCAGTCACGTCAATATGACAATTAAACCAAAATATAAATTTTTAAGGTGATGCACTGAAATTGTCACCATTTCATTTCATCACTTCAAGTTTTAATCACTATCACGATGGCAGAAGGCAGCTTTCACTTTTAGGAAGCCATAATTTTCAATATTTTAAATGTGGCAAACAGCAAGAACCAATGAAATTGCTAAGTCTGGATGACTGATGCATTGACTACCAATCTGACATCAGGATGATAGCAAGGCAAGGCTAGGCTTATTACATGGTGGTGCTAGTCATTTTGATGGCAGACAGTATCAGAATTTCTTTTGAAAGTAGACAGCACAAGTGACCTAAGTAGATGGGAATCCTGCTGGCCGCTAACATAGTTTGTACTAATTGATTAAATATTGGGCGGCACAGTAGTGTATTGGTTAGCACTTCTGCCTTAAAGCAAGAAAGTCCGGGGTTCAAGCTCCATGTTCGGCAAAGGCATTTCTGTATGTAGTTTGCATGTTCTCCATGTGCTTGTGTGGGTTTTCCTCTGGGTACTCTGGTTTCCTCCCACAGACCAAAGACTTGCACATATGGCATTTCAACTGTCCCAAATTGCCCCCAAGTGTGAATGTGAATGATTGTGTTTTTTGGCCCGATGATGGTCTATATACCCTGCCTTTGCCCAGAGTAAGCTTGAATGGGCTCCAGCCTCCCTGTGACCCAAATAAAGGATAAAGCGGGTCATAATATCAAACAAAATAATAAAACTTGTTAAATATTTTTTGTCTTGGGTTTTTTGATGTACAGGATTTGGCCAGAATAAAACAACACACACTCTCGGAGTATGTATGATCCCAAACATACATCCTGGTACCTAAGATCTCAAAATTCTCATGAATAAACATTACAGCAAACAAGATTTACAACAGAGATTAGATGTCGGTGGTTAACAGTCCTTCTTAATGCATGATGGTGTTTCAACCATAATAAATAATATTGATCTGTACAAAAATCCTGCATCCTCAGCAGCAGCTTTATCCTTATCAGGGACAACCGCAAGCTAAATCTGATGCTGAGAACACTATGTGTGGAGTTGGAATATATATATTTATGAAAATGAGCGATTTCCAAGTCAGTCGAGCTACAAGAAGAAGTAGAGAATTGTGATGGGTCAGGCAAGTCCAGAGCACAGAGTCATTTAGGATAATGCAACAGGAGTAACATGTGAAGCTTAACAAAGTAACAGAGAGAGTCACATGATCATATGAGGTATGATCTCTTCCTACAGTGGTGTAAAAGAGTTTATATTGTCATCAGAATGTAAGTGCCTTCAGCTAGTTGCAAACCCTGAAAATATCATTCATTCATTTATTCGCCGGACCGCTTTCTCCTATTAGGGTCGCAGGGAGGCTGATTATCTCAGCCGACTTTGGGCAAAGGCAACGCACACCCTTGAACAGCTTGCCCATACACTGCAGTGTAAACACACCAACAACCACCCACGCTCACACCTAGGGGCAATTTGGAACAGCCAAGTAGCCTAATGTGTGTGTCTGTGGGCTGTGGGAGGAAACCAGAGTTCTCAGAGGAAGCCCACACAAGCACATGGAGAACATGTACACAGAAACGCCCTCCCCAAACCCAGGACCTTTTTCCAGTGAGGCGGATGTGCTAACCACCAGCCACTGTGCTGCCCCCTGTAAATATCAACTGTGTTTAATAATTTACATTTATTTGACCACAGCTCTATTCAGAGATGAAAAAGGTTTAGCATTTCTTAAAAGAACGTCACTGAAATCAGCCAAAACGTAAAACACCTTAGTGATCTGCTTCAAAATCAAGCCAGATGTACTCAAGTATGGCCGAGTCATTACAGAAGCACTTGGATGCCTACTAAGAAAAACAAATTCTTCTGCTAGTACACACTGGTGGCAGTCTAAAGATAGCAGCAAGCAACAGCACCAACAGCAACAGGAGTTATTGACGATCCTGTTTTGCTCCAGAAGGAACGACTTCAATACAAATATAAGTGAAACTTTGTTAACCTCAAAGGTTATGAATGCATGCAGCAAAACTCTCCCTTTTAATCTCTCCACATTAAAGTGGCTTTCTGTGGGAGTTAATATGGCAAACGGCTCTAATTGTCCATGCACTTGTCAGTCTGAAAGACAGATGATGTTGAAACAGAATGTGAGAGCAAACCTAATGAATGGAAACACTTAAACAGCACCCTTTCACACAGCAGATGAAAGAACAACCACTCCACTTTAACCCAGTGCTATTATAAGCACTGTCATCATGATCATGAGATAGTGCGAATATTAGTCAGTCCAGCATGAGAAAATGGCCTGGTTAATATGGACATGTTTGTGTAATAACTATTGAATCTGTAACTCTGACTCTGGAACAGTGAACATAAATCAATGTCAATTAGCGCTTTACACACTAATGTGTCTGCATTCTGAGTTTCAGCTTCTTTTTTTTGTGCCATATCTAAATGCATAATGTAAAAGGGTTCCTTTTTTACTCTGGGCTTCTATTACGTGCAGTCTGGTATAGAATTACACTTTAAGGGAAGATACAATGTCACGTGTAATCATATTTAACTGCTAAGCATCATGCACATATGGCCTATTGTTGGCATGCACAAGTGTGTAGCTGTAGCATTAAAATTGTTCTACATTCCATTATAATGTTTAAAGCATGTTAATAATGCACATTAATAACAATAACATTTTGTTTTAGCATAAAAAAGTGCAAAAAGCTGCACATCAGTTACACAATATATAAAACGTCAGCTCGTTAGCTAGGTTCCTAGCTATCATTCATTAATTTTCTTAATCGCTTAATCCTAATTAGGGTTGATGGGAGGCTTGCGCCCATCTCAGCCGACTCAGGGCGAGGGCCGAGTACACCCTGGAAAGCTCGCCAGGGCGTTCCTAACTATTACTTTTAATTATATAATGTAAAGTAGTAGTTACTTCAACACTAGCTAGCTTGTTATGGCTTGGTTTCATTTATATAATATTATAGTTTAATGTTTTACCTAATATTAGCTTGTTACCAAACATAGTTAGCTACTGAAGTAAAGTACCTACACCTGGAGTGCTGATATTATCTAAACAATATTCTGCTGGCTAAGGCTAGCAAGCCAGCTGAGATAATGTTGCAACAAGTAACAAGTGCTTAGTTTTAGGGGTGCAAATAGATGTGCGTTTTTACTTTCTCACTCACTCTTTTACCGAACCGCGGTAAAACTGGTGCCTATCTCAGCTGACACTGGGCGAAGGTGAAGAGCTTGTCAACCCATCGCAGGGTAGCACACACAACCACTTACGGTCACATCTAGGGTCAGTTTGTAACACCCAGTTAGCCTAACGTGCATGTCTTTGGACTGTAGGAGGAAACCCGTGCAAGCACAGGGAGAAAGTGCAAATCTCATACAGAAGCAACCGAGCCTGGGAATCAAACCCAGGGCCATGTTGCTGTGAGGCAGATGTGCTAATCAGTATACCACTGTGCCGCTCATGAAAAATGTTCATATTTTTGATAAATAACTAAAATAATGATAAAGTGGAAATTTTGATCTGTGTGTGATGTAGGACAGATGTTTCTATCTCAAATGATAAGGGCCACTTCTCAGTGGAGGGATTTCTGAGGCATCCCCCCAGTCCCAACTTACGTCACAAAGGCATGAATTGCTATTGCTTCTGTATATCATGCTTGTACATCCTGTAGGATTGCAAAAAAGCTTGTACAGTAGTGCTACACATAGATAACAGATAAAAGATTGGAACATGCTTTATCCATTACTTCACTCTCTCAAGTCACATTTTATTGAACTGTGTTGTAATTATAGCTGGGCCATCTTTGTCTGGGATGTACTCCATCACACTTTTCTTGATAAAAAGGACTGCACTGTGTTGCTGGTACCATCAAAACACTGAACATTACTAATTCAACACCTCTGGTGTGAATTTAGTGTAAGAATCACACTGAATGGCCAAAGATTTGTGAACACCTGACCATCACAGCTTTTTCAACATTCTGTTTATTATTTTTGATGATCACATCCACTCTTCTGTGAACCCCTTCCACTAGATTTTGGAGTGTGGCTTTGGAAATTCACCATTAGTGGGTTTAGGCACTGATGACAGGTAATGAGGCCTGGGGTGCCGTTGGTGTTTCTTCTAGCTCATCCTAAATATGTTCAAGTAGGGTTCTTGTCAGACATAAAATTTTTATAGGCTTTTTGGGCGCTCTGAGTTGTATGGGTTTCTTACAATACTTCTATGATTACCCCACTGGGACTTCATATACACATGTGTCATACGTCATATTTCGACATTGATTGGTTGCACCATACGGCAGTCATACAACTGAGTATCTCAGGGATCTCATACTCATGACTTCGTACTTCGTAGAGTTTAACGTGTAGACCTGATCTACTTTTCCTACCACAGATGTTCACATGTATTTTCTATATGAACACAACTGTGTAGCTTTCAAATCCATCACACCCTAATGAACGTCAGTCTGTTCTTTCGTAGCGACAATCAAAAAATCACAGGTTGTTTGTGAAACGGTGTTTAGTTTGCACTGTAGAGGTAAAATGGTGGGTCCTGATTTCAAGATTTAAGGATTCCTTGAGCCTTACAGACCTACAGGCCCAGTTTTATTCATTTTATAAAGATTATGCACATGAACCAGATGCAAATTCACCTCATCTGGGTTGATCCATCGCTCTGACACTCATGTGTTTGATCACACACTGACCCTGCAGCTGTGGATGTAGATAAATTCTGTACGCTTCCACAGCACTTCCCCCAAACTTCTGCTAGTTATCATGAGAGGAAAATGTGCCATCTGCTGAGCATTTTTTTTTTTAAGGGCTTTGCTTCCAGCTGACATGCGGCACCATGCATTTACTGTACAATACCATGCTGTCAATGCCCTTGGCACTATCACAAGACTATTATCTCATCACACTGCCCTCAGTGTTAGCCTTGTGTCAGATCAGATGTTATTTTTACTGTCTGTACAGTGAGTAGTTCAGGTCCACTTGCCTCCATATTCTCACCACTGTTGTGTAATACATCCATTTAATATTCGTATGCATATGCAGGAGTATGTATCGAAAAACTCAGTACATAGAGGTACTTTAAAACACAGAAGGTCGTTGTGCTGACTGAACCAGACCTTTCTCTGTGTTTTGGAGGAATTATGATGCAGTGCCATTATGTGCAGCTCCAGGAACACAGCCAACTACAGCAGGGCTTTCGAAACCATCATCACAGGGTCAGAGTGTGACAACAAGTAGAATCAACATTAGCATGCATTACATATTACACAATGAGTGCACATACTGTAACGAAAGAAACCCCAGGATCATAAACTCATGATTCATTTATACACTGTCCTCTGATGCTTGTGTTTGTTAAGCTATTTATCTTGGAAAAATAATCAGTCATCCTGCAAATTGCATTTGAGTAATAGAAAAACATAAATTATAAGTTATAATATCAATGCGAACAGATTATTATATCAATGGTGATGCTTCGTGCTACATGATAGATAGTAATGTCACACTGGTGGAACCAGTTCAACCATGAACTTACACTGAACATTAGAGCCTATGGCTTGTTGGACCTCTATATGACCTCTACATGCTTTAATTTTGACGTGTGTATATATATTTTTTGTCAATGGTGGCCATCTGCAGACCAGTTTATTCAGAAAATGACAGACAATTTTATAGGTTGTACTATGATACCTAAAGTCTACAATAGTGCACAGGACTCACTTTTAATGGTCAAGTGGGTTATCTGGTTCTTGCACAGTGCCACAGAATTTGTACAGTGGGTATTGTCACAAAGCAGCTTTACAAAATAAATAGATTCAGTTATGAATTAAAAATTTGTACAAATCCTGTACATCCCTAACGAGCAAGCCTGTGGTGATGGTGGCCAGGAAAAATTTCCTGAGATGACATGAGGAAGAAACCTTGAGAAGAACATGACCTCTTAGGGAAACCCATCCTCATTTGGTGACACCAGTCAATGTGGTAGAAATCTTCTATATTAACTGTGTTAAACCCTTACAGAGTATTAAAGGTAAAAATAAGGAGGGCAGAATTATTAGATATTATTCAATACACTGTCAGTTCTACGTTGTCTTAAATACGCACAAGTAAGTGTTTCTTGCAGAGCAGATCTCCATACTGCCAGCTTTCAACTTGTTTATTGCAACATGTGTAGTGTTAATAAATGATCTTGTGAATTGGATAAGCACTGCAAACTGTACACTGGTCTTTATGTGGGCTGTGTGTTTGTACATGCTGTGTCTTCTTCACACCTATATAGACACAAGTCCAGGTGGAGTAGTAGCTATATTACTGGGTAAAGGCTTTTCTTTGTGTGTGTTCTATGCACAAGGTTTAAGAGCAAACATAGAGCAGCAGGTGAGTAGCTCACTGTTGTTTTGTGAGATTATTTTTTTATTGTTGAGGCTATTGTCACAGGCATAATTGCTGGAGCAACAGATGGACAAATGGGTTTTATAACAACTCAGACCTGAACATCCACATCTTATTTTCCGTCCAGCACTTTCTTAAATTCTGCCGGTGGTTTTAGGATGGAACTAAATACTGACCCACATGCAGCTGGCCCTTTTTCCTCACCAGCAGATCCCATAAGCACACTACTGAATATTTTGAAAATTCTGCTTTGGTGTTGAACTGTTTAGTGTATTGGACAGCAGAGGTGGATTACATGTAAATTATACTGTGTAAAGATCATTAGATAAGTTAGGTCAGCTTTACAATGGCTATGAAATCCTCTGGTGAACTGCGTGCTTGTTTATTTTGATTGTGTTTTTTTGCTTAATTGAAATTCCATTTATAATTTAGCAGATGTGTTTAATTAATGTAATTATGGAGTCATACTGGGTTAGAATGATTAGTAAAAATGGTTTTGTTTCAGGTAGCACTGTGGTGTAGTGGTTAGCACATCCGCTTCACAGCATGGCAGTCCTGGGTTTGAGTCCCGTGCTCAGCGAGGACATTATTCTGCTCAGTTTGCATGTACTCCCTATGTTTGTGTGAGTTTCCTCCGGGACCACTTGTTTTCTCCTACAGTCCAAAGACATGCACATTAGGCTGATCTGAATTGCCTCTAGGTGTAAGTGTGAATGGTTGTGTGTGTTGGAGCTGGAACTGTGACGGTCCGGTGAAGGTGTGGACACTCTGGTGTATGTTGGACCTGCATGTTAATATTTGTTAGTAAATGTACAGCAAGCCTGGGTTGTTTTGGGTATGATTTTATACCGTGAGTAAAGATCCTCAGCTCAGAGTCTGAACTTCTCACTGTATGTTCCTGTATGATAGTCTGAGCTTTATTTTTATCACCTCTGATTGACTGAATGGTCATTAAAATCATAACATAAAAGAACAAGGAGCTGAATGAAGAGGGTTTATTGACATTTTTCAGTGATGACTACATCTAGGTTCCATATACTCATTAGCCAATAAGAACTGATATTGCACAGTGCTAGAGTACTCTAGCTGCATGCGGACAAATCTCTCTGGGTCTATTAGGATGGCATGGTGGCGCAGTGGTTAGCACATCTGCCCTTACATTACATTACATTTACAGCATTTGGGTGAGCAGGGCGACATACAATTATCTTTTTTTTTATACAACTGAGCAATTGAGGGTTAAGGGCCTTGCTCAAGGGCCCAACAGTAGTGATAGTGGGGATTGAACCACTGACCTTCGGATCAGTAACCCATCACCTTAACCACTAATCCACAACTGTCCCTTACAGCAAGGAGGTCCTGGGTTTGAGTCTGTGGCTTGGCAAGGTTGTTTCTGTGTGGAGTTCTGTGCTTGCGTGGGTTTCCTCCCAAAGTCCATAGACTAGATAGGCAGTTAGCTGGCTGTTCCAAAATGCCCCTCGGTGTAAGTGTGAATTGTTGTGAAGGTCTGGTGAACTGTTCACGGTATATCCTGCCTTCACCCAGTGTCGGCTGAGATATGCTCCACCCTTCACACGATCCTAAGAGAGAATTTCACTACACTTTTTTTACTTTATTCCTAAGTTTTAACATTTTAAAGACATCTTCTGGGCTATTAAACACAAATATATTACATAAGTAGTGTAAAAGAACTTTATCAGTAAATATAGCAAATAATGTTGATCACAACATCAGTTTAGGTGATGGCCGAAGGTCAGAGGGTTAGATGAGTACTTTAGTTGAAAATCCAATCCAATTCATTGTTTTTGTTTTACACACGGGACCACGACTCTTAAAGCAAACCTCTGCAATGTCATTATTAGTGAACTCTGTTCGACCCATCTCAAACATTTTCACACCGAGAGATCCGACAGAGAAAAAGTCTCCCTTTGCTCTCTGAGTGGGAGGGACTGACTGCATACTCCACTGTCAATCAGAGAAACACTACAAACTGAGAGTTCATACATATGAAAGGATTGGATAGCACGTTCCTCCTGTCCTGTGATACAGCAGTTTGCAAAGAACCTCCTGGCTTCCATATCAGAGGATAAGCCTGACAGCCTTCACCATTTCTGGTTGATTGTTTGATAGGGGATACAAAACTGGTTGGTTCGACTAAATTAAGGAGAAAATCAGTGGAAAACAAACAATGAAACTTGAATGTCCTTAATATTCCCAGTTTCAGCTGTTAACTTACTGACTCCTCCTTTGCTTCCATGAGTTTCTTCCAGGCGTTTCTTTCCTCCCACAGTACAAAGACTCATACGTTATTCTAAGTGGTCATTCCAAATTGCCCCTAGGTGTAAGTGTGAATAGTTGTGTTGGTATTGGCGAGCTGTCCATGGAGTACGATACCTTCATTCAGTGTCGGCTGGGATAGGCTCCAGGCTCCCTGCCGCCACAGTAGGATTGTGCGACTTGGTGAATGAATGAATGAAC
>JAOUQZ010000039.1:23357049-23367911 GCA_028564935.1 Neosilurus hyrtlii
AAGTTGTTAACAGGCAGAAAAATTAACAAGCAAATAAACCCAAGCCAATTAAAATATAATCTACTTAGAGGAGGAAAAAGGACAAAGGTAACATATGAATGTCTCTGCCTAATGAATTAAACCCAATGCTATGTTATGTTTGTGGCATAACACATTGACACATATCTGTTCTATTCCAATGTCAGGTCCCACACAGAAAATGCTGGCCACTGCCACAGCCATGGATTTCCTCCAGCTCTTCGTGCCGGACAACGCTATTCAGAACATGGTAACTCAGACCAACATGTATGCTAAGAAGTTCCAGGAACGCTTTGGCAGTGACGAAGGCTGGACCAATGTGACGCCGGCTGAGATGAAAGCCTTCCTTGGCTTTGTGATCTCCACCAGTGTGCACCGCTGCGAATCCGTCCTGAGTATCTGGAGCAGTGGCTTCTTCAGCAACCGCAGCATAGCGCTAAAAATGAGCCAAGCACGCTTTGAGAAGATCCTTAAGTACTTCCATATTGTGGCCTTTCGTTCAAGCCAAGGTGGTAACCAGGGCCTTTACAAGATCCAGCCCTTCCTGGATTCACTGCAGCAGAGCTTCAGCTGTGCCTTCCGGCCCTCACAAACACAGGTAGAGAAATACGTTATTATTACACCTTTTATATTTATTGCACAGTGTCCAGGTACTTTAGCGAAAAGGATAGAGAAATATAAGAAATGGTAATATTTTATATTAAGGTTCTCTTAACTACCCTGCATTAATGAATGTTTTGGAACTTTATATACTTCAGAATTAGGTAAGGAATTTATTATGAAAGTGGGTGTAGTTACATGAAAATACTCAAGTGTTTTATTCTGCTTACACCATGATTGCCAAAAGAATGATTACAGTTGTATCAACCCCATAAGGTTATAAGAGGACAACAGTGTTATCAATCTATTTACTGTATGGCTTCTATCAGCTCATTTTTTTAAACATAATGAACCAAATAGGGGGGCACGATGGCGCAGTGGTTAGCATGTTTGCCTCAAGGCAAGAAGGCCTGGGTTTGATTTTTGGGCTTGGGTGTTTCTGCGTGGACTTTGCATGTTCTCTCCATGCTTGTGTGAGTTTCTTACGGGTACTCCAGTTTCCTGTTCCAAATCGCCCATAGGTGTGTGTGTGTGAATGGTTATATGCATGTTGCCTTGCAAGCTGTTCAGAGTGTACCCTGCCTTCGCCCAGAGTCGGCTGAGATGGGCGCCAGCTCCGCCTCGATCCTAGTTAGGATTAAGTGGCTTAGAAAATGAATGAATGAACCAAATAATTCATATAATGAATCCTTGCGTTAGCGTATATTTATTTTATCAATGAGTAAACAGTTTCCATGATCAGTGCACTCGAGGGCCGAGAGCCGAGATAGGCGCAGGCCTTCCACAGGAGTGAATAATGTTATAATGTAAAGCGATACCTGAAAGCAGTACATTCACTTCATACAATACAATTCAATAATTATTTTAGCTACTAATATTTACCATTTAACATTTCCAAAAAAAATGGAAAATGGTTTCAAAAAGGTTACAATATTGTAAAGAAATGCCCTATTGTTATACTGTAAAGAAGCTATAGAACGCTAGAAGAAGTTAATATGATGGCGAATCTCCCACAAGCTAGTAAATGGGTTATTTTATACCAACCACAGGCCTGCTTTTCTGTTAGAGTATTCGAACACCGTACTCTGTTTTTACAGACAATAGAACATTAAACAATAGAATTGATTTTCCCAGTGTGTTACAAAGAAAACAGGAAACAAATGTTCAAATAGACTTTTTTTTATGTACAAACACCAGCCAGCTTAATGACAAGCCTCAAATGTTTTTGTTTTGTAAACCTCTAACAAGATTCGTTCAGCTGTCCTTTTGCATATGATGAGTCATGGAACTGACAGAAACCAGATTCAGTCATTACCAAGGGAGCCCACAAATCCCCACCAAATCTTGGCTGTATTAATTCGTCAGAAACTAGGACAGGCGAAGCGGTTGAGCATTTCTCTGCCAGCAGGAAGTGGGTTGGGGATTTAAGGCGAAACTTTGTCCCGCCAGCTGTAATTAGAAGCAGTGTAGACGTGCCACCTGTCAGGCTTTCTCCTTCGTCACCCTTGTGACTCTCTCCGTGCGGTTTGGAGGAAATGACCAGAGACACATTTTCAGGTTTACTGTGCTTCAAGGAGTGTTCATGATGATCTATGGTGCTGATTTAGTTCTCTGTAATGAGTTCTGTAGGTGATGCCTGTGGAGACCGCCATCCCATTTAAACCTGCCAAGGATCACTGAAATAACCACTTCCACTAATTAATGCTGAGAGCCTTTATTATCGAAAGAACACTTTTACATTTATCGTTAATGTATTAGCAACCACAGGACACAGAGTCCAGTTCAGGAGCTGTGTGAGGGATTTGGCAGAAATATCTGTGAGAAATTTTCCACCCAGCATGTCATTTTCTGGCAGCAGAACCCGAGGCCAGCTTCTCACAGTGAGAAAGAGAGTGTTTGAAAGAGAAAGAGAGAAGGATCACAGAGGAAAGAGCTTTCCCCAGGTCTCAGGCACAATGCAGGGACGACGACCCACTTGTCAGAGCTGATTTTTGGATGTGCACTCAAGCACACATTTATACTAGTTCACATGTGAGGGTTTGATAGTTTTCAACACATTCTTACACCTTTCCTTACCTTTTTTCCAGTCTTCCATCTCAACATGGACTATCAGAAGTAACTATATCTCACTCTGACTTTTCATGTATGATTCCTTGAGTCTAACTGCCATTCACATCCAGCTACATAAAGCCCCACGTCCTACTATCAACAGTATCCATGTGCTAGTCCAGTAGGAAGCTAACATACCATTATCCCCATGCAGTGGGTATAGAAAAGAATCCTCTGGCATATTCATATTCTGTTGCTCCACAGCCTAAAATGAAGACACAATTTTTCCCCAGCTATATTTACTCAATGCATCTTATAGCACTCACTCACTCTCTCACTCACTTGTTTAATTATTTGCCAAACTGCTTAATCCTGTTGCAGTCGCGGGGAGGCTGGAGCCTATCTCAGCCGACACCCGGCAAAGGTGGGATACACCCTGAAGAGCTTACCAGACCATTACAGGGCCAACACACACCACATTTTTTCTGATTAACAAATGGACACAACTGCCTCAGTGAATATGTCACAGCTAACTAGGCTAATTCAATTTGCACTTCCCATGAATCCAAGCATCCCACACTCTCCAGCCTTGGCACATGCACAAATATTTACTTACTCAGTTCACAAAGAAATGGATGAAGGGTGGATAGGAAAAAGGTCTGACACTCAATGGTGTGCATTAAAACACATTTACCCTCCCTAAAATATTAGTACTGATACCTGTACTAGCAGTTCACTATTCACTAGAGGTTTGTGGACCTTGATCATTATATCTATGTATGGGTATTTACCACAAAGTTGTAAAATGTCTTCTCATGTACATTTATAACATTTGGAAGATCCCCTCATCCAGAGGTACTTTGATTTTTATTTTATTTATACATCTGAGCAGTTAAGGGTTAAGGGTCCTCCTCATGGGCCCAACAGTAGCAGCTTGGTGGTACAGCCCTACTGAACCACTGACCCAAAACAGCCCTACTGTCTTTGTATGCTGTAGTTATCTCTGCCAAGGAGGTTATTGTTTTTTTTTAATCAGCATTGTTTGTTCCTTTATTTGTTAACTAGCAACATAGCACAAAAATATATAAATGGATTTTAATGATTTTTGGAAGGTTGAGGGAAATTAATTAAAGATTCTTTTATTTTGTGAGTTAAGATGGGATGTGTGGTAATACAGTAGGTCCAGCAGGAGTTGCTGTGTATGTGCTTTTTAAAAAATTGGCTTGGTGGAGGTTTGCACCCTCCAAGTATCTGTATAGTTTTTTTATTTGCCCTTCGCTAGAACGGAAGGGCCCAAACTCCAGCATAACAGTGCCCCTGAGCACAAAGCGAGTTCCATGAAGACATGGCTTGCCAAAGCTGGAATGAAAGAACTTAAGTGGTCTGCAAAGAACCCTGAACTCAACCACACTGAACAACTTTGGTATTAATTGAAATGCTGATTGTGCACCAGACCTTGTCACCAAACATCAGTGCTTGACCTTAGTAATGCTGTTGTGGCTGAACAGGGAAAATAGACCAGCCATGCAAAACCTGTGTAAAGCATTCTCAGAAGAGTGGACGCCCTTATACCAACAAAATGGGACTGAAGCTCGAATGGGAAATTCAGAAAACATTTATGGGTGTGATGGTCAGGTGACCAAGTATTTTCCTGTATTGTGTGTTTAAGCTTGCAGTGAAGTAGTGTGGGAGAATTACAGTAGCTCCAGCATGTTGGTGAAATTGTTTGATGCAAAAACCAGCAGGTTTAAAAATTTGTATTCTAATGAGTTACATTTTACTTTATTTATCTACACTGAAAGGAAGAAACTGAGAATGATACTAAACCCTTATATAATCCCTATAGGGCAGCACGGTGGCATAGAGGTTAATACATCTGCCCCACAGTGACAAGGTTCTGGGTTGAGTCCTGGGCTTGCCAAGGGCATTTCTGTGTGAAGTTTGCATGTTCTCCCCATGCTTGTATGGGATTCCTCTAGGTACTTCAGCTTGCTCCCAAAGTCCAACGACATGCACATTAGGCTAATTAGCTGTCCTGAATTGACCCTAGGTGTGAGTGTGATTGTGAATGATTGTGTGTGCTGGACTGATGAGCTGTTCATGGTGTACCCCGTCTTCACTCATAGTCGGCTGTGAGAGTCTCCAGACTTTCCGTGACCCTAGCAGGAGTAAGCAGGCTGGTGAATGAATGAATAATCCCTATAATTACTCCTTCACCCTGGACACTTCTGCTTGAGCAGATCTGATTCTGTGAATTCCTGCAGGAGAGTAATTTGATCTACAGGAACAGATGTGTGGCTGTTTTACTCTTCTCTGAATCATGGGTTTGTCATTTTTTAGTCTTGAGTTTCATCATCTCAGTCCTTACTTATTATTTCCAGTTAAAGAGCTATGAGATGGATGATTCATGTTAAGTGCCTGTCTTGGCTCTCCATTATCCTTCATTGGTGTCACTCAGGGTCCTTAGTGTCCCCTAGTCGAGATGCACAACCTTAAACACTCGTCTGTCATAAGTAAATGAAACACCATCTGCTCACTAGGTTTTTTTTTGTTTTGTTTTTTTACTTCCATGGTAACATTGCCTTGGCAGTGCAGGTTGTGCCAGCTTGCCCTTGATGATTCCCCAAGTAGGGCAGAGAGCCAACTCATCATTACATCTACTATATATGAACAGCTGTTCAGACACACTGGGGAATCAATGAGTCAGCACATGTGCATTGGTTTGAACTGATTCACCCTGTAGTTCAATCCTGTAGTACCTTTAGTTATGAACAGTACAGACACCAAAATTACACACCATCAGCCAGAATGCCCAATAGAAATAAATTAAATTAGGTTCACCTTTCAGCTCTGACTGTGACTGTCTGCTGTGTCTCAGGTTCTGCATGAGCCCCTGATCGATGAAGACCCCGTGTTCATCACCACATGCACAGAGAGGGAACTGCGCAAGAGAAAGAAGAGGAAGTTCAGCCTGTGGGTGCGACAGTGCAGCTCTACCGGCTTCATCTGTCAGGTTAGCCGAAAAACACTGGTACAGCCATAATATATTGTTTCATTAATACATGCATGAAATTATAATGTTAAATACATTACAATCACAACCGGACACTAGCTGTAATTAATCTTACTAACTGAAAAGATTTCTCCATATACACACTGTACAGTTATTAATATTTATATGTACGCACTGCCAACCAATCATTTACCTGCATAAGTAACAGTTTGATTAAACTTTAAGAAATTGTTTATGTTTAATATTTACAATATTATTAAGAAAAATATATATACTTAACAAATCACAAATAAAGATGGCACGGTGGCGTAGTGGTTAGCATGTTCACCTCACAGCAAGAAGATCATGGGTTTGATTCCCGGACTTAAGCGTTTCTGTGTGGAGTTTGCATATTTTCCCTGTGCTTGCGTGGGTTTCCTCCGGGTACTCCAGTTTCCACCAACTGTCCAAAAACATGCAGTATTGGCTGTTCCAAATTACCCCCAGGTGAGAGTGTGAATGTCTTGTGATGGCCTGGGGAGCAGTACAGTGTGCACCCACAGTGTGCTTTGCCCAGAGTTGGCTGAGATGGGCGCCAGCCTCCTCATGACCCAAATTAGGATTAAAAAATAAATGAATGAACTGTAAAACCACAAATAAAAACCAAAGTAAAGAAAGCAAAAGCGAACTCAGAAATACTTCGGGTTTTTTTTGGGACATCTAGATTTTAGTGGGGGTGACACAATATCGTAACGGTTAACTTATCGCCTCACAACAAAAAAGGTCCTAGGTTAGAGTCCCAGGCTTGGTGAAGGCCTTTCTGTGTGGGGTTTGGATGTTCTCCCTGTGCTTTTGTGGGTTTCTACCGGGTACTCCGGTTTTCTCCTACAGTCCAAGATCTGCACATTAGGCTAATTGGCTGTTCCAAATTTCTCCTAGGGTGTGAGTATAAATGGGTGTGTGTATTGGCCTTGTGATGGATTGGCCAGCTGTTCATGGTGTATTCTGCCTTCGCCCAGAGTCTTTGCCTCCCCGGGACTAAATGAAATAATAGATCTAACTGGAAAAGTGTAGTATTTATGTCAGATAGAATAAGAGTAATAACCCTTGATACTGGTGGTTTTGTTACCCTACCTTATTCCTCATGCAACACACCAATCTGCCACACTATTACTTTTAATACATGAATGGAGTGTTTTTGCCTTGGAAAGTTAGTTGTGATCATGGTTTTATTTCATGACCCCTCTCTGCAGATTTATGTACATCTAAAGGAGGGCCCTGGTCCAGACGGCCTCGACACACTGAAAAACAAACCGCAGCTCCACAGTCTGGTGGCCAGGCAGCTCTGTCAGAACCTGTCTGGACGTAACGCCATAATTTTCACCGGCCCCAGCATCACCAGTCTCAGCTTGTTCCAGGAGTTTGAAAATCAGGGTGAGCAGTACAACTCCATCACTCATCTTTTATTTCTTTATTGCTTCTGCTTCCCACAGTTTGCTTTGTATTCATTATAATTGACTGTATAATGGGAAGTGTTCACATTTGTTACACTTGAATCACAATCTTGGTTCAATCTCATTTTGTCAGCATTTTTTTTTCTAATCTCTTTATCCCGCAGCTGTTGCTCAGTTTTTAGCTAGTGCTGATATTCTGGAATAGAGAGAGGCAACTTTGTTCCATCCTGAGTTTTCAGTGGGAGAATGTTTTTTCATGAACACAGTCAGATTAAATGGCAGTGAATAATAATCTTTGTAAAAGATTGCTGAAGAGGCACTTTACTAAAATGCTGGGATCTGATTAACACAGATGAAACCATGTTTGTATAGTTATTTTGTCATGGTTTAGCTAATCTAATAATGACCTGTGTGGTAAATATAAAATGTTTATCTGCAGTGGCTTGGTGCTAATTATCTCTCAACTGTAAACATGAAGAGGTGGAAGGTTTCATAAACAGTACTTAAAGTAAAGGCGCTCACGTTACCAGTTCTGCTGGTTCTGTCGTCTACACCTTTTCTCGTTATTGAGATTGCACATAAAACGTTGAGCAGATTTCTTTCTCTTTTTTCATGCCTACACCATGGAGATGCACTGACAAGCTTTTAGTGACATCCAATAGTAACCCACTGGCGGTCAAATTATGTTAACTGATCAAGAATTATTATGCAATTTTTAAGCCATGCTGGAAACCTAAAGATGTTGTCATCAAATCTCAGTAAAGGTGGAACAACCATGGGAAAAAACAGCTGTGGAAAATAATTAATACTACAAAAGTATTTAACATCCATACACACACATGCACTAACACATACCCACAGTAAATACTGTAGCAAATTCACCAGGCCATCACAGGGACAACACACACACATCTATTCAAACTATTCACTGGAACAGGACGTAAGCCTAATGTACATGTCTGGATTGTTTGAGGAAACTGGAGTACTCAGATAAAACCCATGTAGGTATGGGGAGAACATGCAAACTCCACAAAGAAATGCCCTGACTAAACCTAGGATTTGAACCCAGTACCTTCTTGCTGTGAGGTGCACATGCTAACAACTACTCCACCATGCCACGCAAGACTCAATTTTAATTTGTGATTACTATTTTCTTTGTGCTGGAGACATCGGCAAAAAGTAATGTGTCTACATCCAGTCATGGAAAAATAGGGATCTTTGTTTAAAGTGGTCTCAATGTTTTTATGGCTGTATGTGATTCACACCCATCATCATGCATCATGCAAGCTTGTAAGCTTCTGTGTTTAATATTACTTCAGAAGTTGAAATCTGATGGGTGTAAATTTCAACTCAAGCCCATGCACCATGTCCATAATTAAATAAAACTGATGATGTAATTCTTTTGTTGTGGTTTGTGTAGATATCTACTGCTGTGGGCTGCTAAGCACCAGGAAGAGTGACTGTACTGGTCTGCCTGCATCCATGCTACGTAACCCTGAGGGCCCTCAGCAGCGTGGCCAATCCCAAATAAAGATGAAGGGCAACATGTCGCTCATCAGCTGGTACAATAAGGGAAACTTTCGATTCCTCTCCAACGCCTACTCGCCCATCAAGCAAGGTAAAGACAAAATCTCATATGAAACTCAAGGGACCCAAAGGCTTGATAGCAGTGTTAGATGGCAGATGTTTGGAAGTTCAAATCCCAGAATTACCAGACAATGATACTTAACACTCCAATACACTACAGTCAATAAATGAACAAATGCACCATTTTTAATAATTTGTAAATACAGCTTTTGTGCAACTTGCCATAGCATACTGTTACAGTAAGTGTGCATGTCTTGGCCTCAGACACTCCACCCTCTAATTTCTTTTCTTTTTCTGTTTATTTTCTGGCCAAAAGCTTTAGGATCTTAAAGACTGCCGTTTAATTTGGCTCGACAGAGTTGTACCAGTTGGGCCAGTTTCCTTCAGGAAAAAAAAAATAACAAAAAACTGCACCACAATGAGCTCCTCAGAGGAAAATCTATATAGAAATTGGATTGAAAACAGAATTTGCGGAATTTGCTGATGGGCTGCAGGAAATGGTCTGTAATTGATGATCTAACCTGTTAGTCAGGTTTCCATTTGGAAACTTAGTGTCTCCTGGATAAAGTTATTAATGAAATGGACCAAATTAGCTAATGAATTCTAAAAGTCTGGGTTGCAAGAGTATAAAAGTGTCAAAATCAGGTCAATTTAAATAAAAATGGCAGCCGCCTTAAGTGACTGAATATAGTTTATAGTAAGATTAAAGTAAATTAAGTAAAAGAAGTAAAGTAAGATTAAAGTAAATTAAAGTAGCTTTAAGCTGTAGATTAAACATACTGCATGCCCATGATAGCTTTTGTGTGCTTTTCTGATGAAACTTTAAATGCAATGTAAGTATGATAGTTATGATTTGGATTAATTTTGTTTGAATTACTGGTGGAATGGTGATGAGTTAGCAGCATTTATTGACCTTCACAGCTCCAGGTTCTCCACTTGATCCATATAGACTGGCATCCGATCGAGAATGATTTCTGTTTTGTAATTTCTGTTTTGCATGACAGAGTTTTTCTGTGATACACCCGAGAACCACTGAACCCTGATTAGGATAAAGTGGTTCTTGAAAAAACAACATAATGTTTGATATTTGAATGATGCCTTTAGGTGATTTATTAATTGGTAATATGTTAAATTAATATGTAAGTGTATTAATATTTAGAATGTGAAAACTTGATGGCTTAATCTTAATCCTACTAGGTCCACAGGGAGGCTGGAGTGAGGGCATCGCAGGGCAACACACACACAACCACTGACTGTATATATATTCTTTATAAAACATTTTTGCAAAAACTGTAGAAACCTTCAAGATCTCCTAAAAGCAAATGAAAATAATTTGCAAGCAGTAGTAAGAAATTTCAGACCCCCTTGGTACACATAAGTAAACTCAGTCATGCAAGGAAACTATCCAAAAACAACTGGCTGCACAAAAGTTGTAGTTCCTCCTGACAACTCTCTCAAAAGCTCCATTAGGACTTACATCATTTCTTGCAATGGTCACCATACAATATACACCATACAGGTCCTATACAAGACCATGATGTGCTTACCAAGGCCCTAACACATGCAAACTGTTATTAGCAGAAACATGCTGATTATCGCTTCCCATTATGTTTCAAACCTACAGGTGGCTCAGATTTCTCACCACAGGGTTGATAACAGACTGTTTTCTGACCATTTGATGAACAAGCTGCTATCTAAAATAGCTTAATTGTGTATTAAACATGGATTACAAGAGTCTTGGGCCTCAAGAATTTTTAGTAGCACTTATTTGTAATTTAAAACATCTTGAAGGTGTCTGATTCTTTTAATATGATAATTATTCATTATGACAAGCACCTGGACGTCTGGTATGATCATGGCCATGTTTGCAGAAGCACTAGTGACCTTGAGTGATGCTTTCAATTTTTTAATACGATGTTATATTTGCTACAAAATTATATATTTAGTTATAAACAAGGCCATTTTATTATTTTTCTGTAAAAAAAATATTGAAGCTGAAATTAGATCTCTCTCTATTGCTAATATACAAGTTCTAAAATTAATATCTATCACAAATAAACAAAAAAAATAGGGTGCTTAAGACTTTTGCACAGTACTATATATATATATATATATATATATATATATATATATATATATATATATATATATATATATATATA
>JAOUQZ010000039.1:23383778-23411317 GCA_028564935.1 Neosilurus hyrtlii
TTAAGAAGCCAAAACTTCACTTTTACTACTTAAATGTTCAGGTTTGAGGGTTTGTTAACATTTTGGATTGACCAAGAACTCTGTATAGTTGTACAATAACAATTAATCCTCGAAAATACAACTTGCCTAATAATTGTGCACACAGTGTACATATACATGTATACATATACACACACAAACGTGTGTGTAGTTTTTTCTTTTTTTCCCCCCATAAAGTTCCTTTGTTACTTTGGAAATAGATTTCTTCAGAAATTGTGTGTAAACAAAGGCGAAAAAGTTTTATATGTCTACTGGGGTGTGTAGAATATTTAGATCCTCTGTATAATAAACTAATTTGGTTTAATATTTTATACGGAATAGTCGTAAAATGTATTTATATAGTTATATTATAAATACTTGTATAACTATTTTTACAGTATAAAACTCACAGATAAAGATAAAATGTTTAAGGAATGAATTATCTTCCTTTGTAAAGGATTTGCAGGTTAAATTGAAGATTATTACTTTAGCAAAAATATTAATTCATTTATCATTAGCAATCTGTCCATCAATCATTCATTTAGGTTTGAAATACCTGTAGCAAAGCTCCATACTCATGCAAATGCTATAAAAATTTACATTTATGGCATTTAACAAACACCCTGACCCAGAGCAACTTACCTTTAAAAAAATCTTATTTATACACCTTAGCAGATGGGGCTTAAGGGCCTTGCTCAACAGTGGCAGATTGGTGGGACTGGTGCTTGAACCCCTGACCTTTGGATCTGTAACCCAAAGCCTTAACGTCTGAGTCCCTACTGGTAAAGCCATGAGCTTAATTTTGTTGTCGAACCCATGCTCACTTTCCCACACAGGTGTGCGGCCCGCCACCGTCGGCACCGAGTGCACTTGCACTATGCAGACTCTTCTCTTACTTCATGTATGCAAGCTTCTGTAATCATACACATGCAAACACATTCGGAGCTCTGCTTTTAGGCAGTGTCTAAATATTTAGATTAATGTTTAAATACTTACATATTCATTATTGAAGACAAAGTCATGGCATTGTTAATGCTACTCAATGGCACTTTTTTGACGGATAAAAAAAGGCAAAAATGCCACTGCCGTATGAGGTCAGTAGATCAACTCACATCGCACATTCACCCACTGATCATATTCACAGACACTTTACATTAAACAAGAATTATATATAAATTTTTATTTAAGTTATTAATTCCTCATTCAAAGTAAACCTTTCACCATATCTATAAAACAAAAGGACAAATATAAGCGCTGTACACCTAACCGAATCACTAGTAACTGCAACTGTACGCGTTTATATGTACATGCATGGACATACAGATTGTATATACACACATATACACTTTTACAACTCGTGACCCCGTCACATCTCCCTTGCTTTTAAATGCAAATCAACTATTTTCCTTACGGTTTTGGAAAAAAGCTAACTGGGGGAAATACAGAGTCGTGATTTCTGTTAATGTTCTAGTTTTGAAGTACGCTGAGAGAACTGAAACCAACAGGAAAATAACTTTGGCACAGTGTACTATGTAAACATTTATTCCAATTCAGATTCATAAGCAATGAATTTCTCACAATTTGACCCTAGGTTTTTTTGTTGACATCATATAAAGGTTTCTTTCCAGAATGTACAAAATTGCTCAAATGTTCGCATCATGATGGCAAAATGATCATAGGCAGTTGTACTTCACCAGTGAAAACAAGTGCGTACTTTCATTCGCCAGCTATAAAAAGCCCCTCCAGATAAAACGCAGCATCATGTCTGACTTTTTCAACACAGGACGCAAGGCATTCTACCTTTTCAGTCTCACGTCAGCGTGTCACTGACAAACTCAAAGCCATCAAGACTTCAACTCATCTTAGTGTCTTTAGATTCCTCCAGAGCTGTATGGAAAAGAGTCCCTGTAGCTGGACGAATACAGGGTGATGTAATGGAGTCGAAGATACTCGGGAGCTAGGTGAACATGGTGATTACAGTATATCTGACACTCATCGGTATATGTCCTAATCTAGAATAAATTACGCTACAGGGCTATGTTCAATCAAACACACACTAAAGTCAGAAAAATTGGTCTATAATCAAAGCTCATTCATTCAGACTAACCAGAACCACAGCACTGTATGAAGTACCATAATGAACGTCGTGATCAAGGAGCTAAAAAAAAAAAAAGCATGAGAATATGGAGGATGTATAACGGAGAGAACAGCGCACCTACGGCAGGAGCTTTTTCTCTCCGAGTCCAGTTGAGGTCCAGCTACTTCCAGCCCTGACTGAGAGCTGCACAGCACAGGCACCCTTTCTGTTTACAGTAGCATGGATACAGTCAAAGGCAGTTGACCTAAATCGCTGAACAAATGAAGGACATACAATAAAAATAACACGAAATCAAGTAAAAGGTAATGTGCAATACACAAATTAAACCATCTGAAAGCATTCCCTGTTTTATGTTTTGGGAAGCCCATGATCAAAAATCAAACAGGTCCTGCCACCGCGATTCGGTTTCATCAGTGACCTCCGCACACTGACCCTAACCTAACCTTAATGGAATGATTCTATGCAACGCAGCTACAAATTATGTCTCAAACCAATCCTCATGACAGGACAAAATGTGATTGATTATGGAAAAAAGTACAAATTATTGTCTGTTTGGTAACAAAGGCAATCAACACTTAATGGCAGCGCAGAGCACTACATGGTGTCCTGTTGTTTCTCCACCACAACAATCCCGAGGCTCAGAGAGGAAGCAGATCTTTCTTCATTGCACGTTCAAGATGCAAAATAGAATGATAGAATGACAATTTGTTAGAAGCTGCAGGGGAAAAAGACAAAGCTGGCCTCAGATTATTTTTTCTTTGTTGAACAGACTGTACACAGTGTTCGCATCAACTAAGGCCTGCCGATTTTCCCCACACCCATATACATACATACACACACACACGGGCACACAGACAGGCGCGTGCGCACACACACACGTGCACAGTCAGACATACACACACAGGGCTTTGAATGCAGAACTAAAGATGGAAGGTCCTTGTTTTTTTTCTCCAATTGCAAAAAAGGAGCCTCAGTCGCTTACATTCAACCTCATTAGTTACATGAGAACAACAAAAAAAAAAGGATGAAAACTATCAGAAAAAGAAGGGCACCAAAAATCAAATCCATTTGGCTGGCATCAGAAATAGGAAGAAAATAAAATACCTCAAATCGTATGCATTTTAATTAAGAGCTGGACTGAAAATAAAATGGTGAGGTATATAGTTGGATGGAAAAAAAAAAAAAAAGGTTTGATGTTTATTTTTGTGTCTGTTTGGCCCCGTAGCCCCGGGTGAGGGGGGGGAAGGGGCGAGTAGACGCACTGCAGCTGGGCAGCGTTCCCTCAAGAGACCGTGCGCTGCTCTGTGACCCGCTGAGGACGCAGCACATAGGGGCTAGAGGCTAGGGCTGCAGGTTGAGGGTGAACTTCCATTGCTGAGTGAGTGAGGGATTGCACACCTCCACTGTCAGGCCTCCATTACGGGCGCTCCGGCTGTCCAGGCACAGGTTACTACCCACATGTCGCAGCTTAGTGTTGTTCTCGATCTGTTCCCATTTCTGACACACACACACACACAAACACACACACACACACACACACAGAAAAGCCAAAGAGGTGTTAAAGGGGAGTCAAACTGGCGTTTGAACTTAACAGCCTAACACCTCTCTACAGTTCTCTCTCAGAAGCTTCAAACACCCTCCCCTTCTTCCCACCAGCCAATCATCAACAGAGTGCATTTGATCTGCACTCAAGCACAAATGCGCCTGGATACAGACTGGCTGGAATAGTGTTGTGTGGCTTACTCCAACTTATTTTCTTTGCTTTCCTCTTTACAGAGGCAGGAATTTATATCAACAACAGATTTTTTTTTCTGGCCACACAGAACGGACATCTAGTAGACAATGAGTAAACATTTACTCAACAAAGGTGTATAGGATTAGAATCAATGCCTGCATACCCATACTCATCTCAGTCATTGGACCATAACTATGTACAATTCTCTTAAAAATACCATTGTGTGTGTGATGTAAGACTAATGAACCCTGTTGCACTACTGGACATAAAACACGTCATTTCAGTCTGAATTTGCTGGTTTTCATCAGGCTTCCTTCTCTTCCCTTGGTGTGGCTTTAATAATAAATCTTTAAAGTTAGACAGCTTTTCAAAAAAATTAATCCAGTTAAACATCAACAAGAACAAAACCATGAGACTGACAGGGATACATTTCATAAATTCCAATTCGCACTGCAGTTTATTCTTCAGTCTTCTTTCACTCACCTGTCTGCTGTCGTTTTCTCTGCAGCCTTGTAGTTTGATCTGAGAGCCTGCCATGCGCTCGACCACAGTCAGACACAGGTCCATGTGCTTCACCGACTTATCTTTAGTCAAGGCCCACTCCTGGACACATGGGGCAAACAGGAGTTTAATGAGAAATCAGATAACTACAGCCATCTACAGGGCTGAACAATCAAAACACTTAATTCTGTTACATTTACATTTAGGGCATTTGGCAGACACCCTTGCACAGAGCGAATTCAAGCAATTGAGGGTAAAGGGCCTTGCTCAAAGGCTCAAGAGGCAGCTTGGTGGTACTGGGGCTTGAACCCCTGACCTTTGGACCACTACCCCCTATTAGTTTGCCATGAGACACATACACCTTTCTCACACTCACATCATGGCTGTAAGTTTACCAGTGACATTTTAAATTTGGGTCATTCACACTTGTAACCCTAAAAAAGTATTTTACCAAGATGCCAACATTCACATTTACCCTCAAAGCTCAATTATACAGGATCTGATCATGGTTTACTGCCTATTGGCACCTTTTTACAGAGTCTGAGTGTGACATGAATAACAGCACCAGCTTCTGTTCACACATGAGCATCCTGAATATTTCCTGAACTTTTCACCTTTAACCTCATCCCAGTTAATTACTGTTACACTTCTGTGAAAAAGTGTTCATGTGAAAGAGGCAATAAATTAACATGTGATTTCAAACCAGCAGTGCACGCCATGGATTCCTTCACCCCAGTGCAGACCGTGTGTGTGTGCCACCCGCCGCACTCGTCCTGCACCTGAAATGGTTAATGATGTACCTGTGATCTGAATGCTACCTGGTTGCCCCCTGCATTGTGGCACTCGTAGACTCCCACTACACCATCGGCAAAGTGGCCCAGCGTATCGAGGCAATTGCTGCCCTGCTGCAGAGCCCCGAATGCAATGTCCTGATGGTCTGGGACCCTGGAAACATCAAGCAACATGCCTAAGTCACTAACGACTATATAGATGGGGAGAAAACTAAAGCACAAAAAGAGCTAACATGAAGTGACCTTAATGCTGAGCTGAGAGGGGTGTGGGGCATACACGGTAGCCATAACAATACTGAGGCTACCTAGTGTTAGCTAAATAACAAGGCTTGATTGACATCAAGGTTAGAATAAATATTATCAGTAATAAATACAGAATAAAAGATAATGGGGTAGTGCGGTCAAACATTTATTATTATCTACTATCTGTAGGTCTTGAGGTGATATAGTTCTGATAGTCCTTTCTTCTTTGTTGGCGTCCTGCCAGTGCCTTCTTCCAGATCCTTTTTAACAGTTGTAAACGCAAACGTCGCTGTATAGAGTTTGTCCCTTCTGGGCTACTGTAGCAGCACAATTGGTCATCGCTTTGGAAGTGGATAATCATGAGAAGATGTGCTGTTTATGTGTTGAACTGGTACGCTAGCACCACACACCAGTGCATGTCCCAACAATAGCTGTTATTTTTAATTGAAATGGCATGTTGACAATGATGTCAACAATCTCATGTTTCATCTTGGAACCACTCCAGCGTGGAGTAAAAAAAAAAAAACTCCATCCGCATAGAGGTAGATGTGCCTCCATAGAATTACAAGTGGAACTGTTTTCCGTGTGTGTGTGTGTGTGTGTGTGTGTGTGTGTGTGTGTGTGTGTGTGTGTGTGTGTGTGAAGGCACACTTGCACAAGTAGCCAGTGTATATTGTTTGTAAACCTCTTTGTAAAGTTATTGACTCCTCTTGTTAAAAACTATGCTTCTGTTTAATTCTTTACTGAGTGGATAATCTGACCTGGATATTTTAGACGTAAAGCTAAATCTCTTCTAAACACGTCTACTTAAATCCCTTTAGACACACTTAGCATTTCTAGACACTGTAGAAAAGTAATGATTTATAATCTCATGCCCTGGGGTTCATACACAAGAGGATGGGTTCATACTGCATCTGGATTCTCTCAAAGTTTCTTTGTCATGTCATCTCAGCAAGGTTTTCTGAGCTTTTTTTAGCTCTGGCTATCTGAGTATATCGTTTTCTCAGGATTTCCGTAAAGTTGCTTTTGCTACAATTCAAATCAAATAGTTTTCTTATGGTGTACAGTATATACAGTGCAAGCCATGTGTAAGCTGTGGGTTAAATTAGCTAAATATCAAAATGACAAGCTAAAAGAATGCAGCCAGACTGAATTCGGCTCACCTGAGTTCTGGGTACACGTTTTCCAGGTACCACTTAAATGGCCTGCAGCCTAATCTCTTCTTCATTTCCAGCCTGCTCTGAATACTATTACAGAGGAAAGAGAGCCGCCAGAACAGTTAAAATTCACTTATACAGTTATATGAGCTTACAATGCTTTTAGATGAAAAGCACTAAAAGGAGTTAGTAGATGGAAATGGAGAGACACCTACTTGCCATAGGGAACGTTCCGTGCAGACGGTACAGCAGCATAATAAAAATTCTTGTAATCATCCATCCATACCTCTGCTGCTCGTCTGGTATTCCTGTAGAGGGCACAACAACACAGTGATGTAGAGAGCACATGTTCTCTGATCTTATTTATCTGACAGGAATGGTACGAAATCTTAAAATACTAAACAGATTATACTCTTTCTTCGGATAATTTATTGGCATCTAATCCTAATCCAGAATTATCCGTATTATGCATGAGCATCTAGTTTGCACCACACAGAATTCACTTAACTTTAAATACTTGGCATTGCAATATTTAACACATAATTTCTTTGACGGAGGTAATAACAAGTGTATTATGTTATAACTTAAGTTATTTGTTTGTTAGATGGATAAGGCAAAAAATATGTGTAGATTTTCAAGAAATTTCTACCAGCGGTAGAGCTTTGGACAAGGGAAGACTCCATTAAATCTTGGAGATGATCCGGGTCAAATCAAGAATTCTTTAACAGTGTAACAGGTTAATTTTTGGGAGTGTGGTATTACAGCAGGCCTGACAGAGGATGTGATGTATTATTGTGTGCTATTATAGCACGGTGTGCTATTATTTTAGCTTGGCTAAGGTTTGCGCTCTCTGAGTGCTCTTGCTTGCTTGGTAGTTAGGACACTATTCTGTTTTTCATGAAAAAATACTAATTATGAGTCACAGCAAATTACCTGTAATGCACATTGTTGAACACTTGTTTTAACCTCAGTTTATGAAGTTAAAACATGCTTTTACAGTCATTAATAGTTTACGAAAGAAAGACATAAAATTTGGAAATCAATACTTGTCATAATGATATACGAGTAATAGAAAGAAAGAAAGAAAGAAAAGCCTAAGTTTCTTCAGCGAAGAAGCATTTTGTGTTGTTGCCAAAAATGAATAATCACCGCATCTTGTTATTTCTGCTGGAGGTTTGTCAAAGGCTTTCGCAGCCTGGTCCCGGAAAGTTCCTAACTGTTTTTTATTTGCTAACTCGAGTTTGGCAGCACTTAACGAACATGAACTACATGAAGTGATAGAATGTTGTTTCAGTGCCAGACACAGAGGCCAGTCTTCACTATACACTACTTTACAAACTAGCTTTACTTTGTAAAACAGAAAAGACAATCTGTTCATCGATTGGCAGCCAATCAAGCTCGTTCGATTTGTGGTAACAAGTCCATTTACAACTTTGGTGTTTAAATATCTGTGACAGTTTCAGGATGGCATCCGAAAAGAAAGTCACTATAGCTCCACCAAAGCTATTTCAGCCAGATTCATTATCAGAGCAAGTAAACGCTCTGCACTTTTTACCCACAAGGTCCATAAAGATAAGGCTTGTCAAAGTTCAACTGTGAAAACTCGACAGTCCTGGACAGAGATCTGACCTCAACCCCATTTAACACCTTTGGGATGATTTGGAACGTCGGCTGCACCTCAAGTCTCCTCACCCTACATCAGTGCCTGACCTCATTAAAGCTCTTGAAGGAACCCTCCGAATATCAGAGCTTATTAAAGAAGAGGGTGAAGCTTGAATTGGATTAATAAAAGGTTTGTTGGTGTGGATACAGTGACAGAGTTACTTGTTGCTAAAAAAAATTCAATTAAAGAGATGTTCTGTACAGAAATCAATAAGAAAGTGTACATGTAAACATTCCTGGTTTCAGCATTTAAGCTACAAGTGAGGGCGCCATGGTGGCATAGTGATTAGCACGTCTGCCATGTTCTCCCAGTGCTAGCGTGGGTTTCCTCCGTGTACTGTGGTTTCCTTCCACATGCACAATAGGCATATTAGGCTAATAAACTGCACCTAGGTGTGAATGTTAGTGTGAATGGTTGTGTGCATTGGTTGCGTCCCTGCGACCCTAGGAGTATTTAACTGTTTGGCAAATGAGTGGTTGAGTGAGAGCTAACCGTGAGGTGCAAGTCCTTTACCCCCTCTAGGGAATGATTATACAGCATACGAAGTAAAAACACTCGCCTAATCAAACATACAGTAACTATTATTTCATAGCCATGAATGCTAAACACTCAATTCATTTTCACAGAAAGCTACATTAAAGATGAAATGATATAAAATGAGACTAGATAAAACATTATTAATGCCAAGTTGAAACTCCAGATTGGGGGTAAGGAGGTGGAGCTTCTGTTGTTTCAAGGAGGAAGTCAGACAGCTGCTCTTTTGGTGTATATTTCGAGTAATGATCTGATAACAACCTAGGCAAAATGCAGTCTGTCAAGTTTGTATTTAGCACCAAGGCTCACAATGTAGATTGTGAACCACTAGGTGGAGCAAATCAGCTGAGCTGCACTGCCCTGTGGGCTCCATTTTGTTTCCAGGATGAACTGTAGACATGTATATTTAAAAAGTAGATACGGGAGAAGCTGAAATAGGAAATTTGTAAGAATCGTTTTCGGGTGTATTTTGATTTATTTATTTATTTTGACCTTTACTAAAGCTCGTACAACTAATACCGTCTACCTGGCAAACACGGTTCCACTGCCTCCGGGGAACGTGTAAGGATGCTGCTTCCTAAATACGTGTCCCACTCGACTGCAGGGAATGATCTCCAGACTGCCACCACACTGCCACACCCGGAACGAGATTTCTGAAAACACACAGACATATACACACCATACTTCTCTTGGAGGAACTTTATTGACATTATTCATGCCATGAAACTACTAAATCTAACCCTAAGTTTGGTGTTGTAACCAAAAGCAAAAAAAAAAAAAAGAACGGTTTTGTGGGTCCTTACAAGGTCTAAATTGTCAGCTATTCCTATTATTGCTTATTAAGAGCATGAACTCTCTCTCTTTCTCACTCTCTCCGACTCATTCAAACACAACGCACACACACACAATATGTATACAGAATATGTAGGGGGAAAACAATCTCAATAAAATACTGGCATTTAAATTGGAACACTCCTAGTCATGCTGAAGAACACTCCTAACTGCTACATCAAAAAAATCAAATAAATAAAAAAAATAAATAAATCCTTCCAGTCTGTCTTGGATGCATCATTTGCCGGATTCTTCTGACATTTCCACAACCGTCTCAGCTGAAAGGAGTCCGCTGTTAGGGAAATGAGTAATATTTTTCCTCGCAGACATCATGTGCTCCTAAAGCTAAAACTGAGCTTACCTCAGAGGTTTCAGTTGCAGTGTTTAACACAGATACACATCTCTGACACAGGAACAGAAGAAAAAACAACAACAGAGCTGTTCTTTGGATGGAAATGAACACTGTGTTAAAAAAAAAAAAAAAAAAAAAAAAAAAAAAACAGTGTGGGCTTGATTTCCCCACAGTAACCTACACTCATTCCCATGAGATAAAAAGCATTTCGGATGCTACACCAATGGCATCGTTGACGTTCGCCTGACCAAATGCAGAAATCCTACATGCCTCATTTGCTTCTAATAAAGTCCAGCTCTGTGAAGTGGGGGTCAGGGCAACTTCACCTGCCCCACAATGGTGTGTGAAATAAAAAAGAAAAGAAAAACATCGGTTTAGTCTCTCACCAAGATTTTCTCCGCCCCAGACATCCATCATCATGTCATATTTTCCCAGTTCTTCAAAATAGCCTTTATCCATGACGAAGAGACCGCCAGCTATCATCGGAGTCCTGATGTAACAGAGTTCAAATGGTATGATTACACAACATTACCCTTGTTTTATATACATATATATTTTTGTATAACACACATTTCAGGTCATAGCTCTATCATTTATTAAAGAATGTATTTATTTCTTCTGGATAAAAATACAACACACAGTAACATTATTCACTGGTTGCAGGAAATGTCAACATGGATTGTTTACCCTGCGATCCAGGAAAAAAAAAAAAACACACACACACACACACGATTTATGAATATCTGTCAAAAACATAAAGTTTATAAAGTGACAAACACAATATCAAAAGGGATACACCAGTCCAGCACAATAATCTGAGTGATGACTGAATCTGACCCTGTGTCTGTTCAAATACCGCACCCTGGGCAAACATTAACCTGAAACACTGCACTGGTATCAGCTTTAACTCGTCATCCAAGCCAATCCTGACATGAGCCGTGAAAATAAACTGCACTAAAATATGTTGATAGCTTGCCTGTGCTTTAAATCGTGGCAGGAGAAGCAGACGGGCGGCTCAGTAAGTAGGAGGATGTCAGTATCTGAGCCGTTTCATGTATCAAGCGATACTCAGATCAAGTGTCTTTAATGTGGAAATCAATTTGAAAGTAGGAACTGAAGTCTGAGTAATATCTTTAAAACTCTGGAACGCTAGTGGAGAAGGTATCTTATGTTAATATGCATGATAGATAACCTCTCTGGTCTTTTAGGGACTTGGGAGACATCAGGATCAGGTGAAGATGATGTCAGTGTGAGATCACTATCCACGTGTCCGAAATCGTTCACTACTCACCATATAGTGTGTTCACCATTTTGTAGCGTTGCACGAAACTATAGGTAGGGTAGGTAGATAAAGTATGCTAGTCTATCGCAGGTTACCTTCCCAGTATTTTTACTGGTACCCATTTATACTGCTTTAAACTTATACAGATGCACACTTTTATTTAAGACCTTGCCTAGGGGTCTTAGCATAGTGGGGGTCTAATGGGGATTCAAACCCCCAACATCTTGATCATGAGCCCAGCACCACCACACCACCGGCTCCGCACAAAAGTATAGTGAGTACTATATAGTGTAAATCAATGTATCCTATAATGCAATGTGAAAAGTGATGCACAAGTGATGTTCACCAACCAAGCAATATATACCATCATGCATTGCATTTTGGTTGTTGGGGAGAAAAAATGCCTGACAGGAGGGGAGAAAGAAAGGGGAAACGTTAGCCAAGTGTATAAACGAGTTAGAAACGGAGAGTCAAGAGCAACTGAAAAATAGTTACTAAGGACACAATTAAAAAAAAAGGGAAAAAAAGGCCAAAACAGAGCAAGAAATAAAATGTGAAAACTAATGCTACAATGCGGTGAAAGAAATTGATTCCAAAATAAAAGGAAGCAGCGATCCACCAGCTCACATGGCATCGACCTGCTACGTTTTAATCGTGCGACTGCTTGACGGAAATAACGGTGCTGAGGAGTATTGTCCGAAAGCATTTAAACACCATTGAACTTACTATATAATCGTCTTCGTTTAATTCCCTATATAGCGAATAGTGCGCTCCGGATGAGTGAGCGATTCAGGATACAGGGTATATCAAACTTCACCACTGTGAGGTCACTAGAGTTTACACTGACTCCCTCAGAAACCCGAAGGAATCTTTAAAATAAAAAAATAAATAAAATCCCATAAAATACACAATCTCACATGGATACTGTTGGTGTGTTTCAAAGAAATGCTGCTACAATCATAAAGACTGTCATGCACTCATCCCATGACTCAAAGTGCCTTAAGTCTTAAAATCATATGGAGTTGTAAAGGGGTAATGATTTATTATCTCAGCGTCGGCTGTCAGCTAGTAGAGGGAAAGATTCATTTTGGGGTTGGTAGTTCAAGGTATCTGGCAGGTTTTCCTGGCCACCGTCACCTCTAAATCTACATGCTGATTTTACTACAGCTGTTTCATGGCTTTGTTTATCAGCTCAAAAGGAAATGGTCTTTTATTAGAATCATGATGTCCATCAGTTGCTCAGGTGTGCCTATGCGTGCATGGATTATTGTTTAACCTCATCGTTGCTTTGTGATCTCTTTTAATCATGCCAGAAATCTTCCCAGAGCTTTGTTTGCTGTTTGGTTTAGTTTGCTCTCACACCACATATAATTAGAAATTTCATTGATTGGTCAGACCGACAGCAAAGAAACCTTTAGCACAAGCGTAGACCAAATCGACCAAGCACGGCGGATACTAGACTACACCATAGGATTATGATGTAAATTAGTTTAAGACACTGTGCACTGTATGCAGCATTTCTTCTCTCTTTCTGTACTTGAATCCAAATCACATGAAACCAGAACACATGACATTTCTGAAGCTCCGCAGTGCTGTCCCATAACACTGGCTCGGTTCACATTTCATGGATAAGTCAAGCGCCATAAAAATGCTGCGTTCCTGAGTGGCACAAAAGAAAAGCATTCCCAAGATCAAATCACTGAGCCACAGCCTTCCATAGCCGGTACTTCAAGAGAGAAAAACCGCATGGCTCCGGATGGGCGGGATGTCATACTCCAGGGGTGACCAATCTTATGCTCAAAGAGCTAGTGCAGACTTTCAATCTAATCATGCAGGAGTCACACATTACATCAGTTTTCAACTGTTCAATTAATTGAGCTTGTCTTTCAATAGCTTATGAGGCATGCTGATCATAATCAGTCATGCTCTTCGTGATGTGTTCACTTCCTGCTGATGTGTTGAATTGCTTTCTCACTACAGCGGCACTATTTTAACCAGATATTTAGTTGGAACCATACCAAGACCACGGCAAGTAAGGACCTGTTTTCCCAGGTAAACAAATTGCACATTTAGCAGTAAAGGGGGGGATCAGTCCCTTCTTATTCTGATACACTGCCCAGACAAACAAAAAACAAACAAAAATAATAATAAGAATTTGTTGGACTGCCTTTAGCCTTGAGTACAGGGTGTAATTGTAATGGCATTGTTTAGACAAACTTAACCAGCATCACAACATTTATTTCCATCAGGAATCATAATTGATGATAGTAAATCGAACCACTCCATAAAATCTTCTCCAGCACATCCCAAAGACTTTCAATAGGGTTAAGGTCAGGACTCTGTGGTTCCAGTCCCTGTCTGAACCACTCTTTCACTGTTTGAGCCCCAATTTTTTAATCAGTGCCATCAAGCAAGAAAAACTCCTTTGATGGGATAACCTGGTCCTTTGGTACATTCAGGTCATCAGCTGACTTCAGTTTATTGCTACATAATGTTGCTGGGCCTCGACCTGACCAACTATAGCAACAATGCCATGGTGATTACCTTAAATATAAAGATAAACAATAAATAAAAAAAGAGCGTGTGGGGGATTAGTAGTTTGCAGTGTATCTATCTAAACGTATGAGTGCAGGTTTTCATTCCAATCTCCACCTCTTTAACCAGTTGATCTTGTATTCAAGTAGCCTGCAGCAAGGCTAAAACTGACATGCACGTGACTGAAATTAAACTTTCCTCACATGAATCATCGTTTAAGGTTTAACGACAGACAATAAAAGTACAAACAGTGTGCCCTTGTACTGCAGTCACCAGGCAAACTACCCTTTTTATCTGAGATTAAGTTAATCAGGTCAGTGAATCGAAAGTCTCATGATTTCAATAGACTGGAACATTACTAACAGGAAGAAACAGCTACTTACTTGATAGGAGCGATGGGGTTTCCCTGCCTCGCTCGTCTCTGATCCAGCGTCATGTAGTCCCACTTAAACACCAGATTCCAGTCAAAACCTTCAGAAAAAGAAAGTGATTTGAAGCAGCTTAATAAAGCCCTGAGGCCTGGGTTTCTAACTTACACATAATGATTGCAAGCTTTTTTGAAGAAGGTATACAGCAGATATCCTTAGACGTTTTCTTGTTTTTCTGTACTTAAAGATGGCATTTCAAACTCTACATGGAGCAGCAATTTTGGACACGATCTGCCAGAACATGTAGTTGCTGGGCAAACATGGTGGGACAACTTTATAACCCTAAGTAACGTTACCCAATGAGTGGCGAGAAGAGAGCAGTGCAGAACTTTCTTGTGGATGTAGAACGTTTGGAAAATGGTACGCAAATCATAAGTACGCACGGAGAACTTTTTTTTTTACAATAAATCTGATATTCTCGACTCACTGTAAGAGTTTGTGCACCATGTTATATGTTCATGTCTCAAAACTGTTTGTATGAGATCATCTGTGACTAGTAAAGCACATTATATTGAATTTACCAACCACAAGTAAGACAATATATCATTATTTTTGATCAGGGAGAAAAAAAAATCATGATGTCACACTATATGTAATGAGTCAGAAAGACTGCCACTCATCATTACACAAAAGAAAATCAACTGTCTGCTTCATGCTGGGTGAAAAAACCAATTAAACAGGAATGCAAGAGCTGAACAGAGTGCACTCTCAGCACTCTCAACTTCCCACGAGCTTTCTGACACATCTAACAGCCCCACACTGCTCTCACAGCCTCAGACATGATTGGCTGAAAAGAAAAAATAAATAAACAGTGCAATGAAGTGATGAGTTCTAAACCTTCCAGGGTATTTACTGTTGTGCAAGATAAAAGGGATTTCATTTAGGTTGCCGTGTACCTTTTCGCCCTGCAGCACACTGTTTGGGAGTTAGCGCGAGGAAGAAACTCATAGCCAAATCAATAAATAAAAAAAGTAAGAGATGAAGAAACAGAATAGCAGAGCAGATGCATGTCGATATTATATATACATGAGCTGAGGAAGGCCTTGGTTTTGTAGGTCTCATTGCCTCTGGACCGTATTCCTGAAAGCTTATTCTACATCACACAAAAAAAGCGAAGCAGGAAGCAGGAGAGAGCGCATTCCAAAAACAGGCAAACAAATAAATAAAAAAATAAAAAATAGGGCTTTGGCTGAAACTTTATTTTTTTGCCTATGACACATTTTGACATTAACTTTAAGGAACCATACAAATATTTCCCAAAAACAATGTGGAAACAAGAGAACCCCGGGAGCGCAAACCTCCACCATGAAAAAAAAAAAAATTTTTTTTTTTTTAGACAACTCCCCTTACTGGGTCTGCTGTAATACCACATGTCCAAAATAAAATCTTCCTATGTCTCACAATATTTAAAAAATTCAGAATTTGATCTCCAAAGTCTTCCTCGTCCAAAGCTCCACCTCTGATAAAAGCTTAATGAAAATCCACACATAATTTTGCAGAATCCTACTAAGAAAAACAAATACATAAACTGACAGTAAAGCATAACGTTCTTGGTGGCAGTAACTTTTTACTTTCTCATTTTTCGTATCCCCATATTCTCCCCTAATTTTAGTCGTATCCAATTCCCACCCGTCATGTACTGCCTTCCCTATCACATGACCACCACCAACCAGAGAGGGGCGTAAGCATGCACATACCCCCTCCATGACATGCAATGCTCGGCGGCGGTAACTTTTTAAAATTATTATTATTATTTACGTTTTAATCTTTAAGGTTATTGCACACCAAGTCTGAATTTTCAGATTAAGATACGAGTTCTCATTAATATTTAACACCAAGTAGAAAGTTCAGTGCAATGGAAAAAATATAATGAAATTGTTGCTAGGTAAGTGTTATATGCTCATACACGTGTAATACAGTGATGATCAATATGTTAGAGAGTTACGTGCCTTAAAAATGAACACAAGTCTTGCTCTTGTTCTTGTTCTGGAGCCAGAATTAAATCGTTATTTTTTCCCCTTTTCACATTAATTGTTTCACAAAAATTTAAAATTCCAGAGTGTAACTTGTAGCAGAATGCCTTTACATTTATAGCACTTGGCAGACACCCTTATCCAGAGTCACTGACATTTATTTTTATACAACTGAGCAATTCAGGGTTAAGGGCCTTGCTCAAGAGCCCAACAGTGGCAGCTTGGTGGTACTGGAGCTGGAGGTACTGGGCACTAAACGTCTGATCAGTAACACAAGACCTTAACCACTGAGCTACCACAGCCCAAAATAATAAACATATTTCAGTTTTAAACGTCCAAATATTAAAGCTGTACATGGAAAAGAGTCAAAGCTGTGTGCCGAGGCATTTACCTCCTTTGAGATCTGCAGATGCACCCACGTACTGGAAGTTGTCCATGTTGATGACGTCTATGATGGGTGAGACAACACGCGTCCTGTCCTGCAGACGAAGTGAAAGAATCAAGTCAGTAAAAATCAGTGAGATCACAGAGAGGCTTTTTCCTGCAGGACTTTTACTTTAAACCAGTAATCCCATCTGGTTCCTAATGAAGTCTATATTAAATGTTAGTAGGAGAGGTTAACATGGTAAAAATGTGAATTTGTTTCATGAACATTTAAAAGACATTTAAGGTATTTAACAAAAAAAAAGTATTTTAAAATCAAATATTCTGATGACAAGAAATATGTAGTTCATAAATTACAATATTGTCTTTAAATAATATTTCAAGCTTATATTTCAAATAATATTTCAAACACGTAGTACAAGTCAGGGTCAGAACTTGAGTTTAAGCAATTTGTTTTACTTGTACCACTTTGTACAGTTTAATTTGGAAAATCTGAAAGCTCCAGCCTCCAGCACTGACCATGTCGCTTACAGGCAATGGAAAAGCAATTCAGGTTACTTTGAACAATTTACAGCAGATTCATTGCGACATGAAGTTCTTTCCCAAATTTACTCTAAAATTTATGAGGCAACGGCGCAGCCGGGACACAAACAGATCCTCGAATATTTGTGGCACTTCTGACAGACGCTGCCATTTTGGTTACAGCTGCAGTCAGCACAAGTCCGTTAATAAATATTAAACCACACAGCACTTTTATTATGCACTTTATTTACTTGGATGAGAAGCATGGCGGCTGCACTGAAAGGGCTCTCTATTCCACAATTAGCCATAAGCCGACATGCCCTAGTGTCTTTTCCAATTTCTTCATTTTTCTTTATTGAGATCTAAACCAGTTAGATCAATGTTTAACATCTTCACATAACATAAACCCCCTAAAAATGCCAATAAATTCTATAAAATAATGTAAAAACTTCAGTTGAAAATGCTGCATCATTTAAAATAAGTAAAAACAGCTGAACATGGTCATTTTTAAATTTTTTTTTAAAAAAGATAAAGATTATTTTATCGTTATTTTCCCTGCAAGCAGAAATGGAAGCACACCAAAGCAATCATTAAGTGATAAGAAACAGAGTAAAGCCTAAAATCTTTACGCAATAGATAGGACACACAACTCAAAGCTAGAAAGAAGCCTAATAAAGACAGGAAAAAGTGGTTTAAATCACGTGAACCTCATCCTGCCCCATGTCTATAACATCCAATGAATTTTTGACCTCCATAATAAATACATAGAGTATCAGATGTAGAACATCCCGAAATTACGACACAAAACAAAATCCGAAAAAAATAACAGATTTAGGAAATGACACTGGAATGATTTCTTCCCAGTGATGATTAAAGTGACGATTGTCCTAAAACAGAACTTATCGCTGAACTGCAGCACATCGTGCCATGGATTAAATGTATAGAAACTGATAATTTGGCTAAGTGCTGTTGTAATATGATACATGCATTTGAATGCAAAAATTTACACAACACTTCAGATGTACTACACAAAAAAATTACTTCTACTACGGCTGAATAACAGCATTTGCCAGTCAATGAAAAATGTAATATTGGGCTGAAAACCCACACCGACACTGTTAGTTTTAATGAACTGATAAAAAGGCAATTGATAAAAGGGCACCTGGTGAAAAGCAGTGAAACGAAAAGACAACGTAGTTTATTCAGCTGATTAATGAATTCAAATGCAAGAGTCTCTGGAGGCACAGTAACCAAATGAGCAATCAAGATTCATATCACTATAAGCTTATAATGGCATTGAATACAAATGAAACCAAGATGACAGACACTAATGAATTCAACACCTTTTTATTTAGACAGAAAAAGAGTTTGCAGCAGAAACACTGTCTCGTGGTTATGTGACAGACACACCAACATTATTTTACATTAGGCATCCAGCCATTCTTTAACCAAGCCACGTAATCCTACAATCCTTTTTACAAAGGTCGTGGGGAGCCTGGAGCCTATCTCAGCCGACTCTGTCGAAGGTGGGGTACACCTTGAACGGCTCGCGAGTCCATTGCAAGGCGACACACACACTCACACCTAGAGGCAATTTGGAACGGCCAAATTGCTTAATGTGCACGTCTTTGGATTGTAGGATGAAACCAGAGTACCCAGAAAGAACCCACCCAAGCACCATGAGAATATGCAAACTCCACACAGAAACACCCTTATCGAATCCAGAATTTGATCCCAGGACCTTCTTGCTGTGAGGAAGAAGTACTAAGCACTGCGGTGCTAACTGCCAGTTTAAAGCTAACTCAAGTAGCTAAGCTAGTGTTTACAGAATGACACACCTTTAATCAGTAATCTAGAAAGTCCTTAAAAAGTTCTACTTCTATAGCAGATTAGGGTCACTTCAAACAACAGAACAGAAATTGACACTTTTGTTTAACTGATATTAGTAAAACATTAAATGTAATAGTTACAGGAGCATTCCAACCAATAAAATACACAAATTATGAAGAAAAAAAATAGAAACAGATTTTAGCTGAAAATATTTAGGAACCTTTTAATCATGAACTGAGATCTGGCATTCACACAGCTACATAGATAAATGAAAAAAAAAGTGCAAAATGAGAGCAAATGGAAAGTGCAAACCTCTGCCAAGTACAGAAATCCCTCATATAAACCAAAATGTCTCACTGTTTAAAAAAAAAAAAATCCTTCATAGTCCCTGGATACAGAATTTCATGAAAATCCACACAAATATTAGCACCATCCTGTTAAGAAACAAATGCAAAACCGAGGGTAAATCATAATCTCTTTGTCCGAGGGTAACATCAGTATAGTCACAATGCTGTTGGGTAGCTGTGTACCATGGTAAAATAGCCATAGGCCTAATCTTTGAGATACTGACCCCAAAGATGTCAGCTATACCCCGCGACATCTCATCACCACAATAGACTAGAGCGAACACACGTACAGATTACAGCGGTATAAAATGTTAACAATATAGACATTGTTGTGCACAACTAACTTCAGTGCATGTATTTCACTTGTAGATAAATAAGAGAACGAGTCTGAGGATTTGTGCACGGTATACACTACTGTACTGTTCTGTACTGTGTGAGAATACGGCGTTCACAGAATAGCATTATATTTTACTGCTGCTTTATAGAGGGCGGCATGGTGGTGTAGTGAAACAGCAGAAAGTTCCTGGGTCCAAACGGGCTTGAGCATTTCTGTATGGAGTTTGCATGTGTTTGCATGGGTTTCTTCCAGGTGCTCCAGTTTCCTCCCACAGTCCAAAGACATGCACATTAGGTGAATTGGCTGCTCCTAGGTGTGGATGAGAGTGTGAATGGTTGTGTATGCGATGCTCAGGGTGTACCCTGCCTCTGTTCAGTTTCGACTGAAATGGTCTCCAGCCTTCCTTGCGACTTTAATAGTAGGACAGAGCAGTTTAGCAAATGAGACGAGTGAGCGCTGCTTTAAACAATACAAGTGGATATGTGCTGTAGCCGTGTCCATAACAAACAGTGTTTACATCCTATAAGTTATTAGCTTCTGCTACCTGTTACAACACATTTATATAGATATAAGCAAGTCTGTAGATCAGCACCATGTAGTAACGTATGTGCCTGTGTGTATATATATATATATATATATATACATACATACACACACACACACATACACACACACACAGGACCGTCGCCAAGCAGGATACACGGCTCTTAGTTAATACAAATATTCCTGTTTGCTGAAGGACATCACACCCACTTAGCACACACACACACACCCACAGACACACACGGAGGAAGCATATTACAGGGGGGAGAACAATTAAATCCAGTTTCCAGTGAACACTGAATGGAACTAGTGGAAAAGTTTACTCATTTTGGGGTGAAAACTAATGTTGGTAGATGTACTAGGGCCTTGCACAGTATATACAACCTGTGTTACTTCTTATTTAAAGGTTTACCTTTTATTAAAATGTATCAATAACAACAGTTACCCTTAAGTAACAGGAGTGTAAGCCGCTTCCTTAATGTTCAAAGGGTTATGAAACATTTTTATTGAATAAAACAATACATTTTGCTTAGGGGGTGATCACACTACAGGTGCGATAGAAAAGCGTCTGACGAGAGTTGATTTTTTTTTTTTTGTGATTTTTTTCCCCAGAGTTGTGAAATTCGTGTCAAGATGTTTTCAACTCCACGTACAAGCGAATATTTGGCAGGATAAATACATAAAATTTCATTGCATGAACGTTGCGAGAAGTCACATGACAATTTTGGTTTTTTGATGTTCAGCAGAAAGAAAAACCCTGAATCCCTTTTTGTCTCAAACCTTTTCCATTTTATTTGCGTGTAATTAGTGCAAACAAAATGCAAATTAAATACAAATGATGATAAAATTCACAGAATATAGATGCCAGCAAGTCTCAAACTTTTCACGTGGAAGTCTACAACCGGTCGCTTTTCCTTGTGAACAAAAATGGAAGCAAACTTTGGAAGCAAAACACTTTGGAAGCAAAACGACAACTTTGCGACCTTCTCATGATATGTGCGACTGTTTGAGAAGAGTTTGATACTATTCCACATCAGACTTGTTTTGTGACATTCGCGTAAATGTCAAACATGTTTGCAATTTTTCTGCGATGAGTTCATGAACCAGGAGACTGAAATGCCATGCGCGAATGTCACAAGACAAATTTGAGAACATTTTGAGACTGAAAAGCAACAGCTGCGAATTGCCAATCGCACCAGTTGCTTTTCTATTACGCCTCTAGATTGATCACCCCCCTAGATTTGTTGAATAGCTCTGATTAAATGTTTTACTTCTGGAATTTCCAGTTTTAATTTATGGAGCTATTTTTTGCCCAAATGAAACCTTATACAGGGTGATAACACTTGACTCCAAGTCTATACAGTCCCCCTATATAAGCTATGTTTATCTCTCCAGGCTCATTAGTCCTGCCTGGAAGGTGGTGGCAACAATCGCGAGAACTCTAGAAACTGCCGCGCATGCGCTACCACATATATCGAGTCGCCCACGGAATTCTGGGAGGGCCACCAAAGACAGAGCAACTAAAGTAGCTGTCTCAACAGCTCACCCTTCCTATAATCGTGCCACGCATGCACCACCACATAAAAGAGACAGCAATAAAATAAATAAGTAAATAAATAGGTCAAAGTCACACTGATCCCAGCAGTCTCAGGAATCTGACCTGGTTATACTCTGAGGATGGATATGGAGTCCCATACATTAGTATACTGCAGAAAAACAGTTCACCAACTGATGAACATCAAAGAACAATAGTTGTGATCCCACTATCGAGTCAAAGCCAGTTGAGCTAATCTGAGGGTTATTAAGGCTATTACGTATCACTGGTACATCCGGGGTTTGATTGCTCCTCTTCTGGGATGATTCAAGGTTAAAAGCCCGAGGAATTTGGCCCGACAATTTCTCATGGGCCAGACAAGGCCAACTAGTGCTAAAGGCAGTGTCATGGTTAAAGGTGGGGTTTTTATCTCTTTTAGTACATTAGAAACTCTGATAAAAACATTTAGCTTCATGTGTTCTTTGCAATTTGTGCCCAAATATGCATTTAGAAGAAAACTAGTAGGGAACTAAAACTGTACCAAGCGCAAGCCAATTTCAACAGCTAAGCTAGCGAACCTGAACTAACCCTTAAGCTACGAGGGTGGGCTAAAATTTCATAGGCTGTGAATTTGACCAGATATGGTTCATTTTCCAACACAGCTTTCCCTGCAGTCTACACACTCCCTCTATCTGCGTTGCAGCGCTAGGATCCTCTTGGTGTAAAAGCTCTCAAATGGCATTTCAGCTCACCTTCGCAATCGTGACGCATTATTGGTGTAAATACAGATACAGGTAGTAGTACAAAATAGCCTGGTTAACTGTATTTTATTAGGTACCTACTTGCTCAGTCACATTAAAAAAACAATAATACCTTTTACTTTCGTGTTTACAGCAAGGCACGATGTCTCGTTCGAGAAAACTGCTGGGCCATAGGTACAATTATAGAAATGCAGAAGGTTATCGGCTTAAGGCTAAAGGCCCTAGGCTACTAGTCTTAGATAGCACTGAGGTCGCCCTGGCTCTCCTGAAACGATTGTGTGATGAGGGCTATAATGTTCCTTTGAGGTAGAAGTAAACCCAGATAAGTTTTTCAACAGTTGGAGAAGCCAAGTGTGGCTTCCTTGCTTCACTAACAGTTTCTATTGTAAAAATAATCAATGAATGCAACAGCTGAATGATATTTCTTTCATTTGGAGAAACAAACAGAAGTGTTCACAGTAGATCCCCTTAAACAATGCATAGCTCATTAAATTAGTTTCTTACTTTGGCCAGGTTTTTCCAGATTGGAGCGTATTATGAATATAAAGCTAACGTAGATTTGAACTTTGTCTTTGATACTCAAATAAAACCCTTGTCAGAAGCTGAAGATGACTGACTCATTATTCCTTTAACTTTTCAGTTTGCACAGTTCAACCACTATAAACTGAATAAAATGAGAGGTGCAATAATATCATAAAATATTTAAATAAGCCTCTAGCTATTGAAATTACAAGATATTTCTACATTGAGCAGTTTTCTGTTCGTCAGATTAATGGTAACAATAGTATTCCTTTACAGAAGGTTTTGGCTACTCTACCCTGATGTCAGAGTTGCTCCACAGGACTGCCCACTGGGAGCATGGAATAATTCATAAACTTTCCCCAGTTCGTTGATTTACATTGTCAGGTTCCACTTTCCGTCTTTGTGTATATTATAAGATGTATCTAGGTAGACTTAACTATTGCCAAGCAGACTACAACCCTCAGGCAGCTGTCTGATCCGCTTACCACATTGTCTGCCAATGAACAACAGCAAACACTTCAGCAAACTTGGCATCCATTCATCGGTGGTGTGTGTGTGTGTGTGGGGGGGGGGGGGGGGGGGGGGGGGGGGGGGGGGGGGGGGGGGGGGGGGGGTGGTACACGACTGATGGGATCAGCAGATCAGCCACCCAACTCTTACATGTATTTAATGTTGCGCATGGCGATTTAAAGGTCTGAACAGGGTTACTAGACATTCTTTATTTTTTAAGTAACAGGATACTAACAGTTCATCTTAACATAACCTAAATAAATATGATTAAACTGAATATTAAAACAAACCCTAATCATTGAAAACTACTGAACTCCACTCAGACTATCAGACCATGTCATGCTGCACCATGCCGTCTTGCACTAGTTTAATTAACAGCATGTCAAAATCACTGCTGCCAACAAGGATATGTTCCTCTGTATCTGTGTGTGTGTGTGTGTGTGTGTGTGTGTGTGTGTGTGTGTGTGTGTGTGTGTGTGTGTGTGTGTGTGTGTGAGACACTAACCTCAGCAACTCTCTCCAGCAGAGGCTCCAGCCAGTGTTCATTACACTCACAGTGGCTGTCAAGGAAAGTGAGGACACTGGCCATGGCTGCATCTGCTCCCCGGACACGTGATCGCATCAGACCTGACATCACACACACACACACACACACACACACACACACACACACACACACACACACACACACACACACACACACACACTTTTTAACAATGTGAGGGACTTACACTGGCATCATTATTACTGCAGTTATATAGTACAGGACATCTAAAATCTACCTGAAACGTCAGTAAACAAACATTTGGAAGTCAAAACCCCTACACACATGCCTACCCACCCACAAACCTTCCGGGAAAAAAAAAAGGAAGAACAAAAAAACTCATACGTTCAATCACACACAAGTAAATAACCACAGACACACAGAATGTGTGTGCGCACACACACACACACACCGACCAACACACTCACAGAACCCATTGCTTCCTTGTGGCACTCCTGGCTGTTTCTAATCAGAGATGCACTGGAGGAATGTGATCTCTGTGCCAACACACACACACACACCCATGGGCAAACATCACATTTCGGTAATATTCTCATCACAACACAATAAAGGTCTACAAATCAAAGATCACTGTTTTGTTCCATACCTTCTCACAGAACATGGACAGGTTTATTCCAACGCTAACTCGAAGGAGGAGTTAACCGTGCTAAATAATACATGAATGAAATCAGGTTTCACAAATAAAATATCCATAACAGCTCAGACCTTTAATGCCTGTAAAAAATCTGACCAAACGCTTAGTGAATTTATAAACATGTTTAACGGAGGTAAAGTCACAGCTGAAATGAAAAACTGAGAATGATCAAGAACACTGTACAAAAAAAAATATGTATCAAACCAATTAATTTGCTGGACAATCTATTCTCTATGTGCATCTTTTATATAAACAACCTGACTTTTACAAGGCTATGTGTCATCACTGTGGCTCCTTCACTTCCCTCCAGCTAAACAGCTTGATTGTTACTTAGCTAGAAATCTTAGCAGGTAAACAAACACGTTGGGCAAAAAAAACAACATTAAACCGTTTTGACAGTTCACACAACTGTCAGAAAAACAAGCTGACTACACTAATGTGGCTACCATAAACCGGGTTTTGCTTGCAGAGCTTTTCTAAACCACAGTAATTATGAAATGTGTTGAATGTTTTCCTGTCTAACCAGCGTAGAGGAGGAGTGCAGTGTTATCTACTGGGACTATACTCACTGGCGTCAACCACAATGAAAACATAATTTACTTTTGTTAAACTTTTCACACCCGAAGTGCCTAGTATCAAACTCTGTCACATTTTTGTTGTTGGTGTTGTTCGTGTTGTTGACTTCAAAAGTCCTTCTCCATTATAAGTGATCAGAATCACATGAAACTTGGTGGACATGTTCTTGTTGGCAATACTTAGAATTCCATGGAGCCCAGTTTTGGATTTTCAACCCGAAAACAGAATTATGACATCATAACTGAAATTTTCAAAATCCAACCGCTCCATGAAGCTTAGACAGAACTGGATAAAATTTGGCAACATTATACCATGCAACAATGGAAACAATTCCACGGGGTCAGATTTTTCACTTTTTGACCTGAATGTAGAAACAGCTACAGAAACAACGTTAAATCAAACAGAAATTTTCTACAATTTCTTCCCATGTACGCAGATGTAACGCTGCAGGGAACCTTTCCATGTTTTCAGACATTAATTACAACATTACGACTCTGAAAGGAGTTCATTTTGATGTTGTTTGAACTGTAAGGTTAAAGGGAACAGCCAGTTGTGGGTACAGCATATTGTGCTTTACCTCATTACGGGACTCACATCAATAGTTTTTGCCTCTAGTAAAACATTTGGATTAAAAAGCACCCAAGTTAAAAAAATTCCAACCCTTTTTTTTACTGTTGTATCAATATTCATTAAAGCCTCTGTCTCACATAGCCAGAACAAATTCATAGTAAATAATGCTAGACAAGTTGCCTTCCTCGTGTTCCAGGCACTTCTGTTAGAATACTTAAGAGCCAAGCCAAGCGTCCTTGACAACCAGGAGGGCGTGACTTCAATTCTTGGAAAGTTTGGTCATGTTGAAATTTTCTGTGGGTCAAGCAAAGCATCAATGCAACCAAGTATCATGCATTTTAAGAGTCCCTGTTACAGTTCTCACTAATAACATTATATTATGTCTATTGTATTATACTACAGTATTATGCTATGTCTGACCTTAGCATAGTACCATTTGTATCCACTTTTTGTCTTTATAACCACCTCCATCCTCACTCAGTCTTAATTGCCAAGCCACTTTATCCTACTAGGGTCACGGGGGGGGCTGGATAAGGCCATCTCAGCCGACTCTGGGCAAAGGCGGGGTACACCCTGAACAGCTCGGAGACCATCGCAGGTCAACACATACACAACCGTTCACACTCACGGTCAATTTGAAACCTAATGTTAATGTCTTTGGACTGTGGGAGGAAACCAGGGTACCTGGAGGAAACCCAGGCAAGCAAAGGGAGAACACGCAAATTCAACACATAAACACCCTTGCCGAGCCTGGGGCTTGAACCCATGACCATCTTGCTGTGAGGCGGACGTACAAACCACTGTCACCATGCAACCCCCCACCTCCACCCTCTTTTATATTAACTGAAATGCTTGTAATATATTGTTGTTTGTAGTATTATTATTAATCCTATTATTATTATTCCTATCAAGTTACAAGTCATTTTTAAATATTAATAATGATGGAATATTGACACCATACAGAAGACTACTATGGGGAAGCAGACCTTACCCTGCAGTGAAAAGAATGCACTCACCTTCTCGTCTGTCATTTCGAAGAACCCGGACTTTCTCGACTTTCCCGAGCAAGGCCCCGTCTTCAGCTAAAGAAACAAACAAATCAGAATCAGAGTGAACTCCAAACATACAGCACACACTAAAGCTCAGGAGACACAATGTCCTTTTTGTCAATCAGCTAATCAGAGGAAATGACCTGGAATCAAGTTCTGTACTTTGCTGCCTGGAAAATGAAGGAAATATGGTGATGAAAGCAATATGAACGTGTGTGTGGAAGGCTGGAGATGGAAGTACTTACGGTTGTCGCTGTAATCGTCTACCAGGATAATTTCTTTGACGAGGTGGGGGGGACTCTTCTTCAGAACACTGCGGTGAGAGGTTCAGGAGTTAAATGGGTTCTTTTACATGAGGGCTTTACATTGTGTACTTTAAACAAGTGGTTACACTAAACGTTATCAGCAGGGGCAAAACGGGAAATGATGGAGTGCTCTGCAGTATTGCACTCGGTGTGTGGAGTGCTCTCTAACGTTATGCAATTCGAACACCGTGCAGAGGGCGGTGTGACTGAGGAGCTCCTGTGCTGAAGTCTCACCTGACTACAGTGCGCAATAAAGCAGATCGGGCTTCGTTATGGAACGTGATCACCACGCTAGATGCAGGCAGATCTGTCCTCCACTGTTTATGGCGACAGCTGCATGAGAGAGAGAGAGAGAGAGAGAGAGAGAGAGAGAGAGAGAGAGAGAGAGAGAGAGAGAGAGAGAGAGAGA
>JAOUQZ010000039.1:23467367-23479435 GCA_028564935.1 Neosilurus hyrtlii
TCTCAAATCGAATATGATTATCTTTGACTCTATGCGTCAATCATTACCATGAAACCTAATTCATCATCCTTCCACTAGGTGGCAGCAACCTATTTCAAATGAACAGCAATCATTCATTCGTTCATTAATTTTCTGAACCACTTAATCCTAATTAGGGTCCTGGAAAGGTTAGCGTCTATCTCAGCCAACTCTAGCCGTTCCTGGACAGCTCTCCAGGCCATTGCAGGGCAGAAACTGATGGCAATACAGGCTACTCTTGACAAAAACCAGCAATGATTCTTTTACATGCCTCTCACCACAGACATGGGATAATATTTCACAAGAAGGTGATGATGACCAAGAAAGCCATATAAATCCAGGTTAGAAGAGTGTATATTCACTTGAGTATGAAGATGGTACTAGTGTTTTTCACTGTATGCATCATGTGCATGTGGCCAGTTATAGTAGAGTCAGTACTTACATGTACATGTATTAAGTAAACGTAAACTCATTAATCAAATATATGGGTTTATGAACATGATTGTATCAGTATGAAAAGTACTCCTGCAACAATGCCTACAAAATTTTACATGTATTACATCTATATATACACGAATATACATGTAGATACCCATACATTTGTCATTTGTGTGTATAGATCTATGTTATATGACATTATGTCCCAAATATGACAAGTAGCACAACTAAACATTCATGTTATCTGTCAAATCTCATTGTTGTTCTACTTCGGTTTTGTACTCTATAGCAGTTTAACCTGTTTTCGTATGGCAGATCAGCATAATGTTTGATTCGTGAAGTTTTCTTTAATATTTTTTGGTTTTATACTCGTATTATTTTAGTTATATTACACGTTGGTATATTTTGTTCCATATTTTGGTGCTAAAATGCATTGGGTATGTAGGGCATGAGAGAAAGAAATGAGCTAAATAAATTTAAAATACATGTGTCTAGATATTAATTAATATAAAATTCTATTTAAAGAATAACTATAAAAATATGTTGCAATAAGTTTCTACAATAAACAACATTAAAATATAAAAAACACTATTGGAATAAAAATGTTTGCATATTGCAAATAGCATGACTTGATGTGGGATAATTACATTGTTTTTAATAAATGATATGTATTTATTCTGTACTATGCATTCCATAACAATAAAAATAAACACAGTGATAATATGATATCATGTAATGTGCCAAATAAAACCACTTAATGCTTTCTAGTGGCATTAAAGCATTTTCTTTATGCTCGCTTCCTCCACTGTTTCTAAAGCAAAAACCCACAAGGAACCCTCTCCAATATGGCATCAAGTTGACACCACGAGAGCGATGCATGACCGGTCTATTTTAAATAGACGTCTATGTTAAGCGTTGTCAGAAAATGTAAGTGAATAAAGCAAAAGAGGACAAATGTCCAAACGAATGATTTTACTATACAGGTTTCATGGTTGCCCGTTGTTCAGTGACTATTCGTCCATCAATCACCTTTAAATTTAGTGATGCGGCTCTCAGTGAAAATAAGTTTGACACCCTTGAACTATGACATTGATCTGCTATATCTCTAAATACATTCCTGTGACTTTTGTCATGGTTTGGTGCTGGAGGGTCCCGTGTATATCGTTCTTTGAGCTTAAAGATTCATTATTAGACACCAATGCACTCACTTCGATGCAGGTTGTTTTTCTATGGGAACATCTGTATCCATCTGTGACTTGCTGAGGATAGTGTCAACTACAGAAAAAAAATTTTATTAACAAAACAACACAATTCTGTATTTCTCTGAAGTACATTTCTTGCACAGTAGGGATGTAATAATCAGTAATTAAAAAGATGTAAATAGAAACATCCTTAACAGCACTTCACTGTCAGAACTATAACATGCAATAAGACTAAACATCTAAACCAGGGGTTAGACTCTGTGTCCCTTTGTCTCAATGTCTCTGTCTCTCACTGTGACATCATCATCAACTGGTAAACCTAACACACTGTGATGATGATTCTCCCCATCCTGGGACATCCCACCTGCAGAGCTTTATTTACTGCTCTAGTTTTTGAACAATACATCATATTTTAGCCATGACAGAGGCAGGTCAGGTGAGCTCTGTATGCTCTGAGCCGAGCATACGTGATGCGTAGTTACTAACCGCATGTTTTAATTTAAAGATACTTCACCAATCAGATCACATTCTATGTAGTATAAATTAATCACTGCTATCATCTTTACCTTTAGGTGGTTTTAAAGTTCTGGCTGATCAGTTTGTAAACACATGGATATTATTTGTAGATCTTTTTTTTTTTGCCCCTGTGTCTCTCTGTCATGTTGATGATGTCACAAACTAGGGTAGTGACCCATCTCTGTGACAGTATCACCTACATATTGACCAACACTCTGTGATGCTTCCACTCTGGGACGTCCCACTTGTAAAGCACTGCTAGATTTTTATAATAAATAACGAAATAACGATAATAATTTAATGAATAAGAAATGTAATTTTATTCATGCTGAATTGCAGTTTCTCACTCACCCATTTGCCAAACCGTTTAACCCTACTAGGGTCATGAAGAGGTTGGAGCCTATTCTCAGCCAACACTGGGCGAAGGCCGGGTACATGATAAACAGTGTGCCAGTCCATTACAGGGCCAACAAACACACAAACATTCACACTCATACACACCTTGGGGCAATCTGGTATAGTCAATTAGCCTAAATACAGGCTGAAAGCTCACCACACTATTGCTGGGCCAACACATACAACCACTGAAACTCACATCCAAATTGGAACAGTCAGTTAGCTTAATGTGCATGTCTTTGGACTGCGAGAGAAAACCAGACTACCCAGAGGAAACACATGCAAGCACAGGGAGAACATGTAAACTCCATGCAGAAACGTCCAAGCCTGGGACTCAGAACCAGGACTTTCTTGAATCACTCATCCTGAATTGCAATTTCTCCTTACAGTCTTTTCACAGGGTCTGCATGGTGGTGCAGTGGTTAGCACGTTTGCCTCACAGGAAGTTAAAGTCTCAGGCTCTCTGCAAGGGAATTTGTGTGTGGAGCTTGCATATTCTCCCGTGCTTGCAAGGGTTTCCCCTGGGTACTCCGGTTTCCTCCCACAGTCTAAAGACATGCACATTTAGCTAATTGGCTGTACCAAATTGCCCCTTGGTGTGAAAGGTTGTGTGTTGCCCTGCGATGGATTAGTGAGCTGTTCAGGGTGTACCATGCCTTTGCCCAGTGTCAGCTGAGATCCTAGTGAAATGAAGTGGTACCTGTGATCCTAGTGAAATGAAGTGGTTTGGCAGAAGAATGAATAAATGAATGAAGTACTTAATTGATTTATTACAGCTTACCTGTGAACTTGACCATAGTGCTGTGGTAGTTCTCAGTGATCTCCTTGCATTGCTCATTCAGCAGCTCCTTTCTGCCAGGGCCTACACGGAGCTGGGGTGGTATCCGGCTCAATATGTTGTCCAGACACTCGGGATCAATGGGAGCTATGGGTCTACTTTCTACACACTTCTTTTGGAACATGTCATTCATCTAAACATATGTAGAATAGACAGTTGTTGACAAGGTGAGAAAATAAGTATTGTGTAAATTGCTGTATTGCACAGAATAAAAAAAACTACTTACACGCTGCTTTCTTGCTTCACTCATCATCTTTAAAAAAATTTATGGTGTGTTGTGTGGGAGCAATATATCAAATAATTGCACTGTGATGTAAGACGTGACCTAGGCCTGTGACGTAAGCCGTGTGATGTACAGCATGTGACATATGGCCTGTTTTTGAAACACGTTCTGTTGGCATACATGTGTGCAAGCTACTTGGCTGAGGTCAGAGATGTCCCAGACAATACTAGATAGGGCATGGGCCATCGGTGGGTGGAACTTTGTGATGCCATATGGGAAGTGCGATTGGTCCTGAGATTGCTTTGCAACCTGTACCAATCAGAGGATAGATATACCAAAGGCTTCAGAGTATAAACAATATCTGTTAATTTTTTCTGACACCTATTGGTTTTAAATTGGTTTACATTTTTGTGTCACCTTGCAGCGATACTGGAGGGAAACATAGGGAGAACTAAATATAGTCTCATGTCCACCACATCTTGCATCATAATCCAGCATCAAAAAGTTATGCATTTTAATTTCTTTTTTTACTAGAGTATGGTGTGGTACAAGTAACAAGCCATAACATTTCGGAGCTGATGCATGCATGGGATCATGTTGAAAAAAAATTCATTAAAGTCAGTAAGTGAAAATAATATCTGCAGGAATGTTCATCAGTTGCCCACTAGGGGGAGATATTTCATCAAACAAACTATGATGCCAAGTGTTATTCTTAGGCAGTTTTTTTCAGGTTACTTGTCTTCACAATCACTTTGTGCCTGGCGGAGGTAGCTTGCACTCTATTAGTTCCCCTCTAGTTTTTGTATTAAATACATTTTTGGGGTTTCCCATACCAAAACATGCACTTTGTCATCACTCCACAAGGGGCTTCCCGTCGCTAATCCGTAAGTCCTATATCTGTAAATGGATTTTTACAAAATGTTCACAGACTCTTTAGAAAATAATGTTATTCTGCATTTCCTAGATTACTTTTCTTCTAAATACATATTATTAAGATTACTCAATGCTAGTGGAAATAAGCAGTACAGGTGACATTAGTTTTCCCTGGGGGACTTATACTGGAACATTTGATTAAACTTATATCTTCATTTAAAGTTATAAAATCACATAAAAATTAAGTGTGTAAGTCTGATTGGAAATTATGATTTCTTTACAAAAACACCTTTAAAAGTGTTCATTTCAGCATGTAAATTATGCCCCAATTTTGTTGATTTATGTACCTCTTGTACACATGATAATAATACAGAAGCAAATTTATGGATAGGACCAACTAAGACCTCCAAGTACACTTAATCTCACTTTGGGTGTTGCGCAGAAGATGTGCTCAGTTGTTCCAGTTGCTCTCATTTAGGCTTATAGGATGCATGGAGATGCTCGCCTCTAGGCTCATATTATAACTAATACTGTGTACCTATGTTCCTGTTCTAATAGAAGTAATCTTTACGCTGTGGTTCATTGCATGTTACATACTTCCAAGATGGCGGACACTTGGTGCCATACTGAGGCATGCCCATGCTCTTCTTCTTCTTCTTCTTCTTCATTTGCCATGCCTATTCCATTGAGCATCAGGTTTCCCAAGTTTGTCTGTCTTTGGCTCACTGCAGCACCTGTATGGTCCTTTATCCAAGATATTCTGCTAGCTGCTGGAGGTATGTGTAGCTTTGTTGGCCCCTAGCTATCTTGCCAGCAGTTTTCTTGTGACTGATGGGAACATGCATCTTTCCTCATTTACATGCCCTAAAAAATTGGAGTTGTTCGATCTTGGTGAAGTTTTGTAATGTTTGTTTCTTTTAATTCTGAGGGACTTTCACATTTGATTTGTGGGCTGTTAAATGTGATCTGATGCATCCAGCTGTGGAACCACATCTCGACAGCATTAGGTTCATGTTGAAGTGACTTATTGAGTGTCCATGATTCACTTCCATAGCACAATCCTGGCCACACACAGCATTTAAGAACTCAAAAGGTCCCGAAAAAGTGATTCATATTTTTCAATATTCTTTTCTCCAGACTCTGTCAAAACTGCATGGTGAAAGGATGGATTTCTGCAATTTGCACAACCAGATACAAAGACATTGACAGAGATGAGAAAAGGCTTAGAAGAAAAAGGAGGAAAATGGGCAGGGGTCAGGAGTGCCACCCAGGCCCCATGTTGGGGTGTGGATGCAACACCCCTGCTGAGGGTTCAGGGGAATTTAGTGATTTTCTAGGAAAAATGTGGTGAAATGATGTCCTCTGTAAGAAAATTTTTAATGGTATATGATAACATGTAATATGACAAATAAAATATTGACAGAATTTACATTACCTTCTTGTTGAACAGCCAGTGGCAGTTATTCTACATCTGTTACAGCAGGAAAAAGCCAGAGTATGTCATGAATATTTAATAAGACGTCAACAGAAGCTTTAAGAATTATTCTTTTTTAACATTGCTCGTGATTGGACCGACAGGGCGCATCGGCCACCAGTTAGCCAATCGGGAATTAATTTACGTACTACAAGTCTTTGGCAGTCAAGCAACTGCTTATCAGCATATACCTGAATATGTATATCGCTATTTGCATATGTAATAAGCTGTGTCAGACCTAAGCAGTGAAAGATTTAGCAGACTGCAGCGCAGCAGCAGTGCATAAGGGTGACGTCCAGGGTACATTTGGATGGGAAGCAACTACCATAAGCAGGGCCCGGCATACAGCAGCTGGCTTGACCTGTATCACACAGCAAAAAAAAAAAAACTCTCAAGAGCTTACACTGAATTTGCATCGATCTCAAGCACAGCCATTTTGACTATTGAAAAAGCAGAAATCCACCAATTGATGAAAGATTCTCATCCATAGACTAATTATAAAGATAAAGCAAATATATTTTAAAAAAGATGCTCTCAGAAGATTGTAATTTATTAAAAATAACAGCAGATATTTTTTTTTTACCTTACCTGGTCGCTCTAGGCAGCTGTGAAAATACCCTTATGACTCCATTTTAAAGTGTGATAATGATGATGCCATTTTGATTCACTCAAAATTATGATTTTTATTCCAGAAATCGTGGACCAATCAGAGTGTGCCGTTCCTGAGTAGTATCTATTAATTATAGCTATTTAGTTGAGGTGAGATAGTGCAGATAGTGAGATAGTTTCTTTTTTTCGGCCACGGTGATATTTGAATGGCTTTTACACGCCACATGTGTACAGAAACTTGCACTACCTATTCCGTTGGTCTTCTGTTATCTCTACGATGATAATGTTTTCCAAAGAAAACCTGAACTCAAATTCTACTTGAACACAGCATTTGTCTTGAACAGTTTTCCAACATTAAAGAAATATTCCAAATGAAGAAATAAAGGAAGGAAGAAATCAGTACATGTTCATGAACCAGAGCTTTATTCGTTTCCTGATATCTTTGTATATATAGTAGGGAAATATGCTGATTTACTTATAAATAACAAAAGCAATCAAAAAGCCAGGGCACCTTTTTCTAAAACTGTTCTAAAAGACGAATATAAATTAAACATTGGAAGACATTTCACTGCAAAGTACAAAAAAACTCCAACAATGTAAAAGACAATAAATAAAACATACAGTAGCAGACAACAGTATAAATAGTTGAAACTGAGTAAAAAAGAGAGAGAGAGAGAGAGAGAGCATCTTCTTCACAGTTACACATGTTGAGTAACGTTCCCACCATGAAGCTGAAGAAGATATCTCTGGCTCATAGGTAAACTGTTTCTCTCCAGAGTTGCATCCTGTGGATAAAAAGGAGTGTGGTGTCATTTATTTTTACCCCTCTTAAATCATTTAGTCCAATTCTACTGCTGTAGAATTGGCTTAGATCGTTCTCAGTCACAGCCTGCTGCATTACAATACTACCACTTCAGGAAAGTAGACGTCAGTTTATTTAGTATGTCTGCCATTGAATAATTTGAAATCCTCTACTTTCCGGAGAATATTTGGAACTTTACAACAAACCAGTGAAGACACCCAATGAGCCGGTGTGTTGAATAATGAGGATGGAAAGAAAGCTCCGTGTCATCCTTCCCTTCCCCAAGTGGACACTGCCAATTATATCATGAAATGTCACATGGATTAAGTCTTCAACTGTATCCAAAAGGACTGGAGGGGTTGTGCATTTCATCCCGGCTAATCACAAGCCACCTGTCTTCACTGTTTCTGCTCCTACTGATCTTATACTTTACTGCTCTTCGTCTGAGGTGAAAAGCAGCACACACACCGAGCCTTTAGGGCCACTTTAATTGTCACTTTCTCACTGACGCAGCTTGACCGGCGGAGGTTCGCGGAAATGCTTCAGCATGACACTGCAGAACAACGTTTGATTGCCGTCAGCAGCTACTCGCGGTAAATTCTATTCATGTTTGATTTTTCTACGGAATTTCTGCGGCAATACCGAAAAGGTGTCATTTATGCATGAAAACTTGACACCACCGCCAGCATCGTATAACCACCGTGAACAATGTGTGGACATCGACAAGCACTGGTGGTACCATATGATGCTTATTGTGATCATACGTCCTTTTTTCCCACAATATAAAAGGCAGTGAATCTTCACCTCGGCTACTGTTGCACAATCATTCCTTCAAAGGGAAGAGGATGCGGATGAGGGAAAAAACCTGTTCTTGCATCTACACCGCGGCATGTTCCCCCTCGAGGTACCGCGGTTATCCGTGTGAAAGTTGCGACAGTGAGAAAGGGATATTAGGTGTTGCCATGTAGCAGGTTACTGTCATATGTTTGATTTTTACTTTATGTTGAAAAGCATCCTTGAGGCCCTTAAAAGATGCCTATAAGAACAAAACTGATATTTATTTCATGAAATTCAAAACTTTTAAAAAAAAAATTCCGTGTTCTGGTGCCAAAACATATTCCATGGTTTTTCTTCATTCTGTGGTTGATGTGAACATTACTTAAAGCTCTTGACATGTATCTACATGATTTATCTATGATGCAGCTGCTGCATGATTGGCTGATTGGATAACGTCTGTATATGAGTGTGCCGGTAGATATGAGTTCCCAGTAAAGTGGATGGTGAGTGTGTTCCTCAGTCCAACTAGGATTGAGTCTGATATGTATTGGTGCTTGTTTGTGCATTACCTTTGCTCTCCTACGAAGGTAATCCCTGCGATTATGCAGCATTTTAGTGCAGCGCACAATCACCTCCGTCTCCCTCCCAGACAAATACGGTAACACAGAAATGATCTGAAAGCACACAGAAACACAACTTTATTACGAATATCTTTACCTCTAACTTCATACATGCAGCAATTCATTCAATTATCCAGTCGGCCGCCATGCACAGCATCACAATGCCTGAAACCACGCAGACACAATCATGCGAATAAGAAAGTATACCATCCCTCTGCTTTTATTTATTTTTATTGTTCAGGGCATACAAATACATAACAATTGTGCGGTCCTGAAACATTGTACACATTTCTATATATAGTCAACCTTCCTACTTTCACAATCATTCATCACTCATTCATTTTCTGAACCGCTTAATCCTTATTAGGGTCGCGGGGAGGCTGGTGCCCATGTCAGCCGGCTCTGGGCGAGGAAGGGGTACACCCTGGACAGCTCGCCAGGCCATTGCAGGGCCAACACACACACACAACCATTCACACTCACACTCTCACCTAGGGCGATTTGAAACAGCCAGTTTGCCTACTGTGCATGTTTTTGGACTGTGGGTGGAAACTGGAGTACCTGGAGGAAACCTACACAAGCACGGGGAGAACATGCAAACACACACAACCATTCACAGTCACATTCACATCTAGGGCAGCCATGGCCTAATGGTTGAGAAGTGGCTTTGGGAAAAATGCAGGAAAAATGTGTGGCGGTTGGGGAGTGAGCTGCACCTTCCCTTCCTCACCTTCATGCCTGAAGTGCCCTTGAGCAAGGCACCAAATTCCCAACTACCCTCTGGGCACCACAGTGTGTGGCAGCCCACTGCTCCGAGTGTGTGTGCTCACTGTTTAAGTGTGTGCGCTCACTTTGGATGGGTTAAATGTAGAGTCAATAAGTTCCTATGCGGGATTAATACGGTATATTAAAAAAAAAAACATTCATAATAATAATAATAATAATAATAATAATAAGTATCCTTGGAGCATCTGTAGGAACCCACACAATACTTCTTGAATACTTTATTCAATAAGTTGCAAAACTTGCTACATATATTCTCAATAAAATGCAGTTCAGACTATAATACAATAACATGCAGAAAGGTTCAGGGGGTAAAAACTTGTGCATGGCAATGAATTATTTGTAATGAAAAACGTGACAGGTATAACCTTTGCTGTAATTGGGCCCCATTCAATGTTTCTGCTGTAGCAGGCCCTCTGCCAAACCTGGAACTGGGACAGGATTTCTCTGGCCACCACCTGCATACAGAAACAAATAAAAGCAGATAATAGGATTATTTGATTATTATTATACACAGGCACTAAAAATAATCCCAAGGTAACTCACACTGAATGTTCTCTGGCGGTTTATGGTGCACATTTTGACCAGGTCTGTTGGAGAGTTTTCAGGAGGCATTTGCATCATCTACAACACACAAAACTGAGTCAGTATCAATTTTGGTACATACCCGAACAATATCCAGACACTTTGAAGAACCTTTCTGAAGTGTTGTCACTTAAATGACGTCTCTGCGAAACCTCAGAAGCCTGAGAAATCATAAGAATCGATCATAAAACGTGTTTTTATGCCTTTAGGCAGACGAACCAGACAGAAGGGGTTAGGCAAAACATAGGATGATGAATACTTTGAAAAATGTTTTGTTTTTATTTCTATTACACATCAAGGTCAGCCACGTAGTAAGAGGAGAAAAACTCTCCGCCAGATAAACGACAGACTGCAGGAATCGGATGGATGCAGTTTAGAAAGTCTGAAGCGCATTAGTGTCTCCTGCTGTTGCTGAGGTGCAAAGCACAGAATATTGCAACAATCTGTCTCACTCCAGTGAGCTTATAAAACATTGCACATCTGCAACATTATATATGGATACAACAAAAACATCTCTTCACCAACAGATGCAGAAAGAGTATCACTGTAATATAAGGAGAAAGGTCAAATATGGATATATATATATATATATATGTAAGTGCAGTATATTCATATTCACCGGTTTCGTAGCGTGAAGCGACTAGGAGTTCAACTCCTCCTGGATGGGACACCAGTCCATTGCAGGTTATTTTCCCAGTATTTTTTACTGGTACCCATTTATACTGCTGGGTGGACAGAGGCACACTTGTGGTAAAGACCTTGTTCAGGGGTCTTAGCACAGTGGGGGTCTAACGGGGATTTGAACCCACGACCTCCTGATCACGAGCCCAGCCAACCTACCAACTACACCACCGGCCCCACTTATTTTATCTCAATTAAGCTTAAACTTAAAATGACCTGAAGTGTCTCTTAATTCCTCAGTATTACCATCCTAATGGATCCAAACACACTTCTAAGTTCCTTTTAATCGGTTTACTTGCAGTAAACTTCTAATAGACACACCTTAATGGAATTGGAGCTGTACAATAATGACTTCATTACAAACAAAATCATTTATACTACTTGCAGCTTATTTATCACAGTTATTCGGCCAATTTAAAAGCAAAACAGCATCATAACCACTTGTAATTTTTCATTTAATAATTTTAAAAATTATTTTCATATTGTAATAATATGATTTTTAAAAAATTTCTGTTAATCACATTAAATTTTTTTAAAGCCTTCCAGACTCTCCTGTCACAATGAAAATGTGTCTATTTTCATCATCATGTGGTTTTTACTTACATTTACAAATTTGCAATCAGCTAAAATGAGTCCGATAGGCCTGTTTGAAAAGGCCACCATTAGTTGTTCGTTGGACTCTCATGAGAGTGCGAAATTGTGAGAATAATACTTAGACATGTCAGTTCCAATAAAGCAAGATAATGGCAAAAATAAAAGTATACGGATATTAAACCAACAAATCAGATATAAACTAATAAACTTAAATAAAATAAAGCTAGCCACATTTGCCCATAACATTATGTTTAAACATGTGTCTGCTTGTATATGAAAACATGGTATACATCCCAGTTCATGCGACGTCACTCTCGCCCCATTCTTCGCAGTACACTGGCGCCTTCCTGTGCAAGGATTTATTACTCGTTTTTCATTTCTTTATGAACACGGTTGAAATAACAACAGTGCATTTTGAAGACCTAAGATGTATACGATGCATGCAAGCTTTTATTAAATTTCGGTTTAATGCCCCTTTAATCACAATAAAAGAGTGTCTCTTTTTTAAATGCAAAATGGAAAACCAATAAGCATCAAAATAAATGAATACATAAATATTTCTTCACAGCATGCAGCCAAACAGGCAAATATATATATATATATATATATATATATATATATATATATACACACACACAC
>JAOUQZ010000039.1:23489391-23524936 GCA_028564935.1 Neosilurus hyrtlii
AATTTACTCATTTTTTTCCCTTCTCCTGAAGTTATGCTGCAATCCACTGGAAAACTTCCTGCAATTAAAATTGTGATGTGAGTACAATGGGACATTCATTCAGCTTGAAATTTGGGGAATCAGGAATTTGGACAATATCTAACTTGTCTGATGTTATTCCACTGTTTTAAACCCAGATATTATAAATTAAATACTCGCACAAACATAAAATAATTTACATTTATAAATAATACTTGGGGCTGGGCCTGGCCAAGCTCCATGGGCAGAAGCCCGACCATCAGGCGCTCACTTTCAAGCCCCATCCCCCAGGCCCGGCTCCAGGGGGGAACCCCAGTAACCTGCATCTGGGCAAGGGAAACTGTGTCCTTGTAATAACTGTGCTTAGAGTCCCTTAGAGATAGGGTGAGAAGTTCTGTCATCCGGGAGGAGCTCGGAGTAGAACCACTGCTTCTTCGCGTTGAGAGGAGCCAGTTAAGGTGGCTTGTGCATCTGATTAGAATGCCTCCCGAACGCCTCCCTAGTGTGGTGTTTCGGGCATGTCCAACCGGGAAGAGACCCCGGGGCCGACCCAGAACACGCTGGAGGCACTACGTCTCTCGGCTGGTCTAGGACCGCCTTGGCGTCCCCCCCGGAAGAGCTGGAGGAAGTGGCTGTGGAGGGGAACGTCTGGACCTCTCAAATAAAGCACATGTCAAAAATGAGCTGCTCTTTTTTTGATACTGATGGAGGCAGAATCATTACTCATGTTTATTGTTCACTACCGAAAATGTTTAACAGCATCTATCAATCAGTGGTGACTTCAAGCTCTGATTGGTAATCACTAGAATCGTATCGCATCAAAGTTCAACTCGGCTAAACCCGCCTATTTTACGTAGCTTGAGAAATTTTCACCTCTCGTTGGTTTTTTTTTTGCTGGCGTTCATTAACTTTGCACGGTCGCTTGTTGCTCATGGATTCCCGTGTAGACACTGCTTACGGCAGTATTATAAAATCTGAACCCACAATCTTCTCACATTACAAGACTGGATGACCGATCAGGATTCCCAGTACGATTGCTGTTTGGGATTTTTGGTTGAGAGACTGTTTCCAAATCCAGCTGTGATTAAAATATTCTCCTGGGAAAGTACAGAATACAAATCACAAAAAAATCCCTTAATTTGACTGAATGCAAAACAAGATTTTATCATTTAAAGAATGCTATTAACTTCCAGCTTGCTGTAGGTACTGTTATTAATACTAAATCTCAAAACTCATATAAACTCTGAAAAAAGGCTCTTTATTCATAATTCATAGTGGTGCCACTTCATGACATTATATGACTATGGAAAAAGACTACACTATGCATGGTCATGAGCACAATATTGCTTACAGATCTGGAAAAGAGATGGAGAAGTTATTCAAACACCCACATACAAAACAAGAAACAGCTGCACAACAGAATAGTTACACACTGTAAACACAAAACGCTTTAGCCAGCACAGTCAGGTCGACGACATTCTCGAAACCAGTGGTCACAGGTGAGCCGAGTGAATCCTCTGGTGCCTTTTTAAATTGCATTTCTGTGTGAACCGTTTTCCACAGTCCATGCAAATGTAAGGTCTTTCCCCCGTATGGACCCTGCGATGTGCCTTCAGGTTGCTGAGTTTGGTGAAGCTGCGGCCGCACAGTGCGCAGCAGAACTGCCTCTCTCCTGTGTGGATCTGCTGGTGAGCTCTCAAGTGGCAGAGATGTGAGAAGCCCTTACCACACTGCGAGCAGATGTGCGGTGTCCTCACTACGTGGTGCCCAGCGTGGCTGGGAGTCCTTATGCCGACTGCCTGCGGGAGATTTCTTCCAGACTGCAAGGCACTAACGGCTCTCTCCTCTGTGTAGGCGCGCTGGAGTTGTGGAAGTGCCTGAGAAGGTTTTGGCAGAGGGGGACCCTTATGGAGCGAAGGTCCCCTGGAGACGTTCACAGTGCTAGAACTTGACGCCAGCACATTGGCATGTTCAGCAGGTTTGGGCTGTTTTTTAACCAGCATCCTGAGTTGCTGTGTGACCTGAGACGACAGGCTTTCCTTTCCACACGGTCCTGAATAGACCACAAGTCTTTCCTCAGAGGTTCCTGTGGGTAGAGGATCTCTGTGCTGGAGTTCCTCGCGTACCTGACTTACCCTGCTTTCCATGGACGTAGTCCTTGTGCTAGTCCTGTCCAACTCTTCCCATTCTGGTGGAAGCATCACTACAACTTCCTGTTTAATGGCCACCGATTCTGGAGTGACTGCCTGCTGGTTCACAATAGGGGATGCTGAAGATTGCGCAGGCGCCACATGTTCGGACTGTGAGTGAGATGTATGCACTAGGTGCTCAAGTTTGTGGTCTGGCTTTTTTGATTGTGCTTTCTGTTTCACTGAATCCTGATTCACTGCACTGGTGCTGGGTAACTTATCTCTCTGAGGAAGCCAGTGCTCAGGCTGCGATGCGTGGATGCCTGATGACTCTAAAGCACTGTGGCTCTGGGATACTCTGTGATCTGCTGTGGTGTGACAGTGTGCTGTTGAGAAGATCTGAATGCCCGAGGCCCCTGTGACCTCCTCTTTTACTACGCCGCCAACTTCTGCTGTGTCCACTTGAGTCTGAAAACAACAGAGGCAGTTATATATATATATATATATATATATATATATATATATACACACACACACATTCACACACATCTTATCTCTTCCATCGAATCGACTGCTGCATGTTTTGCTATATTGACAGCCTCACAACTGAATGATATTAATGATATTAAATGGCCAAATAGAAGCATGTACGCCTATACTGTAGTAGGATTTACCTCCACCTTAAGTTCAGGGTCAGGGATAGTTGACGTTGCCTCTTGGCCTGGTGTTCCACTTCCCTTCTCACAGATCCTCTTTCCTGTATCAGACACACCCTCCCTCTTTGTAACACAAATCAATTCCACACCTGTGCCAACACAGAGCAGTACATCACTCAGCTGTATATTCTATGTAGTATAATTCCTATCTGCATCAGATGAGAGGTAGAAAACATAACAAGGTGTGTGGTTAAAGGAAAATAATCCTCTCCGGACTGGCAGGGACAAGTTGAAATCTTGTAAACAGGTACAAAATAACATGCCTTGGCAATCAATATGTAAGAGTATATTGCAAAGCAAGTGGGCCATTATCACAAAACAAACCCTGAAAGAGTAAGTGAGACTGTGACTTGATGTGAAACGGTCGTGAATCACTCTGAAGGGGTTTATTTTGCCATAACAACTGACTCGCTGTACATTATCATGCTCATCATGTGGCATTACCTTGCAGAATATTGATTTTAAAAGATGTTATTGCTTTCACTAGTGACATGCACTACAAAAATGGTCTGTTATACTTAACATCGGTGTCTTATACAGAAATAACAGTTGAATACTGTGATTGACTACACAAATGCTTGTCTTAGCCAACAAGTGTACTGTGTCTATCCCAAATATAATCAGAAACAATAACCAAGTCTTGAGGTGTGACATATTTAAAGAACAGTCATGTGACGTCTGGGACACCCCATAGCTCCTGGACAAAAAAACGTCAGATTTGGGGGGTTTTCTGACCTAGTACAGCAACACAAGTATCTTGATGTTCCATCTGTAGCCATGATCAAAAATTTCTTGACCCACCTCCGTAAAGACATCCAGTGATGTGAACAATTAAATTATGGTGTCCAACTTGTAATGTTGTTCTTCCTATTCAAAGCTGCTTTTACCTGGGCACTTGCAGCTGAACAAGTTGCCCCATTGCAACTGCTAGTGTTAAAATGATTTGCTCTGGAACAACTTGACAATTAAGTGCAATTTACTCCACTTCTCAAGGTGGGGCAAATTGTTCCTGAACCCAATCAGTGTCAAGCAGGAGGGTTTATACATGTGCAGTAGTCTCAATCAGGATTATTAGGTCATTTCACAAGCTTTTCAAGTGGCTTGCGAGTCACTCTGGATAAGAGCGTCTGCTAAATGCTGTAAATGTTTGCCTGCGTGTTGTCGCTCTAGCTTCCAGCTTGCTACTGATTTGTCAGTGAACATGTAAATGTAGGTAAGTGGGTGAAACTTGCTCCTGTTGCCTGTGTACAAGCAGGTTATGACACAGTAAGAATTTATGTCACTATGATTTTTTAATCCGGGAGGCACGGTGGCGTAGTGGTTAGCACGTCTGCCTCACAGCAAGTAGTTGTTCTGGCTTGAAACAGGGCTCAGGCGTTTCCGTGTGGAGTTTACATGTTCTACTTCTGATCACATGGGTTTTCTCTGGGTACTCTAGTTTCCTCCCACAGTCCAAACTCATGCACTTTTAGGATATTTATGTATTAGGATAATCAGCTGTTCCGAATTGCCCATAGATATGAATGTGAATGGTTGTGCTTGTGTGTGTGTGTGTTGCCCTGCGATGGTCTGAGATAGACACCGCCTCCCCGCAACCCTAGTAGTAGAATTAAGCAGTCTGGCAAATTATGATGATTGGTTAATCTGTCACATCATGAATGACAAAAACATTGTGCGGCTTGATCTCAGCTTGAGAGACGCTATTACAGAAAATCACCGATTCACACCAATCAGGTTCACGAATCCAGGTAAGGTAGGTAAGTCTGTTGGGCTTTTACACCCGAGCCTAGTGGCTCATCAGGCCGGTGCTTATCCCCGGCTTCTGTAGCGTGAAGTGACTAGGAGTTCGACTCCTCCTGGATGGGACGCTAGTCCATCACAGGTTACCTTCCCAGTATTTTTACTGGTACCCATTTATACTGCTGGATGGACAGAGGCACACTTGTGGTTAAGACCTTGCCCAGGGGTCTTAGCACGGTCCAATGGGGATTCGACCCCATAATCTTTCGATCGTGATACCGGCACCCTAACCGCTACACCACCGGCCCCACTTCAAGAATCCAAGACATCTGTGATAAGTGGAGAGATCATGTACATCAGGTGGTTGACTGACCTTCACTTTGCTTCACGGGGTCCCTCCCAGCTGTGCCCTTCTTCGAGAGTCCGGCTCGACCACAATCGGTACACCTTACTCGCTTGACTTTTTCTTTCTCACCGAGTTTACTTTCCAGGATTTGCAATCTTCGTCTCAAAACTTCTGCCTCTTGTTTTCCACGAACAATCTCTTCTAAGAAGCTTCCCTCCACCAGCCTGGTGATTTCACATATAGCAGATCTCAGGATGGTCTCCATCACCCCAGAGAGCTGGGTCTGAAACGTCAGGAGGACAGAATCCGACATCCTGCTGCGTCCCATACACCTCCACAACCCCAGGGGAGACTGAATCCCAACCAAAACACACACACACACACACACACACACACACACACACACACACACACACACTTCTCGTGTATCTCAGTTCTTACTGATGTGATGTGATACACTCAACAGCACTGAATCTCGCCGTGTCGACCTTCATATCCTCTGCTGACATCTTTCGCTTTGACACCTTACGGGTTTCATCAGCTCTTAGCATAACTAGCATTCACAGCTAACTCAGTATTCGTGCTAAAATCCTGCTCGGCTGAATGAAACACACTTCCTGAAGAACAGCGTCGACTATACGAGCTCTTTAATAAAAAATAAACCTCACATAACCGAAAATGCTGTTGTATTTACCCGTATTCTTTAGCTAATAAACATGGTTAGCTGGTTGCAACGATGTGAAAAGGAAACCTTGTTATTCTCCGTGACGTCACGCATTGTACAGTGGCCCGCATGCCTTCGCTGGTGTAAAACGCGTTGCTGAAAATGCTGAGTACACTCCCCTGTCAGAAAATGGACCCATCTTTAGCTTTGATTTCACCATAGCATGGTTTCAGTCAACTTTTTTTTAATGTCACAACTTTTATTTCAGTCCAAAGTCGTGTAGATGTGCAAGTCTTCCCTGATATTCTCAGTGGGGTTAGGGTCAGGCCTCTGTGGCATCAGTTCATATGTGAAAATCATTCCTCATGCTCCCTGAAGCACTCCTTCACTTTTTGAGCCTGAACATTTGAACAGGGAAGAAAAACTACCTAGTCATTCAATACATTCAGGTCATCAGCTCACTTTTTTTTTTTACTACATAATGTTGCTGAGCCTCAACCTGACCAACCGAAACAACCACAGATCGTAAAAACTGCCTCCTGAGGTTTGTACAAAGGTAACTATTCATGATGGGTATAGCACTTCATGCACTTCCCTTCTTACTGATACACCCATCACTCTGGACTCATCGAGTCACATAACCTTTTTCCATTGCTCCAGATGTGATATTTTGCTTCCTGATGCCTTTATTCTCATTATTTTCATATAAAGACAAACACACAGGAATCGATGAGTGACAATTGACCATGTAAAGTCGGAAAATCTTTTGGGTGAAAATAAAGAAGTTTTGGTGGCATTTAAGGGGTTTCAAGTACACAATTTTTTGAAAATAAATAGCATTAAGTCATAAGATTTATATAAATTTTATTAAGATGCTTTTTTTTTTAAAATCAAACATTTGGCCATCGCTTTGTTTGGAAGCTGTCTGCCAATAGATTCAGTCCCCTTACATCATATACTATTACAGTATACCATTACTCAGCTTCACAGGATGTTTCTGGTATATTTTTATACAGAATAAATGCCAAAATATTATTTTTGGAGGATTGTGGGGTGGGGAGCTTACCCCTGGGGAAACATTTATACTTACCGCAGACCTTATACAATTTTGTTTGTATTCTAATGACCATGAATCAACTTGTAATTATCAGATAAGTCCTCATTAAAGGTGTTTCTTGTGTTTTAAATTTCATTCATTTATGCACCTTTTTTAATACACACATACAGTGCAATTCCTGTCTATGGGCTTCCAGAGTGTATACACACACAACCACCCCACCCCCACCCCCCCAGTGTCTTCCCCTTCAAATAAATTAAAGACATGTCTTTATTCTTGCAAAAATGTACCAGTGAGTTGTTGACCATAGAAACCCATCATCGTGTTTGAATCTGCAAACATCTGATAGAAATAATAAAAGACTTCAGGTGAAAGTAACTGATGTAAAACATTCAGTAAAATAGTATTAAATAAGAGACTAGGTCTCATGAAGGAATTACAGAGGCACTGCAGTATTAAACAGTATTACATCCAGAAACTCCAAACACTTTCTTCTTTAAACCACATCACAAATGACCTTGGTAAAATATTCATGAGTGCACTGAGGGAAAACGACTTTAGACAGTGTTTTGTAGCTCAAATTGTTTTCCACAAGCATTTCTTGTATTTAAAAAAAATAAGTGATTTTATTTTTAGCCTATTTCTAGGATTCTTGCTAATATATTTCAGTTAATATACTCTACACAGGAACAGTGAAACCTGATTGGTCCACAATCAGGGTATTAAAAGACCTTCTCACAAGCAGATAATGACCAATAATCATACAGTGTTTGTCTTGACTTGGAGTAGATCAGGCGTCATCATTGTCATGCATTAAAAATGTAAAAATCATGTTTTAGTTTGCTTATTCGTGTTACCACATAGCAGGCACTAAAGCTTTAAATAAGAATAAAACACACTGATACAACAGTTTTCTTACTTTTCCATGTGGTATACACTAAAAATCTATTTATTTATTTATTAAAACAATGTTAGGACCTCATCTGGCCTGCCTCATGGCTGAAAAATGAATTATATAAACCTCATTTTAGTTTTCTTTTCTTTTCTTTAGGTTTCCACGTAGTATTTACTCTGCAATCCGAATAAGCTTAAAAGGATGCTGATAGCTATATATCACTAATGCTTATGGAGTCATGGTTAAAATATGCAAAAATAAACAATAAAAACTTTGATTTAGTTTGCTTTTTATGTTCCTGTGTAGTATATACTAAAGAAATATTCACTTCAGGCTTGGTGGATGCCTCTGAAGTGAATAAACCCCTCGATCTTCAGTCCTGCTGACTATTCAGCAACATCCAACTCACCTTCAATAAATAACTTTTAACTATTACATTTAAATGACAATTTAGTTTTCGATTCATTTTTGTGTAATTATGCTGAATAAATACGCTTAGTTTATACCAACAGGGACTTACAGGAGACGTCCAAAATCCAAAAGGCAAATGGTGTTTTAGGCTGAATTGTAAAACTCAAATACAACAGCAGCCTTATGAAATGTCTCCAATGAATCAAAAATAAATAAATAAATAAACACCTTAGGTATTATGCTTTATGGTAAGATACTGTATATAAGAAACACATCACTATCTACAACATTGGAACAATAATAATTGAAACAGCTCTAGACAAGATATACGAATCATGTGTTTTATATCACATATTACTATACAGTTTACAGAGGCAGGGGTGGACAAATCATGTGAACGGCAGCCTGGGATGAGAGGTTTCATTTACAGGCTTTATGCTGAAGTTTAAATCTGATGTGCATGTATAAATGTAATGTGCTGCACAGTGGGGTTACGTACCTTGATACTATAGCAAATTTATGATGTTTTTCCCAATTCTGTATCACTACACACATTGGCCAAGGCACAACCTGGTTGAAGGTGGGAGGAGTTTTGCAAGGAGGATTCTTCTGCGTTCCCGATAAATGTTTAGTGATAGGTATCTGAGCCTGGAGTTATTAGAGTAGCACGGCGAGTGTTTGCTTAAGTGAGAGAGAGACTGAGAACGTGAGTGTAGGCTAGCATGGTGTTTGGGGCAGAGAGAGAGAGAGAGAGAAAGAGAGAGAGAGAGAGAGGGAGAGAGAGAAAAAGAGAGATTTTAACAGTAATGAATATACGGTAAAGTTCAGATTGCATATTAATAAATCATTGATCTCCTGAGCTGTTATACCCCAGAGTTAGCATCAAGAAAACAAATAATTAAAGTCTCCCCTGCATTTCCTGACCACTGAGTTTTCTTTTCACCTTGTATCACCTGTCATTAGTTTATTTATCCATTTAATGAGTTGCCAAGCTTCTGATTTCAGCATTTACGGCATGAACATTTACTTAACTGCAAGTTTATCTGCCTGCTGGAGTTAGATTATCTTTTTTAATTTTGTGTGAGTCTGCATGGTCGTGTATGAGCCTCTTTTTTTTTTTTTTTAAATGCTGTTTGTTGTCATGCAAGTCAGTAATACATAACAGCCAATCAGCATCAACGCAGTCATGTCTACAAGCCTTACTGTCTTATGGCAGATGTAGACGATTTGTTACAAATTCTGGCAGAGGAAATATACAAATGAGACATTGTAGACAGTTAAGAATTTTGTTTTTTACTTAAGTAAAAATGATTAAATTGTTCTGGCACTTGACCCATGGCAATTTACAACACAATCAAACTTTCTAGGAACAGAAGAAATATTCCAATGGAAGTGCCCAGAACACTCACAGGATAACGCCACTTCATCTCCTGTGAGGTAATTCATGTACCTTAGAAACTTAGAAGAGTATCGATAGTGGGCTTTCAAGTGACAAAAAAAAAACCTTTACCCTTAACATCTGGAGATTGAGAGTTCAAATTCTGATGATACCACAGCCAACCTTGTCCAGGAGCCCAAAAGAGCATCACTGGCTGCACTCTATGGGAGGGATGAGTGGCGTATGCTCCCTTCCCTGTCAACTGTAGCAACAATACTCAATTGTGGGCATGTATGAGCCTGTGCACACAAAGTTGGGTGGATATCCCATTCCACTCAGTGTGTACTGCCACCTCTGACATTGCATGATTACACAGTTTAAAGAAAAGAGAAAAAGGTAGAGACGGTTTGAGCCTCTTGCCTCAGAGGAAGCACTTGGTGACCTTTGCCTTCACTGACTGGTAGCAGTTGTACGACGTGAATTATGATCAAATTGATACTGTTTTTCTTAGTTTGTGTGAATGCACATAAATAACTGCAGCTACCAGTTTAGGCTTAGGCTTGTAAGTGAGCGAATTTGTGATCTGTCCACCCATGGCACTTCGCTGTGTTCCACGCCCTGAAAAAGCCTACTGGAAACTACTTTTACATAATATCTAAGTTTAGGACTCACAAACACACACCACAATAAGTTTAAAAAAAAAAACCTCTGTGAAACCTGCAGTAAATATTTTTGTAGCACACAAAATTATGAAAATCAATTAAAACAATATTGAGTATAATAAATAAGATCTTTCTAAAGAATCCAGTAGAGGGCTGCACGTAGTCCATAGTGCATTAGATCTGCTTGACAACAGTCTGCTTGTTACATACACTAATCTGCTCTTTCCTCCATTACAAACTTAACTGAGGTGCAGTGGATGGACTAAATGCACAAGCATTCTGTAAATTAGTCACCTATTAAAAATACATCATGCTGTATAAACTCCATTATTCTACAGGCTACGGCTAGTTCTGGTGTTGATTCATATTGACCCCGTGTTTGCGCTGGTGTGACCGGAGATGGTCGAGGCGCTTGAAGGTGAGTCCGCACACCCTGCAGGAATACGGCCTCTCTCCTGTGTGGGTGCGCTGGTGGACCTTAAGGATGTCGGCCCGGGTGAAACTCTTGTCGCACATGCTGCACCGGTGCGGCTTCTCCTGCGTGTGGATGCGCCGGTGCAGCTTAAGGTTCCACAGGCGGCTGAACTTGTTCCCGCATAGCGAGCAGCTGTAGGGCTTGTCTCCACCCTGGCTGCATCTGTGCCTCCGCAGGTCGCTGAAGGATGTGAAGCCTTTTCCGCAGTGACTGCACAGGTGCAGGCCCTCCCTTTGGTGAACACGCTGATGGACCTTCAAGTTACAGGCTTGAGGGAACTTCTTGCCACACTGGTTGCAGACGTAGGACGTGGTGATGTTGCGATGACGGTGACCATTCAAGTGCGCTTTAAGGGAAACCTGGTCTGGGAAACTGATCATACACTGAGAACAAGCATGCTCTTGGTTTTCTCTGTCTCCCAACATTCCTGCAGATCCGTTATTCAGCTCCAGTGGCTGGCGGAAAGCATCTCCACTGTAAAAGCAATCAGTACGATCATTAACTGCATCTCTAGAGTACATCGGGAGTGCTTGCGAGTCTCCAGCATGTGAACCCTGAGCCTGAGAGAGACCGCTTACATCCTGCAAGTAGCCCTCTTCATTAATCAGCAAACAGTCCATGTCACCAGTATTGTGTATAGACGGCGAGTCTTTGTTTCCTCGTTTACTTTTGAGCTGTCTTCTGCATTCCTCGGATGTACTCAGGTCAGTCTGCAAAGAACCCGCAAGCACCCCAAATCCCAAAACCTCTCCAGTTCTATGAGAAGAATCTGCTAGTCCATTCATCCCACCCATATCCAACTCCTGGTTGCTATAGCTTCCCAAGTCCTCCATGTTGTAACGAGTTCTATAGAGCAGACCCTGGATATGCTCCATGTCAGGTTCAGGTTCGGGTTCAGGGGCTTGATCCAACCCAGAGCTCCAGTCATTCTGAATCTGCTGCAGCTCTTGCTCACTGTAGGTCTTACTATGAGCAGAGTTGTCAGAGCCTTGTGTTACTATATAAAAAAATAAATAAACACACACACACACACATAAATAAATAAATGAAGTATACATAACTAAAATGAACATTAAAAATATTAAGGGTCTCCACCGGCACCTTAAATCCCTTATATGCATTATTCAGTAGCTGCTACGTATTATTCAGTATCCAATATGTATAATTATTATAAGTATCTAATAAGGGTGCCGGGGAAAAAAACAAATCAATTCACATCTGATTTGCGATTCTTATTTATTGGGATTCTGAATCGATCCAAATTTTCAAGAATCGATTTTTAAGAACATATTTTTTCGAACATTTCCAACCTTACTCACAGCTCGTACCGTTTGTCCAGACACGGCCTCCGTCGTGAATTGTTCCAGTGAGTGGCGGGTACAGAACTAGCTTTTAGCCTAGCATTGACATGCATGAGTACAAAGAAATACAGCCAGCGCCGTCTTCGCTGAATGCAAATGCTTGCACTTCAGATTTTACAATTTCCGGGTAAGAAGGAGCTTGATGAGACATATGCGGTGTGCAAAATAGAAGTCAAGTATTTTGGGAAAACTTCAAATCCCCGAGTCCATATCTTACCCCATCATCTGGAGCTAAAAGAACCAGAGCAGCAGCACGACATACTCCTGACCAACGCACACCATCACTTCACTAAACTCCCAACCAACTCTGAACGAGCAAAGCGGATCAGTACATCTACAAAACCAGCTGTCTAATAATATCATTTCTTTCTTTCTTATAGAAGAGTTGTTCCTAGCTTATAGAAGAATGTAGTTACTTGTGAAATTGGCTCCCTTTGTTTGTAATGGTTATGAATCAAACATCGGTTTTGAATCAAGAATCGATTCGTCACCCCAAAAATCGGAATCGAACTGAACCGTGAGCTGTTAGATTCACATCCCTAGTATCTAATATGAATTATTCAGTACCTGCTATGTATTACTCAATACTGACTCTGTATTCTTCAGTACCTACTAAGCATTATTTGGTACTTACTATGCATTCTTTGGCACCTAATATGAATTGTACAGTTCCTACTTTATTATTTAATACTGACTAAGTATTATTCAGTACCTACTACACATTTTTCAGTATTTACGGTGCATTATTCATTACCTACAGCGATGTGTAAATGTAGTTTCTAAGTGTTGAACATTTCCACACGTTACAATTTTCTTAGACAAGGTTAAACGTATCTTAATCCATACCTTCAGTACTCAGTTTCCACTCATCTTGTAACTCAGGAGCAGCAGTGGCAGTGGAAGTGTGAACTGACTCAGATTTAAGCAAGCAGTCCAGCTTTCCTTCCTCTTCAACCACATGCTTTAAAGAACACAAACACAAAAAGCACCACAACATAAAAATGTAAAAATAAATAATAAAAAAAACATTTCCCCCAACCATGACTACAAATGCATAACTTAGAGGTGATTTCAGGGCAGGAAAGGTTGAACTGTAGTTAATGTTCGGCCTAAATGACCAATCATACATACTGCCCACCTCTGCAACTTTAACAGGACTGGATACAGGCTCTGATTCCACCACTCCAGAAATTTCAACTGGCTTCTCAACTCCACAGCTTCTCCAGCTCTCTTCCGCACTCCTCTCCTGTTTAAGAAGCCGAGCATTTTCCACACCTGTGGAATTATGGTTGAAATGCAAAGCGTTTACAACAATCACAGTACATCTGATCATGAAGACAAAAAACAGGTTAGGATTCAGTAGCTCCTCTATATATAAAAAAAAAACTCTTATCCAGAGCGACTTACCGAAGTGCTTTAAAGTCACTACCAGTGAATACAGTCTTATACTGGTTTGTCAGGACACAGACTAAGTATACCATCAGTCAAAAACTCAGTGGATAGGTGTTGTGTGCAGGATTTTTTGTGTGTTTGTGTGTAAAAAAAAAAATTAGTGCTAGTCTAAGTACTGCTGAAAAAGGTAGGTTTTCAGCCGTCGTTTGAAGAAGTGACCTCCTGAAGTGTATTTACTTCACATGTAGTCAAGCTGTAATAATTTAAGCACCAAAAACAAAATGGGATGAATTTGGCATCCATACGTAAATAAATTTGAATATGAATTTGATGTTCCATACAGACTTATTCCTGTTTATTACTAATAAAAGTGCAGTGGTGTGCATGAAGTAGTCCTCTCGCTGTCTTTGTACCAATGGTTCATGAATTTATGGTCAATATCAAGGCAAATAAGCAGGACTACATTGAAATGTGGGAATTGTGAACGTTACACTTTAACTGGTACCAGTTTCAGCGAATGACCCAAATCAGTAAATGAATAAATAACAAGAACCCTTTGGAAGTACTTGTTCAGTTTTCTGCTTCACGATGCACCCTAGACGACCTGTCTTTTACATGTACATTTAACATCATACCAGCATAAAGAAAACAAATAAAACAAACATATCAAACTCTGAATCTCTGCTCCTCAACTGACTATAGAAGAGCAGCCTTGCAGTTCCCAAAATCTTTGGAAAATATAACAATAATGTCAATCAGGACTAAACCAACACCAGGATCACAATCACGGCATCTAACACAGAACCACGTCCTGAATCGTCAAAAGTTCTTTCCAAATGGGTTTTTGTTTTAATTATTTTTCAATTGATTTAGTTTCGAATTTTGGTACACATCCCCACAGACACTACTCCCACGTACCCGTTTGTGCTGATCTCTCTCTTCTTTCTTCACTGGGAAGTTTGTTGTTGCCACAGTCAGCACATCTCCTCCTGCCTTTGCTCTCAGACCACTGCAGCTTCTTCTTCAGAGACTCCACCTGTTCACGACTCCTGGACACTTCTTCCAGGAAACTGTCCTCCACCAGCCTGGTGATCTCGAATATAGCTGCCTTAAACACTGTCTCCATAACCCCGGACAGCTGGGTCTGAAACGTCAGGATGATTTCAGACATCTTGGGCTTAAATCGATAGCTGGAGCAGAAAGAAGATAAACAAGCTAACGCCGTGCTCCTGTTTGGTTTCTGTTTTTATCAGTCACAGGTTTAAAAGCATGGGTCTTGGGTCGAAAACCTGTAAATCGTTCATAAGTCTTTAAGGGTTTAATGTCCTGATTGTTTCTAATGTCGCCACTACGTTGTTATGGTGTAGCTGCTAGTAGCATATGTAGCTAACTTAGCTAACGCTAGCATCGAGGAAAAAGTAGAAAATAAGGCGCCCTGTAATGTTTTAACCGCTTGAAAAGGAAAAAAGAATCAACATTAATTAATTTCTACCGATATTTCCCTGTGTTATAGTGCACAAATAGGCTCAAAGATATCTCGAAATTCAGAGAGAAGAAAACGAGTCCTGAGGTACGCTTTGCGAGGCTAGTCTGTGTGACTGGGGGACTAAAATAGTGTAACACCGAAGTGTGCGCGCGCGCGGTGTTCACGTTCAACACAACCGTCTGTACTACCTTGGGCCCTATTTCAAGTGTACTACGTATTGGTTAGCCTCACAAAAAGAAGGTCCTGGGTTCGAGTTCCTGGCTCGGGCGTTTCTGTGTGGACTTTGCATGTTCTCCCCGTGCTTTAGGTTTCATAAAGATACTCTGGTTTCTTCCCACAGGCCAAAGACGTGCACATTAGGCCGGCGGGCTGTTTCAAAATGCCCCTAGGTGTGAGTGTGAGTATGAATGGTCGTGTGTGTGCTTTGTCACCAGACAATGGTCTGGTGAGCTGTTCAGGGTGTACCCCGCCTTCTCCCAGTGTAGAATGATATAGGCTCCAAGTCTCCCTTGGTAAGAAGTATCTAATTCATGAAGCAAGAGATCCAAGTTCAATTTTTCAGGTGTTTATTTAGCTTTTAGGATAAGAAAAAGCACCACATCCCCCTTCCCCCTGCAGCTAACTGGGTTATCAAATGCTGGCCACGTCTCTCACTGTCTGTGGTGGGAGGCATGTAAAAGAACCATTGCTGATTTTCGTCAATAGGAGGTTGCATAGCCGTCAGTGTGTTTCTGCCCTGCGAGGGCCTGGCGAGCTGTCCAGGGAGTACTCTGCCCTCGCCCGGAGTTGGCTGAGATGGCCGCCAGCCTCCCCGCGACCCTAATTAGGATTAAGCGGTTCAGAAAATTAAGTGAAGAAAAGAAAATGCACCCAATCAATCACACAGAAGAAATTGTTCTGAGAAAGGACCTCGGACCCCATCTGCCATCTTCATCACCTTCTTCCTCAGTCGTGATGTCTCTTCCATGCTCTGTAGCTTTGCACTAAGCACTTGTAATGATCCTCTGAGAGGTTGCTAGCACGTCCCCCCTCCGGTAGTTTTTTTTAACCCACGAGTTCTCACTCTCATGGAGCTAGACCTTATTATACTACTGAACACAATTTAGATTTGGATTTTATGAGTAAACAGATAGTAATGTTTTTATTAACAGGAAGGTTACATAATTAATCTAATACCTTATTGAGCAATATATAATTATGTGATATTGAAGAAATGCTTCAAAGGAAAACAGTAGACTAAGGTCAAGGACACTTACTTGGATGATACATCAATGAAGCCAAATGACCAGAAAGGAGCATAATTATTTTCCTTTATAGAAAAACACTTACTTAGGGTCATACCTGCTTAGGCCTTTAGGGACATTGGTAATCTTCTTGTATTTCTTCTGAACTGTGTTGGCATGGGCATAGTTCCAGCATCCCCTGCCATCCCCTCTCCAACAGTCAGTTAAGGTACTTGCAGCTTGAGCCATGGCTTAAAGCAGCACCTCTTGGTCCTCAAAGCTTTAGTGGCTGTGTTAAAACATGTGTGTGGCTGCTATTACTTCACTTTAGGCAGGTTTGGTTTTATTCAGCCAATGTGCAGAACAGTCTCTGACCTTTTCCAGGTGTCCAGCTGAAAAGCAGCACTCAAATCCTGCTGCAAATCCAAAACCATGATATCCATGTGGGACTAAACACAGCCCTTGTGCCAGTTTAGTTTAAGATTTAGAACTATAAGAGATCTAATCATATGGTAATTCCTAATTTCCTACTCCCTTCTGGTCAATTACAGTTACACAATTACAATATTTTTTTTTAACACAGGAAAAAAAGAAAGGAAAATACATCTTTCATATATGGAAAATTCTAGAAAATTATTTACAAAAAAAAAGTAAAGGAAAAACAACAAACAAAAGATAACTAAATTAAATAACAATACAGAGTATTTGGACATATACTAGGACAGCGTAAACTCCCCCCTCTTCATCCCTGCAATCTCAGCTCTGGGAACTCCTCTGAGACGACACTCGGTCAGGATATTCAGGAATATTAATACTATATTAATCTATTTTATTTTAAATAACCATTAGTATGCTGTTAATTTTCAAACTTTTATCATCTTTTTCGATCCTGGAGGATCAGGGAAGCACAAACATTACACTCAGTTTAACTGATACACAGTTCTGGTCTTCCGACATTACACTACTTTTATCACCATATGCTCACACACATGTCTGCCATCTTCTAAGTGTTTTGATCACAACACACTCCTCCAGCTATTATTTCTTTGCATTTCACTTATGCATTTCAATTCAACTTACATTTTTTTAATAGTCTCCACTTAGCTTACCTGAAATTACTGTGGTTGCCTAATCCATCTCTTTTACACATCCGTAGCAACGGTAATTTTCCTTAGTAGGATTAAGCGGTTCGGCAAATGAGTGAGATTGTTTTTCGCATATAAACATTAAAAAAATAAGGAGAAACTGAGCTGTGTTTTGTGCTTTGGAAGCTTATAAATTTTCTAAAATCTGAAAATCAATCATTTTGTGAATTCTGACTGGTTTGGTGCTGGAGAGTAACATAACACATTCAAACAAGGAACTCACCCACTCATTTACTGAACCACTTTATCCTACTAGGATCGCAGAGAGGCTCAGCTGACACTGGGCGAAGGCAAGGTACCTCCTGAACAATTCGCCAGATCATTATAGAGCAACACACACAACCATTCACACACCCACACCTAGTGGCAATTTGGAACAGCCAATTAGCCTAATGAGCATGTTTTTGGACTGTGTGAGGAAACCAGAGTACCCAGAGGAAACCCACACCAGCACAGGTAAGCTATTTTTAGTGAACTAGGTAGATACTGCTCATGGATCTACACTTCATGAACAGAACTAGCTGTTCACTGCCCACAGTTTAACTCAAAAACATTTGGTGGAAAACATGCAAGAGGGTTACCTAGGCAGCCATACCTGGCCATGAAAGCTATTTGCTTGTGTAGCAAAGCAATTTTCATTTTGCTCTATTCACTTATCACTCATTGCTTCCTGTGTGGTCACCACTTTATACTTCATGACACTGGGATGTACCGGGCTTGAACTTACACAGTTCAGTAGATGGCCATTTTTATATTGAGCAGTTTTTTCACATAAATAGGTATTTCAGTAAAAATGTGAAAATAGGAATTTTCATTAAAGAAAAAAATATCACTGGATAGCTTTTCATTTCAGGATCACCAATCCCTTAAAATGAAGGATATATGATCACTCATTCCAAAGATATTGCATTTTGTGTATTTTGAGAAAAGTGCCAATTGGGACCCATGAATCCAGGAAAAGCTGTGACCACTAAACCAAAATTTACAGTCATATATCCCTGCCAACATGTTCTGCTGTTTGAAGACTAAGATGAGTTGATGCTAATGGTCATTAGTTGATCTGAGTATGTGCACAGATTTGCATTGGATTTATAAATGTCCATAAATATGGCACATATTGACCCACAGGTTTTCCACGGAATGCAGGTCCAGAACATACACAGTGTTCCTAGGAGCATTTGATATATTTTTTCTAACAGTAAATGGATATACCTAGAATAAAACACCATTTTTTAAAATAAGAAAACGGAAAATGTATTAATATCAATACGGCCATTAGGGCGGCACGGAGGTGTAGCGGTTAATACATTCGCCTCACAGCAAAAAGGTCCTGGGTTCGAGTCCTGGGCTCGACAAGGGCACTACAGTGTGGAGTTTGCATGTTCTCCCCGTGTTTGAGCGGGTTTCCTCTGGGTACTCCAGTTTTTTCCCACAATCCAAAGACATGCACATTAGGCTAATCGACTAGGTGTAAATGTGAGCGTGATTGATTGTGTGTGTTGGTCCTGCCATGGACTGGTGAGCTGTTTAGTGGTGTGCCTCTCCTTTGCCAAGTGTCGGCTGAGATAGGCTCCAGCCTCAGGGCGACCCAACAGTATGAATGCGCGGTTCAAAAGCAAATATATTAATGAAAATCAACATTAACAACAGACAATAACATTTTATGAAAGTGATGTCATTTCATCTAGTATACAGGTAAAATTTAAAAATAAATAAATAAATAAACACCACATAATAAAGTGTGCAGGGCGTCTTTAAACAGTAAAATAACGAGCACACCGCAGGGGCTCACGGGTATGCAAATTACCCACCACAGTGTGGAGACGCCACAGTTTACACTTCATATCACCAGCTTTTCTTTTTCTATAAATTACTTTCAAGTCCCACGTTTTCCTTTCGCGTTCTGCTATCAGTACTGAACAGCCCTCTTCCCTGTTTTGTGTAAATTTTAACAAATATGCCCCTCTTCAATCATAAAGGCCCGAGTTCCTCTTTAAGACCGCAGAGAGAACAATGTAACGAGCGCGCGAGGAACTGCAACACAGTCGCGTTCCACAGATTAAACGATAAAAGCCGCTGGTTACAAATGAAAGCAACCGGCCCTGTAACACCTCAAACAGGTGACCCGACACTTCCTACCACAGGACGACATAAACATGTGGACACAGAACATGTTCCGAGCTGATGAAATACAAGTTTGCGCTTCGACAGAAGTTGTATTTGAACTTTTGTTTCTCTTTGTACGGAAGTGATACTTTATCGCGCGAGGTGGTTCTTTTTTTCTCTCTCTCTCTCTCCTCACAGATGCGCAGCTTCGCAGATCTCCACCTCATAACTCCCGGAAACGCGTCTAGGTGGATGGAGTATAGATCAGAGGAATACGTTTGACGTCTGCGCAACTTGAGCGCACCCCTGTGTGCTGTCACTGTCTGATGTGTCAGTTCTGTCTGTTAAAAAAAGAGAGAGAGAGAGAGAGAAAGAAAGAGAGAACGAGAGAAGGAAAGCCTGTTTGTTAGGAATTAAACGTTAGGTCTAAATGCCCCCTGTGCCATAATGGACGAGTGTGTTGGGTTTGAGACCCAGTTCACGTCTGTTATGCAAAGCGTGCTGAGGACAGCAGTGGGTGAGGCGACGAAACTTTTCGAGCAGACTTTGCACCAACTGAAGGCTGAGCTGGTGCACCTGAGGCAGGAGAACGTCGCTTTAAAGAGCGGGGATTTTACTCCTCACTACAAGACAAAAGGAGCTGCGGATGGGTGTACAGGAGCAGACCATGCCAGACGTGATATTGGTGTACAATGTGGTGAGTTTTATAGCATAAACACTCAATAAATACAGCACGCATTAACACTTCCTGTGAGTCAGAGCGCACACAGATAGCCAGTCCATTACAGACAGCGTGCACGCGCTGCGGATTTCCTGCCTCTACCCTGCCTGGCTGTCATTTATTTCACACAAAATGACCAGCACAGGGATCACTGTAATCTAAGGACTTAATTCCACCCCCCAAGCTCCAGAGTACTGAAATTAGATTCCATAAAACTGCACAAAACAGCAGGCTTGATATTATTCACACTGTAAGAGAAACAACACTTTGCTCTGGCATTCAAATAGGAAATAAACTGTAATGCCAAGCTTGCATGAGATGCAGGTGGTATGTACATTAACATGCGCATAATGCAATGCTTTACACTTACAGCAGTGGGAACGCTTGTTTATTTCTCAAAGTGCTTCATCTCCATCACATCATATCCTCATGATCATACAAATCGCTCCTGCTGTCAGAAAAAAATCCCTGTGAGATGCTTTTTACTCCCACTCTTGTCACTCAGTCAATCTTATTAAGGTCACGAGGAGGCTGGGACACGGGACGAAGGCGAGGTACACCCTGAACAGCGCACCAGTCCATCGCATGGCCAACACACACAGACACAAACACACAAAATCGTTCGCACTCACATCTAGGGGCAATTTGAAGCAACCAATTTGCCTAATGTGAATGTCTTTGGACTGGGAAAGGAAACTGGAGTCCAAGAGGAAACCCACTCATTCATTAAGAGAACATGCAAACTCCATACAGAAGTTCCCTCGCTGACCCCGGGACTCGAAACCCAGGACCTTCCTGCTGTGAGGTGGATGTGCTAACCACTACGCCGCCATGCAGCCCCAATGTCGGTGTTAATGCTAACAAAATATTCATTTTCTTATTATAAAAATCTCTGTTTTATGAGATGAAAATGGCTCCGGATTAAAAATGGCCATCTACTGGTGCACCCTGAACAGTTCACCAGTCCATCACAGGGCCAACACACACACAACTATTATAACACTCACACTTAGGGGCACTATTAAAAAGACAATTAGACTAGCATGTCTTTGGACTATGGGAGAAAACCAGAGTACCCGGAGGAAACCCACACAGAAACAGCCAGGACATGAACTTAGGACCTTCATGCTGTGTGGCAGACTTGCTAACCGCCACACCACTGAGCTGCTCAAGATCCTTTAATAATAAGTGCAAATTTAAATTGGGACAAGGATCATAAATCTTTGTTTAAGGATAGCCAGGCTAAAGTCATACCACCACCTGAATCTTGATCCATGCTTTCCTTGTCCATGCAGAGATGTTCACGGATTTTTATGTCCAGTTTCTATAATTTTCGGAACAATTCCCATCCAATAGTGAACTCCCTCCTAGCACATGACAACTTGAATCCACTGACTCCATGGAGATCATGTTCAGAAGAAAGCACTATCTAACATCTGTATACCGTCTTCTGTTCAGAGATGCCCATGATTGGTTAATCCTGCCATGAGGGAAGAGTAATTGTGCCCTAAAGCCCTTTCACAAATAACCTGCAATAGTTTTTGTTGTACGAATTTCGAAAGGCTACAACAGGAGGGATTATCCTGTGTTTAGCTGACATGGTTTTGAAAGCTGTGTATGTGTTTTATGACTGGCGTGGAGAAAAATAAGTGAATGAAAATGAATGAATAATAGTCCTGTGATACTTTGTTAAAGAGCAACCACTATACAGGTCAACCAAACACTGTGTAAATGTGTCATACAACACATGTGGGTATATAAGCAAGTCCCGTGAGCTGAACATAGGGCTATTGATGACCCAAAAAGCATATGAAATTGAAAACACAGATAGTTGACGTTGTAGGCCATCAAGCAATAGATCTAGGACATGGACCTTACGCTGAAAATTACCTACAAGATGGAAAAAAATGATAAAATTAATAGAAAATGATAAGGATCTACCACTGAGCAGGTGAGAAGTATGGGCCATGCTCAGAGGCCTACCAGTGGCAGCTTGGTACTGGACTTATGATCTTTAGATCAGTAGTTTATTATCTGAACCACTAAGCTATCACTGCCAGTATCATTGTATTTACACGTGTTAGGATTAGAACGGTATGTCCTCCAAACTGTAAGTCTTTCAGAATAATTCCAGAAGTCAAGTCAAGGTTTAAATGCACAAGTTTTGATTGATGCACTGATTGATTTTGTTTCTCGAAAATGAGAGATGGTGGCATAGTGGTTAGCAAGTTCACCTCACAGCCAAATGGTCCTGGGTTCGATGATTGATAAGGTGTGGATGTGAATGGTTGTGTGTTTGTTGGCCCTGCGATGGACTGGCAAGTTGTTCGGGGTGTACCCCACCTTTGCCCAGTGTCAGCTGAAATCGCCACCAGCCTCCTCACCACCCTAGTAGGATTAAATAGTTCAGCAAATGAGATAGATAAAGAAAGAGAGAAAAAGAGAAGTCCTAACCACTGTACACAAACCATTAACACTTTTTCTGTATGTAAAAAATGTAAATGTAAAAAGCCATCACACCTTCATGTGAAAACCCCTCATGCAAAACACCCATGCAGAAGCATCAGTGTTCAGCAGAAAGTGTTAACCAAGTGTTTATTTATTTCCTAGAAAAGCCCACCATGGTGGAAAGGTGCTGCAGCCCAGCACCAGTTGGCGACCGTCTAAATCTGCAACATATCACGAGTGAACGTCTTGAAGATCTCTGTTCCAGCAGTTCAGAAGATGGAAACAGACAGCTTGCTTTGCTTCTCATTAAAAAGGAGGTCAGAAATGAGAATAAAGAAATATTTTGTTATTTTATTTGATTAATGTATATTATACATTGTATTCAGTTACATGTTAAGAGCTATTCAAGGTTGTAATATCTGATTTATAACTGTGTAATTAAATGCACTCAGTCCTCACTTTATTTGATAGACCTGCCTTGTAGCTGCACTCACTGACCCTGTCATGTCTACTAGGCTTGTGATGATCAATAAAATTATTGATTAATCGCTCGACTGGACCCGTGAGAGCTCGTATCAATAATGAAATCTCACTTACCAGTAATTTCCGATAATGATTCCTGTAGATTTGGTGCGATTCTGTCCGATTTTATGCCATTTTCCCACTTATTTTCTGCTAACCTGCAATCGACTTGTATTGCGACGGCATTTTGGTTTAAACGAGATCTCGCGTGTGCAAGTAGAGGGGCGTGGCGGCGTGACATCAATGAAGGGAGCCGCTTGTAGTTATTTCTGAATGAGTTTCGAAGACGACGACGGCAGTCCAGCATTTGAATTTGAAAAAATAAACTTGTTAATCACATTAATCAAATTTAAAGGAAAAAAAAGAAAAGAAAAATCTGAAAATTAACTGAATTTGTTAAAAATAAATAAGTAAATAAATTTAAAAAAGGAGGCTCCAGCTTTGTTTGGGAATACTTTTAATTTCTGACACAAGTTGAAACGGAGACTCGGTGAGACTGCGTTTTTTTGCTACGTCATCTTAAATCGGTCACGTGATTTGGACGCGCCGGCGCGTCCAGCAACTGTAGAGGGTTAGATTTTTGTTTCATTTTGCTCGATATTGCTTGAGTACCACTTGTACATTGATGTTCGATGCTCGAGCACCGTATCAACAACTGATTTACATACCTAAAGTCTACTCACTTCAACTAATAAATGGCTGTTATTTGAAGGAAATCAGAGTCAGAATACTTTATTGATCCTGGAGGAAATCAGTCTCCTTAACTGAAGCGATGAACACAACAAGCCACACCTTACCACATACGCACTTACCAGAGGTAAGTACCTACATGGGCTTCTCTAGATCCACAGAAGTCACTCATTGCACGTGCATGGCGTTCCCTCTAACACATTACACCCACCTGAGGTCAGACCTGCTTCCGTACATCAGGTACCATGCATGTGCCGTGCACGATCTCTGTGGGACTGATGGAAGTCTATGTATGTACTTCGCTCTTAGTCGACTATTGCATGGTTTTGATGTCTTCAGCACTGATGCAAAATTAAAACAACCACTTTCCTTTTACAATTTAGTTGGAAGCCAGCAGAGTATCATAGTGGTTAGTAAATCTGCCGTAAGGGTGTTTCTGTGTGGAATTTGCATGTTGTCCTTGTGTTTACATGGGTTTCTCTTGGGTACCCTGGTTTCCTCCTGCAGTCCAGAGACATGCACTTTAAGGCTAATTGTCTGTACCACATTGCACAGAGGTGAATGGTGGTGTGTGTTTTGGTCCTGTGATTGTGACTGTGTGCCCTGTGACTAGCGAGCTGTTCAGAATAGGCTCCAGCCTCCCTGCAATCTGAGTAGGATTAAGCAGTTCAGCAAATGAATGAATGAATGAACTGTTCAGTGACTCTCCAGTAATCTAGAAGAGGGACCACGATAAAACCCAGCAACAGATGGATATTATTTAGATAAAGCATATTATTAGCACAGCTATGACTTTACCATTGTAGAGTGTGTGGTTTTTGTGCATGTATGAGTGTTTATACTGTTTCCTTTAATAGATTTTCCAATCTTCAATTCTCACACCATATCGGTGTAGAATTAGATATTTATTTCAGTGCCCAATTTGTGTGAAAAGTTCCCTTGAATTAACTTTTAAATTGCACGGACATTGTAGATCTTTTTGGTTGTTAGGGCTCAAGCCAGCAATCTAACAGAGGTCATTAAATGTGTCTAAAAATACAGCCGTCATTGCAATAAAATTACATTTACAGCATTTGGCAGACGCCCTTATCCAGATCGAGCAATTGAGGGTTAAGGTTTGAACCTGCGACCCTCAGATCAGTAACCCAGAGCCTTAACTACTGAGCCTTATTATAAATATTATAATGTTAGAGCTTTATTATTACTGAAATGAACTCGTGTTTGTGGATATATGGTGTGACATACCTAAAAATATTGCAAACAGCTTTACTTTGAAGATTTACTTTTGTGGTTTCATTTTATTCCTTAGCCTCAGGAGACTGGCTGTGATGAATATGCACCAGGATACTTTTTACTGAAGCAAGAGGGTGCTGAACCGATACTGGTTCGTAAAGAGCCATTTAAAAACACCATGGAAAAAGGTGGGGTAGTTTCTATAAAAGTGCAAAGTGTTTTACAACATGTTTTCTATGCCATTTACCGCCTCTGCTTCTATCTTTTCCATTTCCTTCACCTAATCCTGCTTTGCATTTATGTTTGTACATGTCCACAGTTTTGATCCCCTCAGCAATCCAAACAGTGAGCAGACGCTATGGGACCCAAAAAGAAATATCAACCACTAACACGTCATCACCTGAGACCACTGTTTCCTGTAATTATAGAATGGCCTTATCCACAAGTAGTAGTGTCACTCAGACAGAAAGTATGTCTAAAGATAGTGGATGTTCATCTTTACAGAATGATACAGATAGACAGAAAAAATATGTATCAGCTAAAAATTCAACTATGTCAGGGTTAACTGCAACTTCAACTCAGCCACTTCCTCCTATTTGTGTATCTGCCCCGAGCGTCCTGTCAAGCAGACTAGGTCAGATGTCAACAATTAAAACCCAGCAAACAGTGCCATCTGTTCAAATGCAAGAGTCTCTTCAGGCAACCATACAAATTAGTGTACCTCCATCCCAGCAATGTGTTCAAAACATACAGCATTCAGCTACAGTGGCACAGTTTGGTTCTAAACTGGTTACGTCTTGTCAACCTCAAAACCAGAACACAGTTACAGAATCTTGCCCCTCTGGTCAGTTATTTCAAACCAAGGTTACAGTTGCAGACAAAATATTCTCAGTTAGCAAATCCATCACATCATTAACTGAGTCTTCTCCTCAGGCTACAAAGCCTTCAGTCTGTCACCCTCAATCTGTGAAAACCCCTACCCAGAACATGACACAGCTAGGCCATTTTCCGAATCCTCGTCTCCAGGCTCCTTTTCATTCCGACCAGCATACTCTTGCACAAGGACAGGTTCCGTCACCATTATCTCAGATTCCAGCTCCACCAAACCAGGTCCCACTCTCACACCCCCAAGTCACACACCAACCGATCCACCGTTCAGTTCCGACAAACCACGCCCCACCTCAAGTACTTCAATCAAATGATTTACTTCCACAAAACCCACAAAGTTTAAATCTCCAAGGCCACCTTCCTTCTGTGCCGCATCATGATCTGACCCCATCCACCCAGCCGTTTTATCCTTTGACTCATGCATCTTTTGCTCCACCTTTCATCCCACTTCAGTCGATGAAGCCTTCTGTTCCTCCAAGCTCGATTTCCCAGACCAGTGTTCCACCCTCACTAGAGCATGCTACATCGCACTATGACATTCTGTCTGATTCACTTTGTTCGTCTTCAGACCAATATTTTCCAACACCTGACAACACATCCGATTTGTTACATCCCTTGCCCCCCATGCCTTTCCACTCACCTGTTGTATTAAACCAGCAGGAAACCACATCTATGATCCATTCCCAATCATCTGGGCAACCTTTACAGCTCGCACCTCTTCTTACTTTGAAGGAGCAACAAGCAGCAGCTTCCAATCATGGAAATGTGTGCAAGAGAGGACCTAACATGCCTGTGGAGATTCCTATGTCTACAGTTAATAATTATGAAGAGCATATGCAGAGATATCCCCCTCTTGCTAGTCATGAATCCACAAACTGTGAAAATGAGTCCATTACAATGGAAATGCAAAATGAAGACCCTGCAGACAATAATGAAGGTAGCAGGCCTGCAGTTATCCCTGGACCAATACAACATTATACAGTTCTTTCCAAGCCTGGGTCAAACTTTATAGTACCGGATTCCACAAAAGAGCAACAGACCTTCAGAATGAACATGATCAAGGATTTACAGATGGACAATGACATTAATAAGCACAAAGAAGGATGCGATACAACCTGCCAAGTTTGGGAGCCATCTGAGTTGTCTAGTGTATTACCGCATTCAGCGTTAACTGCTCCTGTACAAACCCTATTGCAGAAACCTGCACGAAAAGTGCTGGAAAAGAAGACCGAGTGTTCGGAATGCGGCAGGATCCTCAGTAATGCATCTTCTCTGGAGAATCACATGAGGCTTCATAGAGGTGAGAGGCCATATACCTGCTCTCAGTGTGGTAAAGCTTTCCCTAGTGTACGAGGCCTCAATCGTCATGTAAAAGTCCATGCAGAGGAGAAAGGTTACAAGTGTGAGGAGTGCGGCAGGAGTTTTGTTTATCAGTTTACCCTGACCAAACACAAACTCATCCACTCTGGAGATAGGCCCTTTCCTTGTAAAGTCTGTGGCAAGAAGTTCTTGGCCAAGGCAGACCGGGCTACTCACATGCGCATGCATACAGGAGAGAAACCATTTTTTTGTAACCAGTGTGGAAAGACATTTAAGCATAGAGTTGCATTGAACATGCACATGCAGGGGCACAGGGGCGAGAAACGCTATGTCTGCCCCCATTGCGAGAAAGGCTTTGTGGATTTGGGTAATTTTAAGAGACATAAACGTATCCACACCGGGGAGAAGCCATTTGAATGCAAGGAGTGTGGTAAGCGTTTCACTCAGTCAGCACACCTCAAGAAACACATCAACACGCAACATTCAATGAAACCAAAATAGAAAGTTATCTATACTAATTATCCGTTAGAGTCGCTGGGGAAGCTGATCCCACCTAACTTCAGGCAAGATGTGGGATATACATTGACTGGGTTGCCAGCCCATCTCAGAGATGGATCACAGAGATAAACAACCCTTCACAATTCATGGCAATTTAGAGTGGTCAGTTGACCTAACATGTGTCTTTGGACTTTTGGAGGAAACTGGAGCACCCGGAGGAAACTCACGCAAGCACCAGATAACCATACGAACTCCACACACTCAGGTTTAACCCCCAAACCTTCTTGCTGTATGGCAGCAGTACTAGCCACTGGATCAGAGGGCTGACGGAGCCTTTATTATCTTTATAATAATGAATGGAAGGCCATGAGAAGAAAATGTTTTGTAAAAACAAAGCTGATCATGTTTTATGAATCAAACACTGTAGTTTTTACTATCAACTGCTGTATAATAATTGTTTTTTCCTCCCTCATTGAAGCATTTAATGTTTTTACTGTAATACTTTTATAGGAAAATGATAATTTTAGTAAGTCTGTGTAACTGTGTGCTAATCTTTGTGAAGGTGTTTCTGGTATCACTGTCATTGTCATTGTTTTAATTCCAGGAAATTAATGTACTATTTATTATTATTTTTTATGAAATACCCATGGGTCAAACCCTTAAGGAACTCAGGTTAAACAGTTTACTATGAAAATGAAACTTGTGCTGATACACTGATGGTGAACTTGATTCGATCATGGTATTCCAACAAAACCAAATAAAATGTGAAATGTTTGATGATAAATGGTAATATCTCTTATTTAGTTTTTTTTGTTTTGTTTTTTTTAAAGGGGCATAATGCCATAATGTTAAAGCTTTCAATTATTAAAGTTGAAGAGTTTTATTTAAATTGTTACAGAGAATGTTCTTAATCTTTCCCACCTCAGAACGGTAAATGAAATATTTATATAAAATTAATATTTGTAAAGAGAATATCCTCTTCAGGCCCTGCAATGGATGGTGAACTGTTCAGGGTGAACTCCACCTTCGCTCCAGCCTCCCCGGGACCCTAATAGGATTAAGCGGTTTGCCACACGAATGAATGAATAGCCTCTTTATGTGTATGTTTGCTGCTGACATGTTCATGTTTGTTCACATTACTCTATGTGGTATATATTTATTCAAAGAAACTTGTAAATGAGGTGGTATGCAACACAAGGCTGTCTCTGCAGCCAGTATGCACCAACTTGTTTGTGTTGGCCCTGCGATGGACTGGCGAGCTGTCCAGGGTGTACCCTGTCTTTACTAAGAGTTGGCTGAGATAGGCTCCAGCCTCCCTGTGACCGTAGTAGAATTAATTGGCTTGGTGGTATGAATGAATGATATTAAGTTTTACTTATGAATTATTCACCCAAAAGTCTTCCACTAACTCTTCTCACAAAGCTTCAAGCACACCACTGTATAGGAAGGCTCTATGCTGTGGTATTTCAATTTCCTGTCATTGAAACTAAAGCGCTCAAACCTATTCCAGCATGGCAAAATACATGCAAAAAAGCAAACTCCCTGAAGATATGGTTTGGTCTTGAAATAGAAGTTTCTGATGGCCTGCAAAAAGCTCTGACCTTAACCCCATCGAACATCTTCGGAATGCAGAAATCCAGACATCCAGATGGAGCTCTGGGTACAGCCGCTGCCCCTCTGCACCAAAAGAAGTCAGCTGAAGTAGTTCGGGCACTTGATTAGGATACCTCCCTTTCAAGCTTTTCTGGGCACGTTCAACTGGGAGGAGGCTCTGGGGCAGACCCAGAACTCGCTGTATCGACTGTATATCCCTTCTGGCCTAGGAACACGCCAGGATGCCCCAGGAGGAGCTGGAGAGTGTTGCTGGGGAGAGGAATGCCTTGGCTTCTCTACATGACCTGTTGCCTCTGCAAAAAAATGGATGGATGGATAGAAGGCCAACTGCACACACCGGCCTCGTTATACTCGACCCATGGTAGTGGTTAGTACATCTGCATCACAGCAAAAAGTTCCTGGTTTTGAGTCCTGGCCTTGGGCATTTCTGTGTGTAGTTTGCATGTCCTGCCCATGCTCGCATGGGTTTTCCTTTTAAAGTCTAAAGACAGGCACATTGTTAATTGGCTGTTCCAAATAACCCCTAGGTATGGATGGTTGTGCATGTGTTGGCCCTGCAACAGTCTAGCGAGTTGTTCAGGGTGTCCCGCCTTTGCCGAGAATCGGATAAGATGGGCACCAGCCTCCGTGTGACCATGAGATTTAGCGGTTTAGCGGTGAGAGAGAGAGTGAGAGAGAGAGAATGAATACACATGAATGAGTACATATGCAGTCAAAAGAAGTGTATAGATAAAACAAGCTAAACAGATCTTCAGATCAAATCCACTTGAGAGTTGAATAAGATATCGATGTACATTACTGACTTGAGTAAGAAGATTCTAGAAGATTTAACAGTTTTAGATATGTTGATATTATTTTAAAGAAAAAACTGACAAATAAGAAGGAGAAAAATATGATGTGATGGATAGGTCTCCCAGTGTTTCTTCCTGGCTCACATGTGTTTTTTTTAGCACAGGCTCTGGATCCATCATGCCCCTAACCAAGACATAACACTTATGGAAGGTAAATGAAATGAAATGAATGAAACAATTAACAGTAAACAGTATTTATGCAAACAGACTCCTTCCAAGACGTTGGGATCCTTTTGGTGTCTGGTTTCTGTAATGTTGGAAAGTTAAGAAGAAAAAAAAATGTAATGAAAATAATTAAGAAAGTGATCAAATTGTCACTTTGATTCAGATTAGACTGGAAGCGCACCCATGGATTGCAAAGTACCTCCATGAGTGATGTAGCAAATAGGCCCTTGAAAAGTTTTAATTACCCATACTGTATGCTCTAATACTTGAAGGGGTTATGAAATGGTTGACTTGTCCTTTCAAGGTAAAATGTTATCTCATCCGAAAGGCCATATATGGTTTTCCTGTAGTGTTCCAGAGTAACAGTGTGTTCATTGACACTCAACTTGAAATTACAAGTGTGACCTTGTGACCTTGCTCTGACCTTCACCTTTGACCTCGATATCCCAAAATCAAATAATCTCTGGGACACAGGTAGGGTAGTGTCCCCACAATGTTTGATGAAAGTCAGTGCAAAAGTGTGGTCAGGATTTTATTCACAGACAAACAAACAGACAAACACATAAACACTGGTGATTACAGTACCGGTAAGAAGGCCACACTTTTAAATATGCTTCTTTCACCTTTTTAAAAAAAATTTATATTTTCAAATATGCTATGAGCGTGTTAGTGTAAAGTTGCCTTTTTCAGAAGGTACATTTGAATATTTAAAAATCTGGTCTTCCACATAATACATAGTTAACTCCTATAGCTGAGTTACAGGTTCAGTTCGAAGTTTACAGGTTCAGTTAAAACATGGTTTAAGTAAAAATGATAGCATACCAGTTTATTTAAAGCAGCTAATTTCAAATAATTAATTTAAAATTTTCAGTAATATGATAGTATGTAACAGACGGATCGGTGGCGAAGTAGTTAGCACATTGCTTCAATGCAAGATGGTCCTGGATCCAAGTCCGAGGGTATTTCTGTGTGCTATCATTGTTCTTGTGTGGGTTTCCTCTGGGTACTCCAGTTTCCTCCAACAGTCCAAAGACATGCACATTAGGCTGTCTCTTCCAAATTGCCCCTAGGTGTGAGTGTGAATGGTTGTGCGTGTGCTGGTCTGACTAGCTGTTCAGGGTGTGTACCCCGCCCTCACCCAGAGATAGGCTCCAGCCTCAGTTAATAGGATAAGCGGTTCAGCAAAATGAGTGAATGAATGATATATGCAAGTGGCTTCTCTAAATTATTGCTAGGGGTGAATGGGCATGTGAATGGTTGTTTATCTCTATGTTAAGTTGTTTATTAGTTATGTTTGATAGATTGGGGTTAGGTTGTCTTTGTGATGCTGATAGACAGGCAGTATAGTTAATGGATGAATGGATGCATAGATGGATGGATTGAAGGAAAATAGTACAGTATGTCATTAACACTGTGGTGTTCTTCATTTTATTTATTTATTTATTTATTTTTGTTATGTGAATGCATCAGAACTTTATTGTTTTGTTTAGATTTTTTTTCATTACAATGGAAGCACATTACTTATTATTTTCAGTGCTGAAACAAGAAAACTGAACCACATAGGAAAATACGAACAGATAGAAACCCCTCTATTATTTTGGACAGTGTAGGTGCACCTCCCGACATTTCCCACCTTGTCAACAGCAGTCACAGTTACATCAGGTGAACAGCAAGAGGCCTTATAGTAACCCATCACTACGGTTATATCCCCATCTGACACAGTCTCATAGGAGAAGTTGCCACTGCCTTTCTGGATGGAGACAGATTCAATTCCTGAACCATGGCCGTCGGTGATGTTGACAGACAGGTCCCAGGTTGACTGAGAGCAGTCAGATGGACAGATAACACTCTCAGCAACAATCTCACACTTTGGAGCAGTAAAGTCAGTCACCTGTTCCGAGTAAAGAAAAAAAGATTAATAGCTAAATATTAGTGAACAATGAAGTATATGTACTGTTCTTATTCATTACAAGTAATTGTCCCATCAGTAAGTTCACTCACTCCCTCGCACTCATTTGCTGAATCACTTAATCCTACGAGGGTTGCTGTGAGGCTGGCACCTAACTCAGCTGACTCTGGGTGATGGCGCGGTACACAGCTCGCCAGACCATCACAGGGCCAACACACAACCATTCCCAGCAGTAAGTTGCCTTAAAAATACAGCTTACATCACCTCGACTCCTGGGTTTGTGTGGGTTTCTTCCGGGTACTCCGGTTTCCTCCCACAGTCCAAAAAACATGCACAGTAGGCTAATATGCTGCTCTAAAATAACCCCTAGGTGTGAGTGTGAATTGGTTGTGTGTTGGTTGGCCCTCCGATGGCCTGGTGAGCTGTCCTGGGTGTACCTCGCCCTCGCCCAGAGTCAGCTGAGATGGGCGCCAGCCTACGTGTGACCCTAATGTGATAAGTGGCTAAGAGAAAAATGAATGAATGACTGATATATTATATCAGTCAGGAGCCGCACAGTGGCGTAGTAGTAGGCTCGTCCATGGAGTAGTAGTCAGCATGTCCACCTCCCAGCAAGAAGGTCCTGTGTTCAAGCCCCACACCCGGGCATTTCTGTGTGGAGTTTAAGATCTCCTCCGGGTGCTCCAGTTTCCTCCCACAGTTCAAACATGCACATTAGGCTAATTAGGCTTTTACAAATTGTCCCTAGGTGTGATGTAAGCATGAATGGTTTTGTGTGTGTGTGTGTGTGTGTGTGTGTGTGTGTGTGTGTTTGTGCTCGGCCAAGGGGTTGTTGGTTGAGGCAAATAACACCCTCCAAGACCAAATAATTCTCCTTTTTATACGAAAGCTAAAATTCTTTAACAGTTTTAATATTCATTCAAAATACTTTCAAAGTTACTTTATAACATTACTATAATGCCATGTCGATCATGCAATAATCATTCAACTTATCCGATGTTAATGATGCAATCATCCGGCTTGTACAAGAATGCCAAGAAATATTTGACGGATTTTCACCAATCAGAAACGAGAATATATGTTAAATGAATAATTATAACAGTTGTAAAAGGATAAATGTGCAGTAGGGGGGGATGCAAGAGAATCTGAGAGGTTGGGGTTATAAAGACACGAGGGCAGACATGCAAGGTATTTGAGGATATTAAAAATCATTGAAGCAATATCATGCAGATTTTGTCCACTATTAATAATGGGCTCATTTTCCTAACTGTAACTTAAATGTAATGATTTTTTTGGGTATTTGTTTATTTATTTATTTTTGTAATAAAGAGATCAACTCATTTTCTAGCATTAATAATGATCATCAATTCTTTGTAATGCTCCTGAGGCCCCTTAAAAATCTTAGTCACTCTTGTAACCAACAAAACCAAGTTACCTTATCGAGGACAGGAATCCGGAGGACGACATAATTAGAATCAGAAGCTCCAGGCGCTTCAGCCAGAATGGTGAGAGTGACATCAGTTCCTGATTCAGTGCTTGCAGGAGGTTTGACAGTCACTGTGCTTGCACTGTGACTGCCTGTGTTCACAGTAAGACTACGATAAAAGAAATTATATATTTATGTAGATCTGATACCAATTATTAGTACTGTTGATTATTGAAACATCAATACATTTTAAAGCCATGCAGTATCCGTTTACTTGTTTTTGGGCAGACACCCTTATATTATATGGCCTACATTTATATTTTAACAACGGCAGGTGAGGGTTATGGGCCGTGCTCAAAGGCCCAGTAGTGGCAGCTTGGTACTGAACTCATGAATCTTGGATCAGTCATTCATCGTCTTAAAAACTGAGCTACCACTGCCAGTACTGTTGTGTCTACATGGATTAAAATTAGAACAATAAGTCTTTCAAAATAATTCCAGCTGTGAAGTCAAGGGTTAAATGCTTAAATTTGGATGGATGCACTGACTGATTTCATTCCTTGAAAATGGTGACGTCACAGCAAGAATGTACTAGGTTCGTGTCCTGGGCTCGGCTCGGGTGTATCTGTATAGAATTTGCAGTCCTTCCCCGTCCTTGCGTGGGTTTTTTCCGGGTATTCCGATTTCCTCCCACAGTCCAAAGACGTGCACATTAGGCTAGTTGACAGTTGGCCCTGTAATGGTCTGCCGAACTGTTCGGGGTGTACTCCGCCTTTGCCCAAACTTGGCTTCACCCAGCCTCCCTGCGATCCTAGTAGGATTAAGTAGTTTGGTGAATGAAAGAATGAAAAAATGAGCTATTATACTCACCTACTGCTGTATACCATAGGAAAATCTTTGTCATTCCCAGCAGTAATTAAAAATGAGCTATTATACTCACCTACTGCTGTATACCATAGGAAAATCTTTGTCATTCCCAGCAGTAATTTTGAACGATCCCCCAGTTCCTGTAGTAGTTACAGTAAAAGGTATTATGAAGTCTTCTCCTGGTAGCATTGAGCCACTAACCACAGCCTACAGTGATGGGAAAATGTGATATTAGATGAGATGAAGGATAAATCAAGAAATGCCTAGTACTATGTGTATTTTGAAATAATCCCACCCATTTCCTAATGATAATAAATAAGACAGAGCTCATACCTTGACAGTGACTTTAGACAAAGACATTTGTGTTGAGGTCTGCCTTTGGAAGGTGCCTGAGTTGGTAAGATCATCCCCTTTCATCCTAACCACAAATTCTCCATCGGTAGCATCATTCACAGTAACCAGAAAGTTTCCATCACCTATTTCTTTGATGGTTCCCTTCGCCACCTTGGCAGCTGAAACCTCCACTAGATCAACTTCCTTTAGCTTTAGAGCTTCAGCACCCTTCTCTCCAGTTAATGTTAGTAACAGCTTAACAGGAAGGCCTTAAATACCAAAGAAAGACCGCAGATATCAATTAGAGAGAGATCAATATTATGCTTATTTATTTTTTTTCTTTAATGATTCTATACCTTTATTAAGTTATAGTGTTAAGAAGTTTCTGTAACATTTTATTTTATGCTTGGCTAATTTGAATACAAATAAATGTAATGACTCCTCCAACCTTTCTGTGGGCGACCATCAGTAACAGCAAATCCTGAGTGGGGGCCACCGAATTCCTCTACAAAGTTGTAAATGAAAGCTGTTGCACTTTGACCTATAATCAAACAAAAGAGAACTCTCTTTAGCCTGTGCTGTTATTAGTTATTCTTATCTTTATGACCTAATAAACTTTACTTGAAGAGATTTCTCCATGATATGATATCTATCTACGTTAACTTCCCACTGAAGTTATTATTCGTTTATTCATTCATTTTCTCCATCCATCCATCTTCTTCCGCTTGTTCCGGGGTCAGGTCACGGGGGCAGCAGCCTAAGCAGTGACTCCCAGACGCCCCTTTCCTCAGCCACTTCCTCCAGCTCTTCCGGGGGGATGCCAAGGCGTTCCCAGACCAGCCGAGAGATGTAGTCC
>JAOUQZ010000039.1:23542028-23552934 GCA_028564935.1 Neosilurus hyrtlii
TGTGTGTGTGTGTGTGTGTGTGTGTGTGTGTGTGTGTGTGTGTGTGTGTGTGTGTGTGTGTGTGTGTGTAATGTTGTCCATTAATCATATTAGGATTGCCCATTATCCTGTTTGAAATATTCAGTACTGCCATCTGGAGTATCCAATAGTCCTGATTAGAATGTTCAGTTGAAATGTAGTTGAAATGTAGTCCTCCTTGTAATGTTCGCTAGTTATGTTTGGAATATTAAATCCTCTTTGTAGTGTCCGGTTTGGAATGTTGAACAGTCCTCTATATAATGTTCAGTAGTCCCGTTTAGAATGTTCAGTAGTCCTGTTTGTAATGTTCAGTAGCCCGCTTTGTTATGTTCAGTGGTCCTGTTTGGAACGTTCAGCAGTCCTCTTTGTAATGTTCAGTGGTCCTCTTCTGAAAGATTAATAGTCTTGTAAGGAATGCCGAGTTGTCTATTTTGAAATGTTCAGTAGTTCTTTTAGGAATGTTCAGTAGTCCTATTTGTAATGTTCAGTAGTCCTGTTAGGAATTTTCAGTAGTCCTGTTTGGAATGTTCAGTGGTCCTCTTTGTAATGTTCAGTGGTCCTGTTTGGAACGTTCAGTAGTCCTGTTTGGAACGTTCTGTAGTCCTGTTCTGAAAGATTAATGGTCCTGTAAGGAATGCCGAGTTGTCTTTTTTGAAATGTTCAGTAGTCCTTTTAGGAATGTTCAGTGGTCCTGTTTGTAATGTTCAATAGTCCTGTTAGGAATGTTCAGTATTCCTGTTTGTAATGTACAGTAGTCCTGTTTGTAATGTTCAGTAGTCCTGTTAGGAATTTTCAGTGGTCCTGTTTATAATGTTCAGTAGTCCTGTTAGGAATTTTCAGTAGTCCTCTTTGTTATGTTCTGTCGTCCTGTTTGTAATGTTCAGTGGTCCTGTTTGTAATGTTCAGTGGTCCTGTTTGGAATGTTCAGTAGTCCTGTTTGGAACGTTCAGCAGTCCTCTTTGTAATGTTCAGTGGTCCTGTTTGTAATGTTCAGTGGTCCTGTTCTGAAAGATTAATAGTCTTGTTAGGAATAGCCAGTTGTATTTTTTGAAATGTTCAGTGGTCCTGTTTGGAATGTTTAGTTGTCCTTTTTGAAATGTTCAGTAGTCCTGTTCTGAAAGATTAATGGTCCTGTCAGGAATGCAGAGTTGTCTTTTTTTGAAATGTTCAGTAGTCCTCTTTGGAATGTTCAGTAGTCCTGTTTGGAATCTTCAGTAGTCCTGTTGGAAATTATCAGTATACCTGTTTAGAATGCTCAGTAGTCATGTTTGGAAAGTTTAGTAGGAATGTACAGTAGTCTTGTATGGAATGTTTAGTGGTTCGACTTCAAGCTCTTTAGCTAATCATTGTCTGGCAGGTGTTGTCAAGCAATAGTTCATAAAATAAACAATTGCCTGGTTTGTCTGCATTAATACTGAATACATAAAACCATACAGAAACATGGCACTAATGTCTAATGTGAAAATTGTGTCAAGAATGAGTTTCACTGAGAGTGCGAGTTGTACATCTACAGCTGAGATTTAGTTTTTAGCACCACCTTCTGTCATAAATGTAGTTGGGTTGTTGGTGAGCTGGTCTTTACCTGCCTGCTGGTGGTAAAATAAGCGCACTACAATGTATCACTTATTACCATATACACAATGACAAGAGCCCTCTTGTGGTTCATACTGCATACATGCCAAAGGAAAATGTTCACTCCTTTAAAACAAGTCAGCTGCGTTGCATAAGTGTTTGAACTCCCCATTCGGATGAAAGATTAAAATAGTACTTGAGCATCTGTGCTCAGTGAGAATGTAAAATTATGTGTTTGTATGATCTATAAATTGCCTTACATATAAAAAATTCTGGTGGCCTGTTGATACTAAAAGCTTGCAGCTCTGTCACAGATATAATAATAATAATAAGAAGAAGAAGAATTATTATTATTATTATTATTTTTTTTTTTTTATTATTATTAGAAACCTATAGTCTAGTTAAAAGTATTCATCAGTCTTCCATGTACATTTTGTAGGGGTAAAATACAACAGTGCTCATATGCATTCATGTTCTTTGCCAAATTTGAGAGGTTTAATTTGTATTCTGGCAGGCCATGGCTCTGTATTTTATTTTATAACGGAACTCATCTACCTGCATCATATGATCAGAAAAAGGGCAAATGCCAGCATCTTTTAGACGTATTCCTTTCAGACCATTTTAAACAGTGGTCAAGCTCAACATAAAGACAGGTGTTAGATTTTGGCACATTCTTTAAAGGTGCCTGCACACATATGTGTGGATATGTGTGCATGTGTGTCAGTGCACTACCCTAGTTTTATCTCTTTTATCTAGTTTTTGCTTTAATTTTTTTAACCCTTGATCTCGGACTTGAGCAGGATTATTTCTACAGACACGTGGTCTTATTATTGTAAACAGAAACACATGTACTGTATTGACAAACGCAGGTGAATAAGAGATACTAATCCCATGAGCTGGGGTGGTTTCTCCAGGAAACCTTTGTATTCAGCTGGAATGAACTGATAATTTAATAATGGAAGGTAAAAAATAAGTTCTTAAATAAGGAAGCTTATAAATTGTTTGGCATTGGATGGTGCTAGAACACATTAAACAGAAAAACAAGAGAGATTTGGCTGTTTACTTGCAGCAATCATTTTTTTCTGCCCTTCATTTCTTCAAGCAGCAAACCTTCTACTGCTTTTGTAACTTCATTCCAGATGCTTGTCAAACGTAGTACCTAGACAACCTCATCTTTCACTTTATCCCCTGTTCTTGCTTTCATCTATGGTCCTTATCTTAATTTTGTGTCAGTGGAATTTGTCTCTATCTCTGTTGTTTGGTCCTCTGCAGCCCTGCTGGTGCCAGTCTCTCTCTCTCTCTCTCTCTCTCTCTCTCTCTCTCTCTCTCTCTCTCTCTCTCTCTCTCCCCCCATGTGTCTGTTTATTTCGTCAGCACTCAGCTGCTGTCATCAGCACCAATGTGATTTCACTCACTGTGTAATCTCAAATGTTCCAGATTAAAAAAACCCTCCAGTGCCCCCTAATTTCCTCATCCCCCACCTTCCTCCATCTCTCCCTCCCATTTCCCCCCTCTCACTATCTCTCTCCCATTCCCTCTTCCTTCTTCGGCTTCATGCTGATGTTGAAATCAGTAGCTTGTAGTCCTACATAGTAGAAGTGAAGTAGAAAACAGTAACATGAGAGAATGAGAAGTGATAGAGAGAAAATGGACAACAAATCCAGGACAAAAGTGAAGCGATTAGAAGATACTAGGTAACTGCATAGCAGCTCTCATCATCTGACGTTCAGAACTGTGCAGGAGATCTGAAATTTGTCTAATAACCGGTCACAGGAAGTAAGAGTGAGTTAAGGGAAACAAAGGGGGCAGCAAAGAGAGGGTCAAGAAAGTGAGAAAAAGAAGAGGTAGAGAAAAACAGCTAATGGGAGCCAAACCATCTAAAAGAGATAATATGATAAAGGTAAGACATGTTCTGTTTATATATATATAAATATATATATATATATATATATATATATATATATATATATATATATATATTAAATGATAAAAACCTACATTATAATTCTTGTGTTCCCATGGTAGAATTTTAAGGCTGATTTGAGTTGCCTTTTAAAATGAAGAGATCAGTCCATTTTTTTTTTCATTCGAAAAAAAAAGCAATTTCATACTGTGCACTACACCTATAAACTGCACAGTCAGCTAATCTCATTAAACTCATTACTGCTACTGTAATTCTTTGAGCTTTGTGTTTGATTGCTGGATAAATGGCACCATGGTTATTAGTGCATTAGTGCTGACTGTGTGGTTCCTGCTAAAGGGTGTTGCGCCCCTGGACACTGGAACAGCAGCAGTGCTTGGAATCCTGCAGGGTAGAAGAAGCAAAATGGATGAGGATGAGGAGTCAGGGAGTGAGCGAGACTTTGATGAGCCCCTGTGTGCTCTGGTCCAGAACTGTGACATGCTGCACAACATTGTAGGCCCCGCCTGCATCTTTCTCCGACAGGGCTTTGCTCAAGCCCAGCTTGTATGTGTATACACACACACACACACACACACACACACACACACACAGACACACACTCACATACACATTTCATACATACCCTACATAGTATACATAGTGCTCCATCTTTCAGCCTTTAATTATGTTTCCTTTATGTCAGATCCCTCTCTGTTAAAACTGAGAGAGCACTGTGTCTAAGTCCAGTATCTGGGTTATTACTGACTAGGTGTAAACATGTGAAGATAGCTCAATCTAGTTTAGGAATTCTGAGATACAATTTAGTTCGATTTTACACAAAAGTGAAGAACATTCAATGTCCAAACTTCTAAAACTTTACATAATAGCATTTTGTATATACAACATGGAAATAGGGCAGCATGGGGGTGTAGTGATTAGCATGTTAAGCGATTCAGTAATTGAGTGAACATGGGAATGCTGAAATCTGATTGGTTCACACTCTAAAGATAGTAGACATTATCCACCCCGCAGTGATGGGATAATGCTTGAATCAATTAATAATAAAACATACAAATATCATTTTAGTTTGCTTTTCCTATGTTCCTGTGTAGTGTATACTAAAACAATTACTCACTTCAGGATCAGAGGCTATCGTTGAATAGTCCCTTTGACGTTTCATCTCGGAGACTATTCAGCAATATCTACCTTGTGAATAATTGTTATATGCTTCATGGCCTTCAACTTCCAACATGATGATTGCTGAAATTTACAAAGACTCCTGAAATTCTAAGCCAAATGTTTTGCATGCTAGTTTGGCTCAGGACTTCAATTGTGCTAAACAGAGGCTCATTTTGCTGCAAGCATGATTACATAATGGATAAGGGAACCGGTCATTATAGCGAAATGAACCCCAACATAGCCTGATATTCATCAAAGGGACTTTTTTTCAGTCACCTAACTATGGTGTGTTATAAAGAAATAACAGACCACTGAATGCAGTAATCAACCAATCAGAATCGTATATTCAAATGAGTTATGTAATGCCACTGCTATGGCATGACTGGCAATATATCTTTGCATATCAGCCTCCTGACCCACACATTCATGCGGGTATTATCCCCTAAATGCTCATAATATAATAGTTGACATCCCTGACCATATATCGGTTTGCCGATTTTGTTTCTCCTTTTCAATCTTCAGTCACCCCTTCATATCCACCACATTCCAGAGTTTCCCTCCCCTTCAGCCCAACATCATCTCCTCCTTCCTGATCAACCCTGTGATTGGAGACTTGTCTACTGACAAGCACCGTTTTTATGTGAGTGTGTTTTTAAATGTTTCTTCATTTTCCTTGCCCTAAAGGACTACAGAAACCATTGTGGTTATCATGCTATTATGAATAAATATTAGTCTTGCCGGAGGTTCAGTATTATACTCTCACTGCATAATTCTACACACATCATAACAGGCAAAAATGAAAAAAAAAATCTATTTAAACTGTTTGAGTTTTATTATGTAGGCTTTTTTTCATTTTGTATAAATATAGGTTATTGTTTTAAGGGTTGTTCTTCATGCTTTCCTCATAAACATCAGTTGACTGATAAAAGTGACAAAAAAATTATGCACAGCATGTGAACACAACTGTCTAATTTTCTGTCATTCCTTTAATCTCCACAACCAAAGCTGGCAATGCTGAGAATTCAGAGCTGATTTATGTGAGCTCGGTGAAAAATAAAGCCTAAATTTCCCTTGACAATAAACTTAAAGGTGTGTTCACATATGATCCCAGGTTCCCCCGATCATATTCCCATGTTACATCAGGGGAAATCATAGAACACCAGTATACATTGGAGGGCATTGTAGAATTATCGGAGACACAATCTAAACAACATTGGTACAAATTGGTGTAACATCGATAAAGATCATAATAACATCTGATGAAACATTGAAATCGTATTAGGTAACAATCGGAGCACTTATACTAGCACAAAATTTGTGAAAACATCGGACTAACATCAGAATATGATTGGGTCATGATCAGTATCGTGTCAGCGCACCTTAAACACATTTTACTGCATTTTTATTGGCTCAGACAAGTAGCAGTGTTAGGTTCAACTTCACATTTTTGTACAAAAGAATACACGACTTTCAGCTCATAATACAAACAAATTGTTGTGCTTCCTATATCAAGTGCTATTTTATACACTGCCAGCTACTCACTGTGCTTCCAGTAATCTTTTATTTAATTTACTTATCAAGATTATTACAAGTGCTTGCATGGGTTTCTTCCGGGTGCTCTGGTTTCCTTCCGCAGTCCGAAGACATGCATATTGGACTAACTGGATATTCCTAATTGCCCCTAGATATGAATGAAAGTGTGAATGGTTTGTGTGTTTGTGTCTGTGTGTGTGTGTGTGTGTATGTGTGTGTGTGTATGTGTGTGTGTGTTCGTCCACTGATGGTCTAATGAGCTGTTTAGGGTGTGCGCTGTCTTCATCTGGAGTGGGCTGAGATGATCTTCAGCCTCTCCATGACCCTAATAAAGGATAAAGCAGCTCAGAGAATGAATTTAATTTTAATTTTAATTTTGTTTTTAATTACAACTCTTAACTCTTAAAATAAATTTTTTTGAGGATATATTATATTACTACTGAATTGTTATTGCAGTCTTTGCTTAATTCACAGTTGTATATTTTCATCATTTTCATTTTATTTTTAGAATTAGATTTTTTTCACCAACTGTCAGAAATCTGCTTCCCAACCCCCCCCCCCCCCCCCCCCCCCCCCCACCCCCACACACACACACACGCGCGCACACACACACACACACACACACACACACACACACCAGTGCATATTGGCAAAAATAAATAACAGCCTGTGCTGTATGATAGCCTTTTAAGTGATTATGTGTTACTTGAACATGGTTACTAATGTCAGCGACTTATGTAATATGTGCTGTTCCCAGACTGTCTGTGCACTTACTAAAATAAATGTTTTAGCACAAACACAGGATCTAAGCTTTAATATTCAAGATCAGATCAATATACACAACTGCATGAGATTCCCACTGACCAGTGTAGTGTGGCTATAGTGCACCACACTCACTGCACCTTCTCTTCTCTCTCTCTCTCTTTCTCTCTCTCTCTCTTTCTCTCTCGCTCTATGTTAAATTGCCTTATAATTGCTTTCGAAAGTATATTTTATTTCAAATACTTCTGCACCTGAGCATGTTTGGCTTCACTGGAGCTCTATTAGTTGCCTGGTTGTAATCTGCCAGCTGAAACCTTTCCAATTCACAATAATCCTAAATACACAGAGGTTCAGCCAGGAAGTTACATTCACTCACTGCCAAAACAGAGGCCTAATCCATCATATTACATCTAAATCAGCTGTGAAACAGGCGGAAAAGTCTTTCTGGAATACAAGGGTGGGCTGAAAAGTTCATAGGTTGCCCATGACGCTGTGGTTGAATTTGACTTAATGTTGAATATTTTTCAACATAGTCTCCCTTGCAGTCTACACACATCTGTGTTGCAGTGCTAGGATTCCCTTGGAATAGAACCCCTTAAGTTTCATTGCTCTGGCATTACTCTGTCTGAGTCAGACTATGAACCTTTCAGCCCACCATCGTATTTCATGTCTGAACAAACGGCTCCTAAAATTTCATCTAAATATCAAATAATACAGAATAATAATTCATTATAATTCTTGGACATGTAAGACCACTTTAATATACAGTACCAGTCAAAAGTTTGGACAGTTATGCTGCAACCCACATTTTCCATAACTTTCATAACTGAAACACTTTCTGCAGTTAAAGTTGTGATGAGAAAGCAGTGGGACGGTCATCCAACTTGGAATTTGGGAAATCAGGAACTTGGGTAACATCCAAAATGTCTGATGTTATTCCACTGATTTAAACCAGTTAACATTCATTATATACTACATGTATACATTCAATGTATATATTATAAAATAATATATGTTTATAAATAACACTTTTCAGGTATGTGCTCATAAAATGAAAAATAACAGAAATTATATGGAATTTTTGGTGTTCAGTGATTTCAGTATGGGATTTCTGGTACAGGGGGCAGTGGTGGCGCGGTGGTAGGGTGCTGGATTACTGATCCCAAGGTCGGGGGTTGAAGCCCCACTATCAACGGGTTCTCACTGCTTTCCCCTCAGTGCAGCTAACTGAGTTATCAAATGCCGGCCATGTCTCTCACTGTCTGTGGTGAGAGGCGTGTAAAAGAACCATTGCTGATTTTCGTCAAGAGTAGCTGCATAGCTGTCAGCATGTTTCTGCCTTGCGCCCAGAGTCGGCTGAGATGGGCGCCAGCCTCTCCGCAACCCTAATTAAGATTAAGCGGTTCAGAAAATGACTGAATGAGTCCTGGGACAGTAGACTACCCTTGCTCTTATAAACATAAATACCAGAAACTGTATCCAAACTTTTGACTGGTAGTGTATTTGGAAAAATATAAAAAGAATACATAAATATGAATAATTAGTCTTAGTCAGGTATAGCAATAATCAAAAACAGAAATACTGATCAGAGTGTTAATGCTTTACGGAAATGTCAGGCACTAAAGACGCTGAGTGGTTATTCACACCGCGTGTGTGTGTGTGTGTGTGTGTGTGTGTGTGTGTGTGTGTGTGTGTGTGTGTGTGTGTGTGCGTGTGTGGAGATTCAGCAGTCCTTAAATAGGCACTGGTGTGAGTGTGTGATGTGTGACCTACGGAAGTGTATGGAAGTGTGTTGCTGCATGCCAGAAGAAGAAAAAGAGAGCAGTATCACATTATAATGTGAAAAGTTTGTGATAAAAGGATGTTTTTCATGGTAACCCAAGATGTTTGTATATTATTACAGTATATAGATTTAGTATTTTTAAAAGAAATCTTTTAATTAATCATCATTTGCTGAACTGTTCAATCATATAATGGTCACTTCTGTAGGTTACTCTGACTCTGGGAGACGGAATTCAGGGTAGACTCCGGGACTGACGTGACAGCTACATTCATGACATTCTCTAAATGAATCCTTTTTCAATTCTTGTAAATATTTTGAATATTATTTTGTTACAGTACATTCTCAAAAATGGAGGCATGTATGCTTGTCGCTTGGGGTGGGGTTTACACTTTTGCAAGACAATTGGTGTACCCTGCAGTGCCGGACCATTTTTGTACCTTATCAAATTAATTACTAACTAAGTAATTGCTGCATTTTTGCAACCCTCTGAAGAGCTTCAGGGACTCTTAAAGTTGAAATAGTACATATTTGTTCCTTCTTTTTTTTCCCACCACTCTGTACTCTTTCTGCTAGTCAAAAGGTGCACTTCTGGTGTCTGAAAAAAACAACACTGTACTTCAGAGGGAATATTTTCCCAAAGTGTATCTGTAAGTGCATATATGGGCTTGTCGTGACCTTCCATTTTTGATAGTGTACATAGCCACCACTTTCTAGGAAAGATCAGGTCATAGCTTGCCTGCTACTGGTAACATGTACATCCTGGACATTTTTGAAGAATCAAAGACATGATCTGTATTAAGGTTATTGTTGGACCACTCCAGTCAGGTGCACTAAGAGTGGAGATAAACAAACCTATCTTCCAGTCAGCCACTTCAGCAAACATAAATGTCAGCGGGTCTTGGCCTGTCCCTGCCCGCTGGACCATATTTCTGTTTGTCGAGAGAGTGTTACTGGTCCGGCAAAAGCTAGCTGCACTTAAACAAAACTTGCATGCAGGTCTACAAAATGGTTCTTGAACAAAGGTACATCTAGATGCCACATCCTGGGAAATGACAGACCCTCCTGGAGGGCTTTGAACAAATGATGATGATGATGATATAGCCACCATGTTTCCCAACATCAGCAGTTTTAAACTATATCTCTCATAGAGTGAACATGAATGGATATACTTCTGTATGTTTCTTGCTGTGAGTTGTGTCGGTTCTAAATTTCTGTTTTTCTCTCTGTGTTTGCTTGGAATCGGCTCTCATCACAGGACAGAGATTTAAGGCCAGAAGAAATTGAAGGTACAATCATTTGTTGTATTTCACCTTTCTCCTGTAACCCAGATCATAACAGATAGTATGTCATTAAGGAATCTGACTGAGGCTCCCATTCTGCCCTATTTTTTCTAGCCATATCTCCGTCCTCTCTCCAAACCCCCCAAAAAGCCCTTCCCACCCACCCTGCTATATTTAGCTAAACCAATTTTATTCTCAAATGTAATCTTCAGTATCCTCCAGCTTCACACTGCTTTTCCGGTACACTGTAATATTCTCAACCCAAAAAAAGCAAAGCTAACAACTTTTTTTCCTCTCTTAGAGCTGAAGGAGGCCTTCAAGGAGTTTGACCGAGATAAGGACGGCTTCATCAGCTATAAAGATCTGGGCGAGTGCATGAGGACGATGGGCTACATGCCGACTGAGATGGAGCTGATTGAGCTCAGTCAGCAGATCTGTAAGTACTACATGTATGATGTAACAGAGACAGACTCAGGTTTATATAAGGAATAAATCATTCATCCTTTTTCTAAGTCGCTTAATTCTAATTAGGGTCACGGGGAGTCTGGCACCTATCTCAGCCGACTCTGGGCGAGGGTGGAGTACACCCTGGACAGCTCACCAGGCCATCGCAGAGCCAACTCTCACACAACCATTCACACTCACACTCACACCTAGCAATTTGGAGTATCCAATTAGCCTACTGTGCATGTTTGGTAGGAGTAAGCAATTCGTAAAATGAGTGAGTGAGTGAATATGGTTTATTCCATGCAATATATTACCAACTTTTCTTTTATCTCTCTATTGAAGTTCATTCATGCATTCATCTTCTGAACCACTTATTCCTACTTAGGGTCGCGGGGAGGCTGGCGTCCATCTCAGCCGACTCTGGGCGAG
>JAOUQZ010000039.1:23572065-23599006 GCA_028564935.1 Neosilurus hyrtlii
TGGTTAAAAAAATGAAAAGAATGTCTTCCCAACTGTCTTAACACTGGAAATATATGTATGTTTTCATCATCAGGTGGTTTTTACTTGCTAAAATGCATTTGATAGTTTGCATTTGCCTTGTTGATAAGGCCGCTATTTGTAGTCCGTTTCACTCTTGTAAGACTGTGAAATTGATAGACTAGGACATGGGAGTGTCAGTTCCAATAAGACAAGATAACAGCAAAATGAACAGTATACGAATATTAAAGTAATGAGTCAAATATGAACTAGTGAAGTTTTGAATAAAATAAAGCTAGCCACATCTGCTCATAATGCCACATTAAGTTCACATCAGACATGCGTATATGAACCTTTGGGATATAGCTCAGTGCATCTAAGTGCACAACACTTCTGTGTTTGCACCTTTTATGTAAGCCACTTTTCACTGTACACTCTTTTTTTTTTTTTTTCCCCTCAAGATTGTATTAATAAGTGAGTTTTAATATACAAAGACATATAATGTATTACGTTTGCGTTTAATTCCCATTTAAAGATGCTTTCTCGCAAATCCCTTCTTTGCAATGAATGTTGAAAGTGTTTGTTTAAGATGGCATATTAGAATTACGCCCTCAAAGATGTCAAAATCGAAAGCATATCCAGGAGCATGGAGATGGGAGCGTCATCTCACTAAAGTGAAAGTGCTGTGTGTTTGACCCCACTGAGAACCATCCTGTAGAGCTAATGGATAAAATCCTGAGTGCTTACATAGCAACGTTGAAACTGACATTCTTTAATAATCCATGTAGCCGTGCTTGGCAGACAGTAATGATTTCAATTTGCAGTTGTTAACCATTGCCCTGGTTCAGTGACCCTGTTTAATAGTGAATTATTCTTATTAGTGCAGATGCAGGGTTTTTTATTTTTTTTCCTTTTTTCTTTTTTTTTTGTGGAGGTGTTGAATGTGATATTAGAGGACCTTGGTTGGTTTTGTGTTGTGTCTGAGCTGATTATGCCTGCCTGTACATGATAGCTCTCCATTGTCTTTTTCTTGCACGAATCTTAATCATCCTTTCAAAAACCAGTTTGGTTTCCTGTCACTCACATAGTGTGAGCCTTTGTTCACTGGCGGTGTTATTCTTTTATCTGGAAGGTTTTGTCACTGCCTGTCCTGGGATTCTCCACAGTTTTGGATTCTTTTTCCTTTTTTTTTTTTTTTTTTATTTTATTGGACGGCTAATTTCATGTCTGTTTTTTTTTTTTTTTTTAATCAGCCAATCATGTTGGGATCTATTTTTTCAATACATTTGATAAGTACAGCACTCAGGCTGAGATGCTATGATAAATTGTTCTTTATACACTTTCATGGATAACGATAGTTTCATCAGTGACCTTCACCATAGGTCTTTTTGTACTGAAATTTAATTATCTTGTATGTTATATGTAATTATAAGGTAAATAAAGTTTTGAAGTCATTTAACATGGGGAAAATATCTGCACGTTTGACTTGGTTGATACAGTAATAAAGAAAAAGTTAATGATGTTACTGATGCTGCAAATATGGTCCAAAATCAAACTCATGAAGAGTTCCTAGGTGTTGCAGCAAAGGATTATTTTGCCCTATCATCCTGAGGGTTCAAGTTTGGACATTTGATGCACGCAGCAACACGTGGATGGAAACCCGCGACAGATGATTTGCTGAACTCTCAGGGACGCCTCCCCATCATACGATTGATGCAAATAATCATGATCATTTTCCTCGTATTTAATATTTGTTTATTTACATAAACAACTAGGCTGAGAGCGTTTTCCTGGTTACGCTGCCACTGACTTTTTGCTTTCCTCTCCTGTCTCTCTGACTGACATGAAGAGGAAGGGCAGAGGGAATACAACATAGTTATAGATGGACTGCAATCTAAATTCTTAATGTTTTCTTTTTTAATAATAAAATGACTGTATAATGTAATGTAAAATGATTGATAGTTTCTGGAACGAGATAGACCAGCCTATGCTCGCCATTCTGTAACTTTCAGATGAATAAGACGTTCCTCAGTGTTAAGCTGCTCCTGTGTTCCAGTTTGAAAAGTTTTGGTCAGCTGACTTTGGAGGAAGCATGTGCTTGCCTTCGCCTTCCCTGACTAGCGGTAGTTGTGTGATGGGGAAACCAAAACTGATAAACTTATGGTTGACCTATTAAGATTGCACTGGCATGACCTATTTAAGCACATAATATTCTTGGTGATGGTGTTATATTTATTTTTTCTGCTTACTGTGCGTTCACCAAAAATCATCATCCAGTTCATTTTGCATGATTGCTGCTGCCAGCAAGTAGTTCCCGGCTACACACCAGTACTATTACGCCCTCCTCTTCTTTTGTTAAAGCAAAAATGGTTAAAATGCACATGTACCTATCTTTCTTCAGGCTATTGTTTCTGGATGATCAAGTTGTTTATTATTTAAAATAGGAAACTGCAAGCAGTAGGGGGGACCGAATATGGCTTAAGCCTCGCTGTAACTGTGAGCAAACCTTATATACTGCATACTTAGAAGTCTTGTTGTGACCTGATTGTGATCTGATTTATGGCTGCCACGCCTACATGGTGCCAGCTCGATGCTAAAGCTGTACTATAATTTATCAGTTCCTAAACTGTAATGCTATTGTGAAACTAAGCCGTAATTGTTGGTTTAGTGAGTGCGCGTTAGGGTTAGAGTGTAGTATCCTGTTTTCATTTGTTCCTTTCAGCCACATGTTTAGAGGTGTACTGAAATGCTCAGAAGAAATGTGAACGAATGTGAGTCTGTGCCATACACTGGTTCTGAGTGTATGCAGCAGTGTGTGTGTAACACTTTGTCTTCTCTCTCAGTGTGTATGGAGCAGTGTGAGAATGCCGCGTCTCTCCTGGCATCCGTGCGTGAACAGGAGATGCAGTTTGAGCGTCTGACTCGAGCTCTCGAGGAGGAGAGGAGGAGCGTGGGGCCATCCGGCACCCTGCCCCGCCCCCTCCCCACGCTGCAGGTAACACCTCCTCCCTACCAGTCACGTGACTGCAGAGGTCACAAAGTCATTGTCATCCCACACCCCTTTCCATCCTCTTCATAAGCCTGCGCCCCACCTCATGTGTGTATTTGCCTTGCGTGAGCATCCGGTGACCATCTCATGTTGTCATGTCAGTTGCATCATCTCCCTGTCAGTGCATGGTGACTCACCTCATCCATTACTTTTCTAATTTGTTTTATAACATCATCCCATCTATTTGCATTATTTGCATCCTGATTCCATTTGCCACCAAGCACACTGCTTCTCCGTTCGTTCTCCCTTGAGGCGTACTCCTCAATTAGTGTCTGCTTCATCACTTTCTCCTGGGAAAAATGTCAGACCATGTCTCTGGACTCAGCGATTTATTTTTTTAAGTATGTCCGTCACGCATGCTGCTACTCCATGGCCAGTTCACGCATCCTTGTCATCTGTAAAATGCATGTTTGTGTGTCTTACATGAATGGAAACATGAAAAGTTTGTCTAACTGTTCTTCCAAACTCAATGCAGGGATTCAACTGGGAAAAAAAATTCCCTGGACCAGCACTGTTTCTATGTGAATTTAATTGAGGAAAGCTGATGCATGGTAACATTGTGTTTGCATGAATGTAAACATTTAACATAACATTTTTACTTGTCTGTACCTTGAGATGTGATCACATTCCCACTGATTTAAAGGCAGCCCAACATCCATCTGTACACATTTGTTGACAGGTTGTTGAAGTTTCAGAATTATGGATGGTTTTCTTATAAAGAAAATGAAGACCACATAAAGGCTAATGGGTTTATAATGCAGCTGGCCTTCAGGAGCTACAGCTGTGCTTTGTGAATGTGCTGCTTTGCATCTGATTTCATATAATTATTTTCCCTTAGAGACTGTACAGCTGGTGTGTGATTGGAGAGTGAACACCTGACTCTCTTTTTCTCTTTCCTTTAACTTTTATAGTATTGCAAGGAAATACATATTTTATTTTTATTAACCCCTTCTCTCTAATTAATATTTAGTGAGTATAAAATATTTTACCAGCTTATTTCTAAATAGATTTTAAACTGCAGCTTCAGGTTTTTGTCTAATCTGTTCATCAGTTTGCTTACGGAAGATTTGATTAATTATTCCATTCACTAATTACCCAGATACACCCCACTTTATGCTCAGAAAAGCACTGCACGTTGATGATTAATATATATTACACAGGATCTGCACAGTGTGATTGACCCTGTCTCAGTGATGTAATAAAAAGAGAAGCGGGTAATGCTTGAATAATGTTTCCACACTTGGAGCAGATGGCATCGTCAGTCATGCTTTAAAAATAAAGAGACGAACTGTAAAAATCTAATTTTAGGTTGTTTTTCTTCTGTTTCTGTGTAGTACACACTCAAACTACGAACACTTGTAAAAAGACACTGTAACGGAGTGCGGTTTACCTGCTTTCCCATGTAGTATGTACGTGTAAAAACATGGCGTTAGGTAGTCAGCGCTTAGCTCTGCTCGGGGCGTTCAGAGCTCACCCGACCTGCCTATGTAATGGTTAATTTTGCTTTCATGTTCCTTTTAGTATTTACTAAAACAGTTATTGCCCTCAGGCTTGGTGGATGTCGCTGAATTCTGTCAAACGTTCCCTCTCTGGGACTGTTTATCAACATTTGACTTGCTTTCCGTGTGTAATTAGGAGTAAAATATTCAAATTTTGTATTGGTACGTTAAAGTCTCTGTGTCTGAGTGCAAGTCAATTTTAAAAAATAGAAAAGCTAAAGATGAAAATATGTGTATATTTTGCTTGACAGACTTGTACACAGAGAACACGACAAGCTATCACAGTGATTATCTATTTTGTTAATCAGTCTATGAAGTTGTCCTTATAGGGGTTGGTTTTCATGCTAGGACCTTTCGGTAAATAAACTTTTTACTAAATTACATACTTAAACATGATGTCTGTCAGTACTAAAATCCCAAATGTGAACTATAATATTCTTAAATTCTTCATTTGAAATTGATGTCCATGAGAAAATTAGCCCCAACCCTAAATTTGCCTCAGTAGGCCACCATTTAATCACAAAACCTGATTATACTTTAACCACAACTGCCCAGAGTTCTTACTGTGATCCTTTTGAAATTTTAAATCCATAGCCGGCTGATCAAAACCCAAGGATGAAAGTATCTACAACAGCAGAGAGTGATCCACATTATCAAAAGAATTTAATAAACCAAGAAACATGGTTGTGCACTGTTTTATTTGTGTGAAAACAAATATTTAACAACTGGAGTTGCAACCGTGATAGTGCTAGATCTCAAACCATGACACTGTTTAAAATAATATTTTATAAAATATAAAGTGTGAAGCTGAGATGCTCTAATATCTTGGTAAAGTGAAGAATTTGAAATTACACTTCACCCTCGATTTCCTGGATTATTAGGAGGATAGGCTGTCTGGGAATCTCACAAATCCTGCAGTCGCTCATGTCCGGGGTCCCTTCCCTTTCCCGGACATTTACCTTAATCAGTCTGGCAATCACCATTATTCAGCAGCAGTCTGAGGTGGTTACGACACTTATCCGACACTCGATGCACAATATTTTGTTTCCACAAACTTAAGGAGCGTATCTGCTCATCATTTTTATTTTAAATGTGGGTTCCAGCTTATCGTCACTGTCCTCACTGTGGACACTGTGTCTACCACTCACTGATGCCACTATCTGTTCATCGATCATTATTTCGTGCCCCTCTGCTGCTTCATTTTCATCTATCCACTCGGACGGGAACGGGCCGGACAGGAGGGAAATTGGAAAATCATGACCGACCCAGACTTCCATCATCAATTCCGGGACTTGTCAGAGCATTTTTTTTGGCAATACCAAATAATGTCCGGTGCGGGATTTTGTATGGGAAATCCGAAATTCGAGAAATAGTGGTACGAGAAATCGAGGGTGGGGTGTAAGCTTATTGTTTAAACACCCATACTCGGAAAAAATAAATTCATTCATGAAAAACAATTTAGTCTTGTCTCCGCCCACTGTAGTGGTGTTGGAGGCATTGTGATTTCGGGTTCTCCATACATCCGTCCGTCCAAACTATTTTGTGGGCACTAGCTTCTGATTTCTTTAGTGGATTTTGACCAGACTTTCACCAATTACATATCACTAAACGCCCACGAACTGGTACAAGATTTAGGGCGGTAGGTCAAAGATCACACTACAGAAGGGTTACAAGGAAGGGCATACCAGTGTTTAATGCTTCATTTCATTTGTTTATTCCATAAATTACAGTTAATCAGTTCAATGATATCCACAATATATGTTTTTTTATAATTGGTGATCTGCAGAGGTGCACACAGTTTTTAAAATGTTGTTCGTCTGAAGCAGTAAAACGAGCAGATGTGAAGCACAAAGGGTGTTTAAACCAATCGTATCACACTAGGGTTTTTTTGGGTTTTTTTTTTTTTTCTTTTCTGAATAGCTGTGTTGTCAGAGTTCATTAGCACCGAGTCTAAATGCTTTTGAGTTGAATGGCAGCAGTGGAATTCTCTTTACGCTAGACCCCGTATCTGAAATATTTGAAATATTTCTCTCTGGTATAGAGAATACTATCCATTAATATAGTCCAGAATGTAAGTGAAGAGTCATTACACCTCCATGGAAGAGAATGAGTCTCCAGACTTTCTATAGTAAGGCTTGTTCTGGTTTAGTGGTGCAGCATGTTGAGGCAAAATCCTTGAATGTTGATTGAGGCCGATGTGGGAAGATCCCCCCCGAAAAAAAAGCACTAATAGTGATGTGGTTAAAAACCAGATAAGGAACTGGTTCGGTCAGTGAGCGAGAGAGCTTTGACCTGTACAGGAAGTTTCTCAATGTCTAACAGGCATTTTACAGTTAAACTCCTCTGATCTGTTTTCTGTCTGCCTACAACACCAAAATGTGACAATACTCCTTTTCATAGGATTTATCTGCTTCGCATGTGAGAGATCAGCAGTTCTCTGTGCCTTTTATCCATCTTTCACACAGTCTTTTCACACTTTCTCTCTCTGCGTTTAAAACACAAAGCAAGAACAGTCGTGTCTCACACACTTTACAGAGAGAACATGTAGGGCAGTGGCTTTGGAATGCCCCACTCAGTCTTATCTTATAGTTGTGCGGGTCTTAAAATGCAGAGCAGGTTGTGGGCCCACCTATTGACAGGTTCTCACAAGCCTGGGCCCCGCCTAGACTCGTTTCCTGCTCAATGGTCCCCTCTATGGGAAGGAATGAGTACTTTGCTCTTATGCTTTGTAGTTTTTGTGGTGCTGCATGACATCATTGTGTTGCATGAATGAGATTTTCTAGAAGCCATTGTCTTTTCTCTCGTTTGTCATTTATATGTTTATTTAATTGTTTTTTTAATTTTTATTTTTTATAAGTAACATGCATTTCAAGACCCCCTCTCTGAGTGAGTGTGTGTGTGTCTATCGAAGATTTAAAGAAGATATATTGACTTTTTGCTGCTGGTCTGAATGTTTACAATAGTTTACTGGCCTGAATGCTGGCGACGGTAATGACACTACCATTATACTGTGTGTTTAAGGCTTAACATCTCAAGGCTTCCCATAGAGCCACACTTCATACTTAAACTCTTCCCCTTGAACTTAATATTCAGCGATCCCTCTATCTCTGTTTCCATAGAACGGGCGTATCCCTGGTGATGCAGAGTTAGAGCGGCTCAAAATAAACGAGGGATACATCAACGGGACACAGGTAGGGGTGTGTGTGTGTGTGTTCTATATTTTGCTGTTTAAGAGAGGAAACAATTTTCAGCATATGCCCGTAGCTCACTATTGTTTGCGTACCCCTTACAGTACAGGATGTTGGACCCAAGTCACCTTGTTGAGGAGACGGTCACAGTGGAGGAGGAACCGCAGGAAATGGCACCAGTAATTTCTGTTGAAACCGGCGAAGATGGCACTACACGCCGCACTGAAACAACAGTAAGCTTTTTTCTTTTTTTAATAAAAAATGCAATCTCACCACCCAGCTTACAAGCTGGAGTGCAGTTTCTGAATGTAATGGGGACAGTATTGATATTGGTAGTTGAGTTTGGGTTAAGGCATATTGTTTTATTCAAGCAGACCCATTAAAAAATTTTATAATTATAATAATTTGGGAAACTCAAAGCGTGCCGACCTTAAGAAAAGCCATATGTCTGTGTAAATTTGTTTATGCACTACCACTTCCACTTTTTACAATGGGCCGCATTTTTCTGTCTGAGCCCGGCCCGCATCCAACAGAGTAGTAACCGAGCTCGACAGACATTAAGATATTTATGTCCGAGCCCGACAGTTAAAAATCAAGTGAAACAGTCCAATTGGCTACCTACATAATAAGCTGTTTTAAATTTAAAATGTTCAATGCCTTATGGCACTGATGTGACTGAGCCTGACCCGAACCCGAGCATAATTTTTTTAAATATCTGTCCGAAGTTCCAAACCCTGCACGACCCGTCGGGCAACATCGACTCAGGTCGGGTATCCACTTACTAATTTTACTTTTTCCGATGGTGTTTGTTTTTGCCAACGTTTGTTTGTTAACTTTACAGAAAAAGTTATGTACAGATTTTTGTGACATTTTCAGCAAAGGTGGAGAATGGGTCAAGGAACAAATGATTAGTTTTTCAATTATCTCCACCAGGGAGGTTAAACAGGAGAGAGACTTTCCTTCCTTGGCAGAGGTTTGTGCTTTGATTGCTTCTAATTTTTTTTATTTTTTTTAGGTTAATCCTTATTTTGTCAAAAATCAGTAACGTTTTGGGTTTGTTGTTTTTTGTTTTTTTAACCAGAAATAAGAAATATGCTTAACTGCCCTAACTTGGTTACAATTCCAATCACATAATCCTTATCTGTAGCACGGAGTTAGAGTAATACATTGCCCCGCCAATAAAAGTTGTGGCCTCTGTTTTGTTATACTGCATTTAGCTTTTATTATAGTATGCATTTGCTGTGGTAATGTTGTGCAATACTTATACAGTGTTGCAATACTTAGTGTTCAATTTCAATTCAGAGGTGGATTGATTTTTCTGAGATCTTGTGTTGATGAAAGTCGGGACGAACCACTACATGCTTTTTTATTTGGCACATCCCAAACCGTTTTAATAGGGTTAAGGTCAGGACTCTGGTGCCAGTTTGTGTGAAAATGTTACCTGAACCACTCTTTCACTATTTGAGGTCAAATTTTATATCTGTGCCATTGGGGAAGAAAAGAGCGATTGGATAATCTGGTCATTCAGTACGTTGCGCTGACTTTTGTAGCACTTTGTTGCTGAGCCCTGACTTGACCAAGTGAAGCAACTCCAGCTAATAACACTGCTCCCAGACACTTTCACAGTGGCCACTATGCATGATGGATATCATTTAATGCACTTCCCTTCTTACCCTGACTCGCCGTTCTCTTTGCATTCGGGTAAGTCTGGAGTCATCAGATCATGTGACCTTTTTCCATCACTCCAGAGTGTGATATTTATGCACCAAGTTAACTAAAGCCATTTATTCTGTTTATTTCTACCAAGTGGTTTTCTTAAGGCTACACAACTTTTTAATCCCAATACTGCAAGTTCTCATGACAGTTCAGGCATAGACAGAGTGAGTTCACTCAGTCTTAAGTCCTGTGGTTTTTTCCTAAATTTTTTTTCTTCTGGCTTTTGAACACCATTCTGTACTCGATTGGTGTAAATGCATACCTCTGTGAACTGGCTTGATAATACTAATGACAATTTGACTGGTTGATGAATAGCCTGGTTCTGTGACGGCACCTTTGTCATGGTGATGCTTTTTGCAGCTGATGTGATTGTATCTGATAGGTGAGGTGCTGTGAGGAGAAGCAAACAGAATGCAGTCTTTTGAAACAAACAAAAATGGCATGGAAGCTTTTATTGTGTACTAAAAGTAAATAAATAAAAACCACCTGGATAACATTTAAATTAGCACAGGTTTAAGCTTTGGTCTGGATTAAATTGTGTTTGAGTCTTGATATACATCAGAGTAAATCTTTTATTTTATAAGTATAGAGTGTTTTTGGTGAATAAAAGGATTTTTCAAATGTTTGAACTGATTTTTATTTTTTCGGAGAACATGGTATAAACTTCAGTCTAATTTCCACACAAAAGAAACTCAATTTGCAGATCTTATGGAGCAGACCACTTTTAGGCTGTGTGTGTGTCTGTGTAGGTTTGCAAGTTTATTTTTTATTTTTTTTTCCTTTTTCCTCACAGGTCAAGAAAGTCACAAAGACCACAACCACTCGCACGGTTATTCCCTCAGTCTCTGATACACTCTCTCTGGATGGCACTGGTTCTGTCACTGGTATGAGTGGTTATAATGCCCCTGTAGAACGGGTGTACAGGCAGCCAGGACAGATGGACTACCCAACAGCTACAGTCCCTCGAAATTATCACTATGGACCACCAGGGGGGTACGATGACTATCGCGGTGGTCCTCCTTCTGACAACTATGCCAGCCTAAACCGAGGGGCCCGTATGGATGATCGCTACAGGTGTGTCATGATACTGTATGCATTCAGGAAAGGTTAAACCATTATTGGGTTCTATTCAATCCATGTTTCAATAGACTCTTTAGGGCTGTAAAAGTCAATGTGGCAGCATTTGTGGGAAAACAGTACCAGGTGTCTTTAGTTATGAAGTTCTTAATCAATTTCTTTTTTTCCAGACCTATGGATGGCTACCGAACACTGGATGCGGGCTACCGTGTTCACAGCAGGCCCCAGCTGGACCCATATGCTGCCCAACCACAGGTAGGGCGAATGGGCAGTGCCATGGAGGTCTCTGGCTTGCAGCGGTTTGTTCCAGAGCCCTATGGCCTGGAAGATGATCAGAGGAGTCTGGGATATGATGAGCCTGATTATGGTATGGGGCCCCCTATGCACTACAGCACCATGCCCCGTCTAGGACATCATCCTGCGGCTCCACGCAGAACTGGGTTAGTAATCACATGCTTAATGCTTGTGTACATGCTTGAAGTTTTTTTTTTTGACAGTACCACTGTCTGTGTGTCCTCTTGAATTGATTTTGCTGTAATGGTTTTGTGTGTAGGTCATATGAGGGTACTCTCGATGGGGATATGACTGGAGCCGGGGACATGTATTATTGGGGAGGTGGTGCTCCGCTGGCTCAGGGTGAAAGAGGAAGCATGGCATCACTGGACAGCACACTTCGCAAAGGCCCTGCCCCAACATCATGGAGGCAACCTGAACTGCCTGAGGTCATCGCTATGCTCAACTATCGTCTGGACCCAGTCAAGAGCAACGCTGCTGCTTACCTTCAACATCTCACGTTTAAAAATGATAAGGTACATGCACAGACATGTAGTAACACCAGACCAGTTTGTCTAGTATTAGTGATTCAGAGTATCATGATTTGTTCATTACTCGCACTATCCGAGGCTTCATCTGGGTTTCCTGAGGCTGCTAACAAATTGGTCAGCTGACATTAGCTGTCTAGTGCTAGACATTAAAATGAGCCATATGTACATGATATATTTTTTATATATATATTTTTTAATAATAGTATTTATTTAAAAAAAGAAAAACATTAACCAGCCTGTTAAGTTGTGAATATGAAGTATTATGTTTTATTTTACCAATTCAGTTAGATCTTTACAATAATTTCTGTTATTAACACCCATACTTGGTGAATATTTGTTCCTGATTGTCTTGCTTGTTCACTGTATCTCATATCCCACGTGTAGGTCAAATCGGAAGTAAGGCGCCTGAAGGGCATTCCCGCTCTCGTTTCCATGTTGGACAACCCAAAGAAGGAGGTGCATCACGCCGCCTGCGGAGCTCTGAAGAACATCTCATACGGACGAGACCCTGACAACAAAATCGCCATCAAGAACTGTGATGGAGTTCCCGCTCTCGTGCGTCTACTGAGGAAGACCAGAGATCAGGATCTGACAGATACCATAACAGGTAAACACATGGTGGACCCTGCAGTGAAGATGGGATCATGGATTTTAAACAGAAAGGCTGCAGTTGTAGTGACTGGTCTTTTCTTCTTCTCTTAGGGACTCTGTGGAACCTGTCCTCTCACGACTCGGTGAAAATGGAGATTGTGGACCATGCCCTCCATGCACTGTCTGATGAAGTAATGGTGCCACACTCAGGCTGGGAGAGAGGGAACGATGGAGGAGAAGAGAGCTGCAAGCCACGCCACCTGGAATGGGAGACGGCTCTCACCAACACGGCTGGTTGCCTGAGGTACTGAGAGCCAGAGATATTGGGCAGGGGACATAGTGAATTTGTTACTGCACAAATGTAGGTAATGGAAATGGATTTTTTATGGAGTGGAGGTCTGTTGGCTTAAGACTGAAAGGTGTGTCGTGTGTGCACATACATGACGGGAATTTCCTGTCATGTTCCTGTATGCAGGAAAGAGGGGAAGTTGGAGGGGAAATGCTTTTTGAATTGTGCAAGCTCCTTAATGGCGTTTGCTTCAGAAGCGCTCTTTGGGAGTGAGAGGGAGTATTGGGACAAAAGAGAGAAACATGATCTTTAAATCCACTTATTTCTCTCGAGTGCTTCTCTTTTAGATGCTGCTTTCTGCTTGTTTGCCTTTCGAATTCACTGTGAGAAATATTTCCCATGATTGATTCTCAGAAGTGCTGAAAGGGTCCTTGTCCTTCTCTCTGTCTGTATTTTAAAGTCACTCATTTGTGTCTCTGGCTTGGCTCAGTTTTTATTGCAGTGTTTAGAAGCTAATTGGCTGGAGTGTATTCATTCTTGAAGAAAGAAAATGAAAGTAAATTTACCCTGATTTTAAATAATGAATGGAATTATAATTGGCCAACAAAATAGAAATGTTTAAATGTATGTATGACGTGATGACATTCTCATTGAACTCATTTTAATCGAGCACAGTATGACCCGGAACATTAACTTAAATTTTGAAAATGGTTAGGTTTTTATTTTGTTTGTGTTTAAATGAAATGTTCAGTTGTGTATGGAGTAGGTTTGGAACATTTTTTAAGATGTTTTATTTGTTATCTTGGCTGTTCTTGCTGTGTTAATCTAGACGATCTCGTTGTTTTGACCATCACTATAACTCAGTAATCAGCTCAAAGCTCTTTGGGATGTGCACCTGCCACCTCCTTTTTTTCATGTGTTTGTTTTCTCTACAGGAATGTTAGCTCAGAGAGGAGTGAAGCAAGGAGGAAATTAAGAGAATGCACTGGCTTGGTTGACTCGCTTATGTACATTGTCCAATCCCAGATTAACTGTAAAGATATGGACAGCAAGGTAATCTATAGAAATTGTGTGCGTGTAAAATATGCATGTATAGGTGTGTGTGTGTATATCTAGCTCTCACTCTCTTACTCGTGTGTATATATATAAAAATAAAAGATGGATGGATAGTGCAGTGTTAAGTAATCGGGTGTTTCCGAGACAACTCAAACATGGCGCACTACCAGATATTTATAATGTCTGCCAGACAACCTAAGATCAGCATATTGAGTTTCAAAAGTTGAAGTTGAAAGTAACCTGTGATTATCAATCAACCGTAAGATTGGGTTACTTCATTAAACTCAGTTTCCGTCTTCTGTTTTTGTTTCAGTCGAGATGAAGCCATTAAGATGAAGTTACCTTTACCTCACAGCTTTAATGTGGGCTAAATTACAAATTCCTGCTTGTGGAATAGGGTAGTGCACTAGAGCAAGTATAGCAGCTATTCATACATTACAGAGGGCACTTCCAAGGGAAGCATGGGGTCATTTTAGGATATACCTATCAAAGCACCTGCGTATTGAGTTTTAATGTGAGTATAATGTTATTGTATCTGTCACCATGAGGGTTTTACTTAAACTACATGTACAAATATAACAGCATGAAATATTAGCCAAACAAAAAGTAATCTATTCAGTTTATTTACCTTGCTACAAGCCACGAGCACGTCTTTCAGTTGCATAGAATAAGATTTCTGGAGGTAAAAAACGTTTGTAGTAATAGCATCGTGTTTGGTTTTGTAGGTCTATGTAGACAGTGAGTATATTAGTGATATGAGGGTAAATCCAAATGTTTGTGGCCCAGATAGAAAAACTCAACAATTTCATAAATTGAATATTATATAATTAATAAATTTCATAAATTGTATATTTCTCAACAAAATCTCCCTGAACATCAATACACTTGTTCCAGCGATGCTCCAACTTTACAATTCCGTCTCTGTAGAAGCTGGCATTGTGCTCTTCTAGAAAGGTCTCTGCAACCTCAATGACTTCCTTATCACTCACAAAATGTCATCCTCGAAGTTCCGATTTAAGCTTGGGAAACAAATAAAAGTCTGAGGGTGCAAGATCAGGCGAATAAGGCGGGTGTGGTAGAAGTTTGAAGCTGCACTTGGCTGCTGCAGCAATGGCCACCTGTGAGGCATTGTCCTGAAGCAACAGGGCACCCAGGGTACAGACCTAAATAACTACTGAATTACAACTAGCATGAACAGTTTCCAACTGAATATTATTGTGACAGGTTGTAGTTTTGAGAATCAGTACATAATATAAACAATATAAAACTAAAATAATGAAAAATATCTAAGGCTACGGACTTTTGGATCTGCCCTCGTATTTAATTACGGATAACCAGTTCAAAATGCTGACAACCTATTTACTCTCAAGAGATTGTCTTGTGGACAACAGGCTTTTTCGTTCTCATTTCGAACACTGTGTAGTGATTTAAGTTTATTATATCACCTGTCCGTCAAACTGCTTGATCCTTCTGTGGTCACGTGGAGCTTGTACAAAGCTGTGGTACACTCTGAACAGTTCAGTTCATTGCAGGGCCACCACAATCACTCGCACTCTCACCTATGGGCAATTTGGAACAGTTGATTAGCCTATTGTGCAAGTCTTTGGACTGTAGGAGGAAATTGGAGTATCCGGCGGTAAGCCCACGTAAGCACAATGAACCCCCTCGCTGAGCCCTAGAGTCGAACCCAGGACCTTCTTGCTTTGGGGGGAATGTGCTAACTGTTATGCCACTGTGCTGTCCCTACACCACATCATTTATATAGAAAAGAAATTCACTGATCATATTGTGTGTTTGATATATGAAGACAGAAAATGTAGTAGAGTTCTTGTATGTAAAACACGAAATGCAACCAAAATCAGTATTTACCATGGCCTCCTTTAGCCTTTTATAACACAGAGCATGCTTCTAGTGTTATGATGTATTTTTTCAGTGTCTTTAGCACTGTTCCAATTTATTTGCAACTCTTTCCAAATTGAGTAAACTTTTTGTGAGATTTTGTGAAGCACCTCTGTCCCATATTAGTCCGAGTGAACTCAGACTTCGTCAGTCCATCATTTTCAATGTTCCAGATTGCTCGCACTTGTTCATATCCAATTTAGATGACTAGCCAAAAATAATTTGCTTTTCTTACACCGACAGGTGGTCTAATAAATATAAGCACAGTTGTGTATGTATATAAATAATAAATATCTTGGGCATCATTTTTAATTAAATCTTACAAAGTCTTCCTCTTCCTTTATAGTTGGTGGAGAACAGTGTTTGCCTTTTGAGGAATTTATCCTATCAGGTGCATCGAGAAGTGCCAGGTTGTGAGCGCTACCAGGAGACTGCACCAATCAATCAGGGCCCTGCGCCTGCCAATCAAAAGGGTGGCTGTTTCAGCTCCCGCAAGAGCAAAGGTGTGACATGACAAGATGTTTTAAATTCGTAACATGAACCAGTAATTTATTTGCCAATTTTGATGTGATATCCTTAATTAAATTTAAGTGTGGTTAGGTGTTTTAAAGTGCTGCTTATGATGCAACATTTTAAATTTCACAGCATGAGAAGTGTGAATCTTTGTTGTTGTTTTTTTTTTTAATTTATTTTTTCTTGTGCAAGCCTCTTGCTTTGAAGTTGCTTTTGGTGGCCGGGGCACTGTTGCTCTGCTTTCTCTTACTTGAATTCTCTCTCACTGTCTTTCTTTTCTTGTGCTGTGTTTTTTTTCTCTCTTCTCGACTGCTTGTTCTCTCTACCGCCATAACAGACGAGTGGTTTTCCAAAGGTAAGCCCCCTCTTTTGTGAGCTTTGCTTTGCTTTTCAAAGATCACTGATATACACCTGTATCATCACTTCTGTTTAGTCATATTCTTTATCAAGTGTAAAATAAAGATTTTGGTCAATCTTTTTTTACACCAAGAATGATGACTTTGCTGTCTTGGGTTCCATTTATAATTACCTATACCTACCTTGGCTATACCAGTGTTTACTGACTGTTATCATTCATACAAATGCCTGTAATATTCACTCTGACCCCAAGGATGCAATGGGTTGTCCTAGCCATTGGTTAGTCTGTATGTCACAACTGAGGTTTACTTTGATCCTTTATACAACCAGCACATGGTGGTTTCTAATATGGGTAGAATGATTAGTCCTTGTGATGCAGTCTGGAGTTGAGACTTGTTAAATTATTTATTTATTCATTTTTAAATGGAGTGCTAACTTTTTTTTTTTTAATAGGAAAAAAAGATGATGATGGGACCACAGACATAATTGACATTCCAAAGAGAACCACTCCAGCCAAAGGTATCGTTCATATAAGCAGTTATGTTTCAGTCATGCTCAGTTCACTGATTAATAATGATTAATTTTTTTTTTTTAAAAGCGTCCTTCATTCCTTTGACATGACAAAAAAAAAATCTGAGCATTGAATTTGGGAGTGGTTATAGAATGGTAGAATTTAATCTTAATCCTTAGCTAAAGGAAATAAACCAGGGCAGTATTTTGTGTATGAATGTGTTCGACTAAACAGAATATTTGGGAGTTTTAGGTTTGAAATTTTATATATAGTCAGGTGCATAAAAATGATTGGAGCTTGACCCATCGCCAGTGTTTGACAAATCACCACTCATGTAAGATGGGAGACAAGAACTAAGTTGATGGCCTTTTATATGGAAATGTTGTATCTATGGTTTGCGCCAAAGCATAAGGTAATCATGATGCCTACATTCATCTTGGATCTTGCATTTTAAAAGTTATTGATTGGTGTGAGGATTGCACCGGTGGTGTAGTGGTCAACACGTCCACCTTACAGCAAGAAAGTTCTGGGTTTGGGGCTCTGGCATTTGTGTGTGGAGTTTGCATGTTCTCTCCATGCTTGCTTGGGTTTCCTGGATACCCCGTTTCCTCGCACAGTCCAAAGACATGTACATTAGGCTAATTGGCTGTTCCAAATTGCCCCTAGGTGTGGCTGTGAGTATGAATGGCTGTGTGTTTGTGGGTCTGCATTGGACTGGCGAGCGGGTCTACCCCGTTTTCTCCCTGTGTCGACTGAGAGGTCTAATAGTGACCCTAGTAGTAGGATTAAATGGTTTAGTGAGTGAGTGAGTGAGTGACTTTGCATAGAATTAGCTTAGTTGTACATATTAACGTTAAGTTGTAATGCATTCTGTACTACTGTTATGAACTAAGGATGTATAAATTGAGATACAATATTGGGTATTCAGAGAGAGTGTTGGTATAAATTTGCATTTGTGACCAGCATGGTCTGGTCCTTTCATATTTAAAAAAGAAAATGATGGATTAAGGGAGTGTAGATTCAGTGTTTGACTGTCTTTGGCTTGACTTTTTTGCCCAAGCCTGCAAATAGCTTCTGATTTCTTTTTCTTTTTGGTTTAAAACCAAATTAGTAGCAAATGGATGAAGTATTACCTTTCTTATAAACCAACTTAATGTCCATGTTTGCCCCTGTAAATGAAAGGATTGCATTTTTATAGCTACTTTTTTAACTACACCCTGAACTCCCTGTGGTTTGGAATAATAAAGTACAGATTGTAATTATTTGAAGTTATTGCCTTTCCCGAATTAACTAAAAATTTTTTTATTCTGTATTGTAGGTTATGAACTGCTTTTCCAGCCAGAGGTGGTTCGAGTGTACACATCACTGCTGAAGGAGAGCAAGAATCCTTCTGTTCTAGAAGCTTCTGCAGGAGCTCTCCAAAATCTGTGTGCAGGCCGCTGGACTGTAAGTATATGCTGCTGACCGCCATGCAACTGCCATGAGCTGCTTTAATTATGGTCACTGCTGTTTAGTTTTGCTATATTTAACAGATTGTGTGTGCCTCTCTCTCTCTCTCTCTCTCATATATAGTATGGACGTTATATCAGGGCAGTAACAAGACAGGAGAAAGGATTGCCCCTGTTGACTGAATTGTTGGGTCATGGGAATGACCGTGTGGTCCGAGCCATGTCTGGAGCCCTAAGAAACCTGGCAATTGATGCTCGCAACAGGGATCTTCTAGGTAAGTATGCACACAGATGTGTCCAGGTGCATGCAGGGGGTGGTAGAATTATTCCACCCAGCATGTATGAGCACATTAGGTTGATTGCCTAATGGTTAGTGAAGCAGCTTTGGGACAGAAAGGTTGCTGGTTTGATTCCCGTACCAGCCGGAAAAATGTGTGGCGGTGGGGGAGTAAGCTGCATCTTCCCTTCTTCCACATTCATGGCTGAAGTGCCTCTGAGCAAGGTATCTAACCCCGAACTGCTCTCCAGGCACCACAGTGTGTGTGCTCACTGTTTACATCTGGGTGCTGACTTTGGATGGGGTAAATGCAGAAGTAAAAAAAAAAAAAGTTGCAGAAGCATATTAAGGCAATCTATGGTCTAATGGCAAAAAAATATAACACACAACTAGTATTTCTACTCTGAAGTGACATTGCTGTGAACTGGGTCTCTACTGATCGATAAATCATTCGGATTTTGATGTGATGACATTGTTTGTGGTGTAGCAAGACATGATACAGCAGGTTATCAAATTATCCAGTTAATTGATTGCCAAGGTGTGGCACTGCCTCTTGCTCAGAACTTTTTTTAATCTGACATGTTGTCGACTTTTCAGAAATTCTGACCTTACACCCCAACGTGCATGACTCATATTGTGAATGATGAATTTTTGGGAAGTGTTTTGTTGGGGGCAAGTTTTACCTAAGAATAGGATGACATGGATTACGTGAAAAGGGAGAAACCAGCCAGTTTAAATGGTAAAGGGAGACGTGGTGAGCTGTGTGTATACTTTGGAAAGTTGCCAGTTCACACAAGAGCAGTGTTTTATCTCAGTGGTGAGCAGTGACAGAGGTATGTTGCCTGAGGCTTTAATACTGAATTGTAGTGATTTAATGTTTCATTAAATCGCTGCAAATTTTCAGTAAGGATGCTTTCCACTGCTTTACTCATTGGTGTAAGTGTTTGGTTTATCCTTCAAGGTAGATAATACTATGTGTAACATTACTTCTTTCTTTCCTTTGTGCCTGTGCAGGAAGGCATGCTATACCCAGCCTGGTGGCGGACCTGCCGGGTGGTGGACAGAGCCAGCCTGTGCGTAACCTCTCTGAAGAGACTGTGGTTTCAGTGCTCAGCACTCTGGCAGAGGTGGTTGGCTCTAGTGTGGATGCAGCCAAGCTCCTGCGCAGCTCACAGGGCATTGAGAGGCTAGTGCTCATCAACAAAGATGGGTCAGTTTGTTTCCCTCAGTGTTTTTCCCCACACCGGGCTTCTGTTATCAGTCAGGTTGTGTTTAGTGGCTTTTTTTCCATGTGTTGACTGCAGTTAGCGTTAGTAAAGGTGTTATCTCCATTTGTATATAGAGAATGTTTTTAACGCTGTGCATGTCCCACAGTAACCGTTCTGATAGGGAGGTACGTGGCGCCGGCCTGGTGCTGCAGATCGTGTGGGGATTTAAGGAGCTGCGACGCACGCTGGAGAAAGACGGCTGGAAGAAATCGGACTTTATGGTCAATATGAACCCTCAAAGCAACAACCGCACCAACGGCGGCTACGAGGACAGCAGCACCCTGCCACTTATCGACCGAGGTGTGACACTTCCCCTTATATATTTTTTGCACTTTAGTTTTCTTTTTGGTACTTCTGACTGTTTATATATTTGTGTGTCAGTGTGTTTTTAAATCATATTTTTTAATAAACCTTTCCAGGAGGAAAGCAGGATCGAGACAGAAACATGATTCCAATGAATGACATGGGATCAGGTAATTTCCTGACATTAAGGAATCTTTTTTTTTTTCCTTACACAATGTTGTTTTTAAAAGTTATTTAATTGTAATGGGAGATATTCATTCTGCCCTTTTTGTGTTAGACTCCTATGTTACACTGGAGCATAGAGGACGGAGAAACACTTTGGATGACACTCTAGAACCTGCAGAGAATGACCTTCAGGTAAAAAACAAGGCACAGCTTACTTATGGGATTATTTATTTATTATTATTTTTTTATATCCGGATTTTCTCAGTATTCCTGGCACTACATACATTTGAATGAATAGTAAGTTGTAACGTTAAGTATTTTGTTTCTTGCTGTTGTAAGGGACATCCATTGTTAAGCCATTATCTGGAAAATCAGGTCTAACTGCCACCTAATATTTAGCAGATTGTCCCGCTATTGATTTTGAACTTGAACTACATTCCTTTTCCAGGAAGCCAATTCCTTTCAGTGTCTTACATCCTTTCTTTTAAATTAGCTTTAATCAGACAAGTGTTATATGCATTTAAGCTGTCTGCTGCACAATTAAAATGCTGGTTTCTGTGTTCACACATTCACATTTAACACCTAGCCCTTCCTCAGATTCTGCAAGACACCAGATACTCACATGACTGACTAATGATGCTTGTTCCTTTCCTCTAACTCTACTAATCACTCCTGACAGGGAACTGTGCATAGGCTCACTCTAACCCTTTTGCCCTCATTCTCCTTTTTCTTTCTCACATATTTGTCCATGATGACCCCTTTACACCTCTGTGAACACGTGTCCGTCTCTCTGGCGTGCTCACCCAGGGAGGGATGTATGGGGAGAGGCGGGGTTCCATGCCCTTGTTGGACTCTTTCGACGGTTAGGCCACTCACCCCACTCAGTGCATGAGCGAGCATGGTATGTGTGTCCACTGCCTCCTTCCTTCACTGCATGGGCTCTCAGTGTGTGTATGTGAGGTTTTAACTTTCAGCCTCTCTAACCCAGTGCTTTTCAGGCCAGTCCTGAGCCCAGAGACAGTCCATGTTTTTGTCCTGTGTTATGTGAGCTGAGATGGTGCAAGAAATTTGGACTGCCTGGAGAGGACCTCAGGACTGGCTTGAGATCTACTACTGTAATGATTTTATTTGATGTTTGATTTTTGTTGTTTCTGCAGTAATATTTGGTTTCTAGTGTATTGTAGTTTGTGTGTGTGTGGTGTTCATGTGCCGCCTTCGGTCACATGACTTGTGTGTAGTTATCACTTTCCCCCAGTGTTTGTGGACCTCTCTGCACTAAATGGGTTTGTGCATATGATAACACATGCGCAAAATGCCCTTCATAAGTATTGTGACTGATACTATTAAGGAAGCTTTTCTGTATATTTTGTGCCTTTGAAAGCTCTGTACAAGCCATTTTCATTTCACGTTACTCTTGGAGAGTATCCTGGCTTAATTTAAGGATTGTAACTTGTTGCTTAGTATTTAAATTTGTATTCATTTTATGAAAAATAAGTGTTCAGTGGTCTGACAATTATAGAGAAATGCTAAATAAAGGGTTCAGGATGAATAGTTTAACAACACGTGAGCCAAATTACTATAATTGCAATTAAGTTTACTGGATGCATTATTGCCCATAGTAATTAAGTCTACTTGTCAAGATGTAGCACTTTAATGGTAAGGTTTTACACAACACAGTAAAAATTTCACAGGAGTTTAAGAGTCCAAGCCTTTGGTGATGCACTCAGCTGGAAGCCCTGGAAAGCTGATAGGCTGAACTCACAGGGAGGGACTTAGAAGCAGCACTAGCCAGTTATGAGCGTCTGTGAGCTCTTATCTATGTAGGGACAGATAGCGATTTATTGTTATGCTGCTCCTGACTGAAAGAACCACCGTTTTTTTTTTTTTTTTTTTTTTTTTTTTTTTTTTTTTTTTTTTTTTTTAAATAAATGCTGTCACCTGGTATCATGTGCCTCAAAGGAAGCGTTTGATGACCTTCGTCCTTCCTGGTTGGTAGCCGTCGTGTGTTGGGAAAGAACTGTCTGATAGTTGGGAATTTGAGATGACTAAATTGGCAGGAAAATCCACCCAACATCTCAAACGATATATATAAATTCATTTGTAGTTTTTAAGTAAGGGATTTAATGCTGGAAATGAAAGTTTTTATTCTCCAAGCTCAATCTAACTGTCTTTGTATGTCAGAGTTCTGAATAAAAACAGAAGAGTAAAAAGCAAGCAACAGGGTATACAACTGTCTGAAAATGTGTTCCTGTCCATAATATTTTCCAATTTTTCTGGTGCTCTAATTCACTCACTTATTTGCCAAGCCGCTTAATCCTATTATGGTTGCAGGGAGGACGGAGCCTTTCTCAGCCGACACTGGGCGAAGGCGGGGTACATCCTGAACAGTTTGCCAGACCATGGCAGGTCCAACAATTCAATAAACTGAAATATCAAATTAACAAGACTAAGAGGCAGATATGTAACGCTTCCTTTAAATTAGGGCAACTTTTTTTTTAATGCCACATCCAATTTGTCCAATCCAGAGAACAACTGTGTGTGTGTGTGTGTGGAATATTGTATGTGATGTAACTGATGTCCCACCTTTAACAGATGACTACCACTTATCTGTTTCATTGAAAATGTTCATTGTGTGGTTAAAAATGTGTTCAGAGTTAGTGAAACATGTCTTTTTTTTTATTTATTTTTTTTCCCTTTTGTATGCCAGTCCGTTGACCAAGTTAAAATAACTATTTCAATATTTTTTTATTATTAATTCTAAACCACCATCTTGTGTTCAAGTATTTGTCAATTGTTTCTCTCCACAGAAAAACTGATAGTGTGCATTACTCATGGTGAGCACCCTGTTCCTGCCTACTGTCCCTGCTGAACCTCGTCATGAAGGGACCACAGCCACTAATCAATGACGCAAAGAATCTCTTCCTCCATCATTATCCCCTCTGTCTTTCTCTCACCTTGTGCTTCTTTGTTTGTTTTTTAAGATTCAAATGACTGCCACTAGTAGGCAAAGACTGTCGTCTCTGTTTATTTTTTTGTTTTGTTTTTTTTGTTTTTTTCCCTTCTGATACTTTAAATCCATACCACTTTTTTTTAACAAAACACAAGAGACTGAAAAAACACTATGGAACTGCAGTGGGTTCTTTTTTTTTTTTTTAATAACATCTTTTAAGGTTCTAACATTGTTTTATTCATAAACACTACATACATTTGCCTTGTACCCTAAAACGGATGATCACTAGCTACGGTCTGGTTTCAGTCCTCCTTCTATATTGACAATGTTTTTTTTTGTTTGTTTACCAACAACTTTACTCAACATGGCGCTATACAGTAAGTGTTCTTGCTACCACTACACAGTTTAGGATGACCTTGTATAACACTAATGAATGAGCATACATTCCCCCCCTCCCCCCTTCAGAGGTTATGTAGCTGTAAGTTTGGTCTGCATTTATGTTTCCATTTTTCTGTGCTATGCCAAATTACACCACTGTCTTGTGAGTTACAATAAACAAACTTAGTGTATATGTAGTATATTAACTCATCTCATCGAAGATTTGGGGAAGGGAATAGGGGTCATTTTTGTAATAAAACAGTTGCCTCACAATTAAGTTACCACACTAAGCAAAAACCTGCTACATTTGGCAACCCATTTTTGTGAGAATGCATTGACTCTTTGAGGATGCTGGTGGTGATGTACTGGTGTGAAGTAAATGTTCCTGATAGACAAAAGGATGGAGGGAGTAATGCTTTGTGGGAAGAGAAACTTGTGTTCCAGTTTGTTAGTTGTCTAAATTGAGCACCCACCAAAAAAAGCAGTTTTTTAAATTTTGGAGTAGCTCCAATAACATCAAAGTGGGTTATTTTTGGACCTGAAGACTTGGTTGCTATTTCTCCCCTTTGGCAGGGTTCACAGCAGAGCTGGTCCTGTATTCAGAGCTCGAGCACTCTGGATTAATGTCCATCTCCTCTGGAAGAACAGCAGATCAACAGTGCCACTCTGGGCCAGTTCTACCTGCTCATGTCCTTAATGAATATAGACAGAGATGTAAATATGACGACATGTAACAAATCCCCTGTTCTTAATTAGAGTGCCTCACTCATTGATCAGCCCATGGGGCGTGTGTGTGTGTGCGTGTGCATCAGAGTGTATGTAGAGTGAAAGTGTGAGGAAATAAGAAATTTGACCTCCAGTGCCTGTTTGTTGCATTCGGGAATGAGGGGTGGAACATTGAGGGTGTGTTGGCTTTACATGACGAGCGAAGTGCTCCTTCTATAGACTGCGTATTCGGTATGCACAGTGTCTGATGTAGATATTTGCTAAATGGATGCTCTAGCACTAGGAGTTGAATGTGGATTTTATTTTTTACCCCCTTCCATTCAAGTAGATTTTCCCCAAACTGTCTTTTAAACCCATGTTTTCCACCTGAGAGATACTACAGTTCTGTATAAATTGTGACTAATTAAGCAAAAGCTAGTAAGCAGAAGGTTTCCGGCAGCAGGCCATGAACTGGTATTTTTTTATTTTTTTTTTTTTTTTGAGGGAAGTGAAATGTCTTCAAAAATCTTGCCACTATTGCATCTATTACAAGCAAAATTGAGGGAGTGCTCAGATTTTGATTTTAGCTTAATATTTAGATTTTAAAAAGAATTAAAGCACATTTAACTATATATACCAGAGAATATTTGTTAATTTTAATTATTTGTTTTCTCTCAGTTTTGTCTCTTTTTTTTATATTGTATGATTGGGATAATTTTGTTTTTCTGGGGTTATTGTGGGTGAATGCATATGCAATCAGTTTTATTTTTAATTAAATGCATTTACGGTTTATACCTTAATTAAAAAAAAAACAAGGAAAAAATTGTTCGTGTCATGTATTGTACTACACTATATGCAACAAAATTGGATCATTCTCATTTCATCTATCTGCCTTGGCTCTTAAGTATCACACCTTTTGTTTCATGGATTAAACATGTAATGTAGCAATACAATTTTTAATAAAATAATGATGATTTTTTTTTTTTTTTTTTTGCAAAGCTTGGACTTTGTGTGCAGTGATGTTGAGTAAGCTGTACGTTAGTTGGGTAAGGTTTTATTGATCTTGGAGCTTTAGAATAATTATAGAATAAAACAGCTAGAATATAATTACTGTGTCAATATCTTGATGTTAAACTGAGATCTGTTACAAATTGTTTTATGTGGATAAGGCAGCGAATAACAGAAGGTGTTAGTGAACCTAATTATTTGGCAAAAATGTTATGGTAAAAAAATAAATGGAATATTATATAATTTTATAAAATATCAGGTCATAATGGCTTCAGTGATTAATCCTGGGACCACTGACAGATGTGATGACAAAGTAATTGTGTTAGTGTATTTCGGGACAGCTTTATAAGAATTGGTGTAACAATCACTTTAATGCCCTGGTTCTCAAATTTAGGTCCACACCACCAAGGGTCATGAAGTCTTGCCAGGGATTCCATAACTTTTGTTGTAGTTAGAATCACATTGACATTATAAAATTAGAATTTTATTCACAGGGCCTGGTCTGAGGGCAGCTTGGACCTAACATTCCATCAGTGGGAATTTTAAGAATGGAATGTTCAGTGGCTCTACATATATAATTTAAATATGAAATACATTTACTACACTGCAGGTTTCTTAAATCGATTTTACAGTTTGGGGGTGTTTGTTTAAAAAAAAGGTTTGAGAAGTACTATTCTAATCGATTAACCAGGACCGGACCCCTGGTTGGAGCGAAACCTGAGCTGAACTGGAATAAAAGTGCATTGATGAGGGATCTTGTGTGTAAGTTTTTTGATAATTTAGACCAATCATGATCTAACTTTTTAAAATGTTCCCATGTACAGTATTCTATACATGTTTACCTAGAAGTACATAAATTTTCTAATCTTGCTGCAGCTGCTTTAAACAAGGTTAAGGGATTCATTAACATAAATGACAGGGCTGAAAATCACTTCTGGCATTCTGACATGGCTTCTTTATTCAAGGACCCACCACAGAAAACTATTGGTCATTGGATGAGATGGGTTTTTGACATGGCTTCTCAACACCCCTACCTTCTACATATAAAATATGTTTATATATGTAATATATTTATTTTTGTGCTTTGGCTGAGTATTTTATTTGAAACCAAATGAATGTGTTGTATAGCTATGGCTTATTTCTAAACAGTCTTTAACCTGTGTGTGTGTGTATAAAATATATGTATACACACACACACACAAACACGTGTGTAAATATATTTTCCCCTCATTTTGTTACTCTATTCTATTAAATAAATAGTGATGTAAGCACTGTAATTGTAACAGATAAATGAAGTTGCTGCTAAATTAAATTTATTATTTTATTGCTGGTATGATGTAATAAAATTTACAAATCAATTTTCACATCTGCCCAGACATGCAAACACACACAAGTGAGTGATCGATGTCCTAGATAGGACATCAATCTGTAATAAATAAACCTACTGAAGAGGGAACAGTTTAATGAATGGACAGCCACTGTGGACTGATATAAAGGAAAAGTGGACCTGAGCCCAAGTGTATGATATTATTATTATTATTATTATAATACTTACTCCCAATGAAAACTCAACACTCAGAATAATTATATATGTGTAATATTCTGTCTCAAAATGGTCAATTAATTTATTAAAATCAATTGCATACATCATTTCAAGAGTATTAATCAATAATAACCGAAAATCTTTGTCAAAATATTGCAACTTTAAACAGAACCAAGGCACCCCTTCTTCCTAAAATCACAACAAAATGTCCATCACAAAAACAAAGTTTAGGATGGAATATGGCCTCCATTTGAGTTCATGCAGGCCGTATGGATCTGACGAGCCTCCTGTATTGTCCTGTGTGATGTTCCTCACTCCTTCTGCAATGCC
>JAOUQZ010000039.1:23599106-23615163 GCA_028564935.1 Neosilurus hyrtlii
TGCAGAATGCTATGCATTTTTGCTGAGCTTTATGTAGGAAGATGACCACTCATTAAATGCCCCCATTCCTGATTACTGAAACCCCCAAACAAACATGGAGCTGTAAAAGAGTCTTCAAAGTTCAGTGAAGTGTGAGGTGAGTGCTGCACCTGGAAATGAGTCACTGAGGTGTTTAGGGTGACTCCTGCTCAGATATTAGATCATATTATTCTATTTAATAGCTCATGATAGAGTAAGTGTGCGGTCTGGTTCCTACAGCCGGCGGAGGGCACTATGTAGTGAGCTAGTATGGTATTTGTTTATTATAGGAGGCCGCGCGCGTGCGATGTTTGCCAGGCAGTAAAGTCGTATAGTGTGATGTGGAACTGCTGGAAAGGAGTGTGATGTGCACTAGTGTTCTGTTTCACACCTACCCAGCAATGACGCAGATGACGTCAGCGCGCGTCTGCAGCTCAGCTCGTCACCCATCGGAATCTAGAACTCAAACAACCCAAGAAAGGGAAGAAATAAAGGTAATAGAAGTGAATCCGGTGCTGGGCTGTTTACTGGTTCACTGCTGGATCTGATCATATGTTTAGTGGGGAAGTTAGTGCTAATACCGACCAAAAGTTCCATCGTTCTGAATGGAAAACACCTCCAAAGTGTTTTTAAGAGAGATCACACAATACTATCTGACGTCATCATGTTCATTCATGGGCTCATTTTATATAGTAGCTCAGATTGGTAAGGAATTAATTCAATCAAGCATTAAGGCTTTTCCACCTGTACCTAATTTAAACCATTATTTGTTTGGATTTTTCCCCCTTAAACCTAGATTTACTTTAATACTTACAACAAGTCACTTTAAATTTCAAGTATTTCAGTGTATATATAGTTATTTATTCGTTCACTCTCACTCAGTCATTCGCCAAAAACCCTTAATCCTACTATTTAGGGTCACATGTAGGATGAAGCCTGTCTCACTCGACACTGGGTGAAGGCAGGGGCTACACCATGACCATCACAGGGCAACACATACACAACACTTACACTTATGGGAAATTTGGAACATACCAGTTAACCTAGTGTGCATGTCTTTGGATTGTGGGAGGAAACTGGAGTACCCGGAGGAAACCCATGCCAGCATGTGGAGAACTTGCAAACTGCACACAGAAATGCCCGAGCCTGGGAATCAAACCCATGACATATTTGCTGTGAGGTGGATGTGCTAACCATTACAACCCCATGCTGCCCATTCATTCATTAAGAATTATTATTTATTATTATTATTGTTTTTTTTAATAATAATTTTGGACAAGAATAATAAGTGTGGTTAATATGGCACTAAAGTTCTTGTAATGTTCTTCGTACTGTATAATGACTGATCGAGCTTAGTCAATACTACACATTCAAGTTTTTCTGTTTCCTGTGACAGCTATCACAGTTAAATGTTTAAAAGTTGTTCTGAACTTGGAAAAAAACAACAACCCTTCACTTTATCTTCTCTGTGACATCAGCCTTCCTGACATTAGGCTCATAGATATTGATTTTTATATATATATATATATATATATATATATATATATAGAGAGAGAGAGAGAGAGAGAGAGAGAGAGAGAAAGAGAGTTATTTATTAAATAACTATATATATATATATTTATAACCGTGGCATGTTGTAGCAGCTTTAATTGCAGTAATTGATTATGCACATATGTTTTAGCTGTATGATTCATTATGGCTATAAAACATAAGTCGTTCTGCCTCGGATGATGCACTGAGCTAATTAAATATGACATGCCTAATGATGCAAGTTGTGATGTTTATTTGCCCTTTGTGTGTGCACAGTTATTAGAATGTGGCAGTACAAGCAGCCTGGCTTTGCCCCACGTCTCCTTTGTGAACTGCAGAAACAGCAGCAATGTAGCCTTCACTGTGATACACTTCTGCAGACGGAAGGTGAGAGAGAATGGAACTGTGACACAAGCAGGGAAGGAAATAAATAAAGGTTTAAGATCAGTTTAGTTAAACTCAAAATCTTCATTTCACTACTAATTCATCTCAAAATCTCAAGCAGCCAGATCTGCACAGGACTGTCTAAAAATCAGCATCTATTGATGCTACTTAGATGCTTGTAGTCTAATGTTCACTCCGTCTGTGGTTGGATTAAATACCTTAACGTTTGAATTGATTCCATTATCGCAAAATTTACAGAAGCAATATTTGAATGCAGCTTGTAGGGAATTTACCAACCCTGCAAGAGTGACGCATTAGCTGTCCATGTTGCATTTGCAAATGGTAGATCACTGACCACTAACATGATCACTTAAGTGCCTTTTAGGTTGTGTCTGACTGCTTTAGAAATAAAACGTGGGTGATATTTTAAACCACATGAAATTCGGCAGTCTTAAAGCCAGACGACTTCTAAAACTGTCTAAGTGCTCAGAAGTCACTGCAAAGGGCAGATTTTTTTCTCATGTGCTCTTCACAGTTGGAAGAAATAGTGTAATTAATTAATGAATTCAACATTTATTTATTTATTTATTTATTTATTTATTTATTCATTTAATCATTTGTCAAACCACTTTACCCAACTACAGTCATGGGAAGCTGGAGCCTACCTCAGCCGACTCTGAGAGAAGACAGGGTACACCCTGAGCAGCTCGCCAGACTATCTCAGGGCCAACACCCACACAGCCATTCACACTCTCACTTACCGACAGTTCAGAACAGTCAGTTAGCCAAATGTGCATGTCTTTGTACTGTGAAACCAGAGTGCCCAGAGAAAGCCCATGCAAGCACAAGGGCAATATGCAACCTCCACACAGAAACGGACCTGCTGAGCCCAGGACTCAGCTGTGAAGAGGATGTGTTTACCATAACAACATACATTTTGCCACCCACAAAGTGCAACGTTTCACAAAGATAGCACCACTTTAATAAACGCAGATGCTAAGGGTCTCAGTTTGTGCACAAACTACTCCGTTTCCCAGTCCTTGCTTGTTGAGTAGCTTAGAGTACATTTTGTGGTAGGAGGGTTATATGTTTTAATACATTTATTTATTTTCTAAGCTGCTTAATTCTAATTAGGGTCGCGGGGAGGCTGGGGCCCATCTCAGCTGACTCCTAAGCAAAGGCAGGGTACACCCTGAACAGCTCACCAGGCCATTGCATTGCCAATACGCATACAGCCATTCGCACTTACTTTCACACCTTGGGGCAATCTGGAACAACCATTCAGCCGACTATGTATGTTTTTGTACTGTGGGTGCGAACCAGAGTACACGGAGGAAACCATGCAAGCACAAGGGAAACATGCAACCTTCACACAGAAATGGTCTTGCCGAGCCCAGGACTCAGCTGTGAAGAGGACTTGTTTACCATTACTTAACGTGCATTGTGCCACCCACAAAGTGCAAAGTTTCTTAGCGATGGTGCCACTTTAATAAAGGCAGACGCTAAGAATCTCAGTTTGTGCATAAACTTATGTCATAAAATCACGTCATAATCGTTTTTTTTTTAAATAAAATTAAATTTAATTAATTTGGATATTATTTCTATTGCTTTTTAAAAAGTTGGCTTTACATACTCTGGTTCATGTTGTGCCTTAGTATACCCTTACCCTTAAGAAAATAACTGAAACATAACTGCCCTCTTGTGGATCATTGATTTATTTTGATGCATTAATTTTTTGGCTCTAGAGATGGTAAACATATTTATTGTGTTGTTCATCGTTGATTGTAGCCATTCCTATTAAAATGTATTTCTTCAACCTTTCCAGGTGTCTCTATTCCTGCCCATAGCTGTTTGTTGTCTGCCCTCAGCCCAGTTTTTTGTAGAGCCTTTGCCAATGCTCCGTCTCTTCCAGCAGGCCACAGTAGATTAGTACAGCTGGACCCAGTACGGGCGCATGCCCTGATGAAGCTGGTTGGGTTCATGTACTCCGGTGAGATGGAAGGATCAAGCTTGGATGAACAGCAGGAAGTGATTGACATTGCACACAGGCTGGGCTTCAGCAACTTTATGAAAGGGAATCAAAAGCATGTGAACAGGCATCCAAATAAAACTTCAACTAGGAAGGAGATTATCCTGCAGACAGAAGAGACAGCAGGGAGAAAGAATGATGCAAGTGTGCTGATTCTGTCAGAGAAACAGAGCTTTTCTCATTCAGGTACTCAGACAGACAGTGCTGAAGCTCACTTTGTAGACACGTGTGTTGCGTCAGAGTCAGAGCTGCCTACAGACCTGCGTGATGAATTAACTGATGCTCCTAGTGAATATAACAGCATTTCTCCAGACGGAGGTCTTGCATTGACAGATGAGATTGTTGCTCATTCTCCATTGAACAGCGCCGAAGCATTGGTTAGAGTACACGCCAAGCATCAGCAAACTCACAAGGCAAAGAAAAAAACAAAAATAACAAAGAAGGTAAAGGGGTGGGGATTAATAAATAAATCTGTGATGAGAGCTGGTTATTTCATACGTTGATAAATAGATCTGGCAGAATTTTTGACAAACGTTAAAAGAAAGTAGGAAATACTCCTTGTATTTTTGTCTTCGTGGTTGTACAACAGGAAGGTACGCAGATCTCTCTGAAGATTAAACTGAAGAGGCAGAGGAGTGGGGCATTGTGGGAGATAGTTAGTGTCCAAGAGGAGTGTACACTCAATAAATCCAAAACTTGTGAACTCTTTGATGACCCACAGATGACGCACAGTCTTGCGGAGGTAAAGATGCTTAACACTGAGGGTCAGATTCAGAGATTCGGTTGTCTGCGTTTCACTAGTTCTGCAGCAGGATTATCTTTTTTATTTATGTTCAGAGCTTCTACCCTGTCATACTGTATATCTAATTATTATTATTATTATTTTTTTTTTTTTTACATTTGCTTCGGTCTTGTTTTGAACTCTGCTCTCACACAGACCCATAAGAACTCTGTAGAAGTCCAGCTGAGGACCTCCACGGCCACACTGACCTGTCAGAACCGTGAAACCGTCACGCTCACACCACCCTCAGAACTTACCACTTCTCTTCGTGCTACACCATCCAGGCCCCCTTCAATGCACTTTCATCACCATACCACTGATCCTGTTCCTCTCTCCTCCCCTTTACAAATACCACCTTTAACACCGGGTTTGTCGCAGGCCGAAGAGGCTGATGAGCATCTCGCAAAGCTCTTAGAGATGGTCACAGTGGATTTGAACATCCTGCCCTCTGTCTCAGTGGAGGGGAACAGCAGTATGCATGCATACCTAGACCAAAAATCTGAGAAATGCGCAGCTGTATTTGATTCACCAGCTTCAAATCTTCCTTTGTTAGGCCACGATCAGGGAGCTGTGGAATCTAAGACAACATCAGGGACTTCTCAAGAAAGAGAAACAGGTACATGCTTTAAATAATTTAACTAAAATCAGTGCTGACATTATGGTAGGCCTACCTGTTTGTTTGTGAGCACATTATTGAGGTGATCAAATGACACATATTTCAAACATACTCCTCAATGGGACTATAAGGTTCAGCAGTGATATTACTGATTTATTAGGAACATTAGGAGTTTCATACAGTTGCAGTCAAAAGTCTACACACAAACATGAATATCATGGCAGTACTGGGCTTTTCAGTGTGGACATTAGCTAGAGAAAAGCTAAGAAAAGAAAACTCAAAGTTAACCTTTTCTTCTTTCACTTAAGACCGAATTTGCAATACACTGGGGGGATTTATTTATGTACTTATGTATTTGTGTATTTATTTATTTATTCTAAGCAGTGGTGGCCCAGTGGTAGGGTGCTGGCTTACTGATCTGAAGGTCGGAGGTTAAAGCCTCACTCTCACCGAGTTTTCACTGCTGCCCCCAAGTACACCTAACTGGGTTATCAAAGGCCAGCCATGTCTCTTACTGTCTTTGGTGAGAGGCATGTAAAAGGACCATAGCTGTCGTTCGCAAAGAGTAGGCCATGGAATTGCCATCAGTGTGTTTCTGCCCTGTGATGGCCTGGCGGGCTGTCCAGGTGACTCGCCCAGAGTCGGCTGAGATGGGCGCCAGCCTCCCTGCGACCCTAATTAAGATTTAGCGGCTCAGAAAATGAATGAATGATTTTTTTTATTCCAGAGCTGAAGTTGATTCTTCCCTTAAAGAAGCCACATTACTCTTATAACACCAGCTGCAGACACCCATCAGTAGCGATCTATCAGGAGCTCTACTTTTAGGCAGTGCTTAAATCTTTGTATTAACTCCTCCTATTCTTTTGGGAAGGCTTTCCACTTGATTTTCATAAGTGGCTATATATATTTGGGATCATTGAGCCATGAGAGCTTTAATCAGAGGTCAGGCACTGTAGGGTGGGGAGGCCTGGTGTGTACTCCCTGTTCCAGTACATCTAAAAAGCGTTCAGTGGGGTTGAGATAAGGGCGCTGGGCAGACCACTCGAGTTATTCATCGGCAAAAGGGCAAACTATGAAAAAGGTATTGGCTAAGTTCCAGTGAGGGGAAATTTCAATAATTCAGTGATTTAAACAGTTGTGTGCTACTTTTCTGACAACCCACATGTTGGTGTGATGGTCAGTTGTTCATTTTGGCCATACAATATACATTCATCCAGTTGCACGATCTACTCACCATCACCAGTAACCCTCTGCTATTGGTGGGATGATTATTTTTTTTGGTGGGGGAAATGAATATGCCTGCCTTAATAATTAACTATGACTATGCATTGTACTGTAGGGTCTGAAGACCTGTCTAGATGCAGAAAATGGGATCTAAGGAATGTTGCATCAGTGGCAAGTTATCCAACATCGTCTTCCTATATCAACCCATGCAATACAGAATGGAAAACGGTTGATTCGTTATTTACATTACCAAGCCTTGTAACAGACACTGAGCCATCCAAAATTACTTTTGGTACAGAAGGTGCTGAGCATCAAAATGTAACTGGGTTGAAAATTTGGGGTGCCAATACTTTTGTGCAGACTGTGAGTGATGCCAGTGAAGACTGCGAAGTACAAACCCAAATATCAAGAGCAGCTATAAGCAATGTAGCACAGGATGACGCCACACCGGAAAGAAAACAATGTCCAGAGCAGCCTCACATAACGCATCACTTTATTCAAAATTTCAGTGAAATGAGACTTCCAAGATGTCTTTCACCTCTTACATCAGATGCAGGCCAAACAACTGGTATTTCCACCCAAGATCCTTTAAGACCACTGGAATGTTCTTCATTCCTTTCTGCATCACATGTCCACCTCCAGCCTGTACTGAGATACACATCATCTCCAATTCAGCCACAAGCACTTCCTGGCAAAACCAACCAACAGAATCCATCATGCACTTCTTCATATGTAAATGAGATACATTACTCAGTGATACAGAAGAAACCATGGCCTTCGAGATCAAATACAGAGCATGGTGGAGAGGCCAATGTGGGTAAATCAGAAGACAAAAAGACACAAATACCAGATTTTGAGAACGAACTGTTAAAGGGGACAGAAAATATACTGGACCAACAGATGAATGAATCAGCACTTCGAGGAGTACCTACAGCATTGTGTAGTGTTGAGTCTGTTAATGAACCTTATAGAAAAAAAGCAAAGCTTGCTAGTTACCAAAATATATCACATCCGGATAAAACACAAGACATTACTAAACCTGTAACTGCCAAGAAAATGGATTGTATGAATGCTGATAAGATAAGGAAAAGTGTGTCAATAGAAAGGAAACCTCAGAAGAACTTAAGTCAGCCTTTCAAGAGTAAAGGTCAAGAAGTATCTCAAGGTGATGTTTGGGATGCAAACCAGCCTTCTCCTCTGGTGGCAGTACGTGAATGTGGGAGGTTCCTTCAAAAAAGAATATGTGCTAAAGCCCTGATGGAAGACGTAAGCAACATAAGTAAACTTACCCATTCATCTGCAGTTCTTAACACTTCATCCCCTTCTCGCCATCATGACCTACAGGTAACACACAAGATCCAAGACTGTGCACCAACACTTCAGAGTGGAAGGTGGTCTAAAGTACATCATCCTGTCGCCCTTCCACAAGCAAGTACTAAAGTAAATGAATTGACCAAAGAGTGTCCAGAGAATAACGTACCAGAGCCAGAAATGAAAAATTCTTTCCTAGAGCCTGCGAGAATCGTTTCGGATGTGAACCTGAACAGAGATGAAAACAAACAGCCCAAAAGGAATGATAGCCTCGCTAAGAAAACGAGTTTCCGTGATAAGATTTTCCACCAGACTATTTTCAGTGTAGGCACCCCAGATCTCGTGCCAAAATTTCTACCTATTAATCATCAGCTAAGATCCATTTTGCAGACGACTGATAGAAGAATCAGGAGTAGTCTGCCTCCAAGTCTCACCTGTAAGAAGCTCAGACAGTCAATAATGGACAACAATAAAGAGGAAAAGAAAGACACAACTGAAAAGAGCAGAATGGAGAAAGGTGTACCAAGGACTGATACAAATGACAATGTTTTGGACAAATGTAAAGAAACCAGAGTTGAAAGTTCATCCAGAAATATAAAGATGTGTTTGGGGAATGGGAACTTTGTGAACGAAGCTGAGATTAGTACAAATATTAGTTTATCCATCTGTGAAAGTGTTGATATGAACCCTGCTTCTCAGTCATGTACAGTTCCACCATCAAAGGATTCAAACAATAATTTTGGGATGAAAAATAACTTGCAGGGGGAATCAACTACAGCATCATTCAATCTGTTTAGACCTGAAAACACGATGGAGAAATCAAAGACAGATGGGCAGATTATGGAAAATCTTTTTGAGGTTCCAGTTTCCAGCAAATCAGCAGAGGTAAAGTTAATCAAGAACAAAGAGTTGCATATGGAAGGGACAGGAAGTACTCGAATTGATAATCTGGAAGGACAAGGAGATTGGAACAGGGAGAAAGAAAAGGAGAATACAGTAAGGGATAAAGATGTGGAAATCCAGCGAATGAAAGAATATGAAGGTAAGCGAAGTGATATTGAGGTAGATGTGATGGATGGGAGTGCTCAGACTGCTACAGGTCATGGAGATGAAGTGGTTCCTACAGAAGGAAATGTTTACAATATTGATGTAGTGGAAAGCCAAATGACTGTTGAGATGGATGATGATGGAGAAGCCTGTGCTTATGAGGAAGAAATCAATGGACAGCAGATTTTAAGGACTGAAGTTGACATCATGCAAAGAGACGAAGGTAACATTTGAGTTTCTTATATTTTACCGATGTATTGTTTGAAAGTTCAAACTGTATCATCCTTGACTATCTATAATAGGCTACCTGTATGTGCCATTCAGTGGTGTAGTGGTTAGCACATCTACCTAGCAGCAAGAAGATTCTGGGATTGAGTCCCGGCCATGGCAAGGGTATTTCTGTGTGGGGTTTGCATGGTCTTTCTATGCTTGGGTGGGTTTGCACTGGGTATTCCAGTTTCTTCCTACAGTCCAAGGCATGCACTTTAGGCTAATTGGCTGTTCCACATTTCCCCCAGGTATGAGTGTGAATGACTGTGTGTATTGGCCCTGCTATGGATTGGCGTGCTGTTCAGTGTGTAGCCCATGTTTGCCCAGAGTTGGCTCAGACAGGCTTCAGACTGTTGCATTTTACAAAGCATTCCAACTTTTTTGGAATTGGGGTTGTACAGGGTGTCCCAGTAAAACCTCCTAAATTTTAACGGTGAATGGAAAAAACATTGTTAAAAAAATCAGATTATTATTTGCTCATGTGAAACTTCATTCAATACCGTTTTTATTCATCATGTTTTAAAGGTGCGCAACTGTCAACTCAGAGATCGCAAGTTTGAATCCATGTAAATGCCACAGCCATCCGTGACCGGGAGTCTATGGGAGATAGCCAATCATGGGTGGCTGTGAGCTCATTCGTATGAGAGGTAGCAGCATTGCATGTTACGGAGGAGGCATGTGCATGTTTACACCCCCTCCTGGTTGTTGGTGGTTTTGTGATAGGGAAGGCAACACTTGGCCAGTGGAAATTGTATATGACTAAAATTAAGGAAGAAAAATGGGGGAAAAAATAAAGATGATCCTCCAAATGGTGGCCGTCATTGTCTATACACACTTGAAAGAGATTTCTGAAGGCTGCCATGGCTCGACAATTCAGGTGGAACAGTGTTTATCTCCTGCTAAATAGCAACCTTAAGGGCTTCAAAAGTTTGGGGTTGATGAGTATAATCTTGTAATTTAAGGTTGCCTCACAAAAAAAAAATCAGGGAAATGGGCCGGCAACCAGTCAACATCGCCACTCAATGAGATCACCTGATCCGTAAACAGTTCCCTTAGCACTTTTAATGATCTTCGAGCAGTGTGTGCAGTAGCTCCGTCTTGCTGAAACACATCGAGTTCTTCAAGCTGCAGGTGTTCAAGTTGGGGTAGATATATCAGTTGGCCTGCTCAGCGCCTCTTTTGCCTGATTTTGTTTCATATGTGTCACCCTGTAGAGGTCGTATAAAATACTTCAAGATGTGCTGTTCCTCGTAAACCATGAACAACAGGGTTGTATCACTAACAGTGTTTCTTCTCAGGCTGTATCGCCTGTTGTGTTGTCCATATAATGGACTCAGCTGGAATCAGTGATAGAATCCCAGAGACACCTGCAGCATGTAGGCTTAACATAATTTTATTTATTTATTTATTTATTTACAAAATTATAGCTCTGCAGTTATCAGTGCTGTGATACAGACATACTCATAAAGTCAAGCTTTTCTACAGTTTAGTAAACTTGCCTTTTGGATTTATTACAAGAGTTCTTGAATTGTAATTAGGAATTTATGAGTACACTCAAGTAACTTCACTAAAATAAAGGTAAACAAAAGCACAATACCTCACTTTTGACATCTGGTTTGAAGAATGTGGCACTGTTTGGATGTGTGTGTTTATTTTTACTCTTTAAAGGAAAGCTTTATATTCTGTCTAAGGTGAGGAAAAGAAATTGCTTCCTGTTTTGGCAAAGCCTTTGTTCAACAATCCTGGCTCTCGTCCAACAGCATGTGCGTGATCCGTTAACTATGCTCTTTCTAAGATTAAATAGATAATCAACAGACTAATTGAAAAAATGGCTCTGAATGTATATGAAGAAAGACTTCATTAAGCAAATTTTAGCTAATGGACAATAAGCAATAATTGAATAAGGGTGGCGTGGTGGTCAGCATGTCTGCCTCACAGCAAGAATGTCGTGGGTTTGTGTCGTGGCTCTGGCGTTTCTGTCTGGAGCTTCCCCCTTGCTTGGGTGGGTTTCCTCTGGCACTATGGTTTCCTCCCACTGTTCAAAGTCATGTAAATTAGATTTACTGGCTGTTCCAAATTGACCCTAAGAGTGAGTGTGAATTGTTGTTTGAATGTTGGCCCCTGCAATGGTCTGGCGAGATGTTCAGGGTGTAGACCGACTTTACCCAGTGTCGGCTGTGAAAGGCACCAGCCTCCCCTTGCCGCTAATAGAATTAAACGGTTCAGCATGAGTGTATGAGGTGAAATATAATATAGAGAAAATTTTTTTTTTGGGGGGGGGTGTTATCTACCTCGACCTTTCGGCCTTGATAGACAACAACCCCTGGGCTGAAAAATTCTTTATCATACATTCCGAATTCTATCATTGTTTTATTATAAATTTTAAATATTTTTAGAACAGACAATCAGATTATTGTGTAATGTGTTGCCAGTTATGCAATAATTATTCAGCTTATTCCATGGGAACAGTGCAATAATTCAGTTATCCCATGGCAATGATGCAATAGTAAGAATTATTGCATTGCTTTCCACCAATCAGAAACAAGACCTTTTTTGAACGAATGATAGTTATTTGTATAACATTTTATATATAAGATGTATTTTATATATATATGTAAGAGTATCCAAATTAAAAATGTTTGTTTCTTTTTTTAACAGATACACTTGAGATGACTTTAGAAATGATCAATACTAAAGCATCCTCTATTCAAGGCAGAGAGCATCCTGAGTCCAGCAGCTCCTCAGCTGATACTGTAGTTACCTCAGCAGTGTTTCTGCCTGTTGTGAACACTGCGTTAGCAGAAGATTGCAGCAGTGCTGAAGAGGAGCTTGTTGTAGATGACATCACTGACTCTTCTCTTCAGCCAGGCACTGTAGTTGGTACTCAGTGCAACACCATTCTAGAAGAGGAGGAAAAGCGAGGGAGGAGGAGGGAGGAGGAGGACGAGGAGGAAGAGGTCGATGTAACTGGAGAGGAATCAGATTAAACTCTTCTTACACTTTGCAAGCATTAAAATCTTTTTCCCAAATGATCAGCTCGGTGGAGGATAAAAATTTTGCACTGATATATATATAATTTTTTTATTCTTATTATTAAGATTATGTATGTTTATTTAAAAGAATAATTTATGTAGATAGGTGTTGACAGTTGTAGCTGGTTCTTTCATTCCTGTGCATTTTTTCTTGCACTTAAAAATACCTGTATGTTATTTTTGTTTGTCTCTTGATTAGCTGATCAAGTAAATACATTTTTTGGGGGAAAAAATGTCATAATGTTGAATAAGTGATCATTACTGTAAAATATTGCAAGAATATTGTGGTACAGCGCCAGGGTTCTGGGTTCGGTCCTGAGTCTTTGGTGATTTGCACATTCTCTGGCTTCTCAGTTTCTTCCTGCTGTAAGGTTATTTGACTAAACTAGTTACAGTATATATGAATGAGTGTGCAAAGTGTGAGTGGTGCCCTCTGCTGGACTGGTGCCCCATCTGGCGATAGATCTGCTGCTACTGTTACTACAACAGACACTGCCCTCACCTTGACCCTGACCCGGACAAAGGAGTTACTAAAGATAACTGTATTAAACATATGATAGAACATAGAACAAAAATGATAACAGCTTGCGTTACATGGAGACACTATGGAAGTCCTGCGATGGCCTGGCGAGCTGTCCAGGGTGTACTCTGCCCTCACCCAGAGTCGGCTGAGATGGGCGCCAGCCTCCCCACAACCCTAATTAGGAATAAGCGGTTCAGAAAATGACATGACACATGACTATGGAAGTCACAAGGTGGTACCAGAAGTATGTGTGACTTATGGGCATAATAAAATTATGCCGCTGTAGTGTTATATCACTTTTAAATGTGGGAATAATGAAAATTTGTTTTGTGACTATAAAACATAGAGATTTTTATTGTACTTACTATATTATTCATTGTAAAAGTATGCATGCAGTAAATATTGTCATGGGTTTTTAAAAGACCAGTGAACACATTTGACAGGAAAAGTACTGTAGCCAACTGTATGTGGACACCCCTCCTAATTATTGAGTTTAGGGGTTTCAGACACACCCACTGCTTACAGGGCAATAAAATCAAACACATAGCCATGTAATCTTCATAGCAGTAGAAAGGAACTTACTCTAGAGCCCATTGACTTCTGTCATGGCATACCTCATTTTCAGCAAGTCACCCTGGGTTTACACTGAGGTATGATGACTGCAACCTACATGATTTGAGAGAATTGTTATGAGTGTCGGGGGTTGTGTAATCAAATCATGATGATCCTGAGAGGATTTGGTGGCTTAGTGATGGTTGTGCTGATTGTGGCAAATATTTTTACTGTCAAACATTTTGCCAAGATTATTACGATGTATTGATGTAGTTGACGCCAATTGTGATAGAACATGCATAGCATATAAGAGCATAACAGACCTTAACAGAGCGTAACGGACCTTAACAGAGCGTAACAGACCTTGACGCACCACCGTAGGGGATCTTGATGATCTTGGAAACACGATTCCTTCAAGTTTCATCTACTGGATGCAGCCTGCATCCAGGGTATCTGGGTATCCTTTTTATACCCCAATCGTGCTCCAAGCGTGCTCATAAGTTGTGGAGCTACATGCTTTTTTTCCTTTGAATCTCAGAGATTGCAGATATAGTGGCACCAGTGTAAACCCAGTTTATAAAATTTCTGTCCCACTTTAAGCACTGAAGTGTTTTAAAACCACAATATCTAGAAGCATCTACAACTGCAGACCAACTCATGCAAACTGACAGAGTGGGCTACTGAGTACTAAAGTCTTTAAAAAAAATAAACCATCTGATGTTGTCTCGGCTCCAAACTGCCTCTTGAAACAACATCAGCAGAACAACGGTGTGTTGGAAGCTTCATGAAATGCCCAAGCAGCTGCATACAAGCTTTACAAGATCCCCATGTGCAAAACCAAGGCTCAGCTAGAGAGGTGTTAATCATGGTGCCACTGAACTGGCGTGGTGGAAAGGTGTTCCTGGACTGATTAATTATGCTTTGCTATCTGGCAGTCTGATGGACAAATCTGGGGTTTGCAGGTGCCAGGAGAGTGCTGTCTACTAGTATTCATAGTGCCAGCAATAAAGTATGGTGCAGGAGTAGTAATGAGTTTGGGCCTTCCTTCCATAAACAGGAAATTCATTTTCCGAAGTGATTAATCCTACTAGGGTAGCAGGGAGGCTGGATGCTTAACTCAGTCGGCTCTGGACGATGGCGGGGCGCACCCTGAACAGCTCGCCAGACCATCACAGGGCCAACAAACACAATTCACACTCATGCTTATACCGAGGGGCCATTGGGAACAGCCAACTAGCCGAACTTGCATGTTTTTGGACTGTGGGAAGAAACTACAATACCCGGAGGAAACTCACACAGGCCAAGGGTATGCCAAGTCCATATGAATGCCCATGGCTTTGAAATTGGATGCTCAACAGGCTTAAATATTGTGGTTGTGATTGTCAGGTGTTTGCATACTTTTGGAATGTTCTTAATTCCCCCCAGTGCAGCTAACTGGGTTATCAAAGGCCAGCCATGTCTCTCACTGTCTGTGGCGAGAGACAACATTGCTGTCGTTCAAAAATGTAGGTCATTGGATTGCCGTCAGCGTGTGTCTACCCTGCGATGGCCTGGCGAGCTGTCCATGGTGTAACCCGCCCTCGCCCAGAGTTGGCTGAGATGGGCACCCACCTCCCCACGACCCTAATTAAAATTAAGCATTTCAGAAAATGAATGAATGTTCTTAATTCTTACAGTTATATCAGAAAGCTGTTAACTGTTTCTGAACAATTTCCTTTGCCGTTATGTGATATAACTTTCATGATACAATAATAAAAAGATGCCTTAATTAATGTGTATGTAATATAAAATGTATATAAATATGATAAAAATTATTGATTCATACTGATTTGGTTTTTTAATAGCTCAGGCATACTTAATCTTCAGCTTCATTGAGATATATATATACATACATAGAGAGTGCTGCAGCCAGATCGAAAACCACACTATCGGTCGGATCCTCCTCTCCAGTAGTCCTGCTTAGACTTTGCTGGGTAGGTTGAGTTTCCGGTGACGGTTGGGATCCACCAAGGCTCTCCTTTGTCACTGGTTCTATTTATCATTTTTGTGGACAGAATTTCTAGGCGCAGCCACGGTGTTGAAGGATTCTGGTTTGGTGGCCATAGGATCTCATCTCTGCTTTTTGCAGATAATTTCTTTTTGGCTTCATCGAGCTGGGACCTCCATCATTGGAGTGATTCACTGCTGAGTGCGAAGTGGCCGGGATGAGAATCAGCACCTCCAAGTTCGAGGACATGGTTCTCAGCTGGAAAATGGTGGAATGCACCCTCCGGGTCTGGAATGAGGTCCTGCCCCAAGTGAAGGAGTTTAAGTTAAAGTGAGTGAGGGAAGGATGGAACAGGAGATCGACAGGCGGATCGGTGCAGCCTCTGCTGTAAAGCAGGGCTTTTACCAGTCCGTTGTGGTGAAGAGGGAGCTGAGCTGAAAGGCAAAGCTCTCAATTTACCAGTTGATTTACGTACCAACCCTCATCTATGGTCATGAGCTTTGAGTAGAGACCCAAAAGAACAAGATCACGGATACAGGCGGCTGAAATGAGCTTCCTTCGCAGGGTGGCAGGGCTCTTCCTCCGCCATCTGGGAGGAACTCAGAGTAGAACTGCTGCTCCTCTGCATTGAGAGGAGCCAGTTGAGGTGGCTTGGGCATCTGGCAATGCCTATCTGGTGTATATATAATAAATAATATAGATTATAAATAATAATAAAGAACCTCAAAAAAAAAACTAACTAATGGGGTTTAT
>JAOUQZ010000039.1:23624912-23642282 GCA_028564935.1 Neosilurus hyrtlii
ATATATATATATATATATATATATATATATATATATATATATATATATATATGTTATTATTATTATTATAATTTTTTTTTCTAAGCTGCTTAATCCTAATTAGGGTCGCAAGGAGGCTAGCAACCATCTCAGCCGAATCTATGAGAACGTGAGGTGCACCCTGAACAGTTTGCCTGGCCATCGCACGCCCAACACACATACAGCCATTTACACTCACATTTGGTGGCAATTTGGAACCGCCAATCAGCCTACTGTGCATGTTTTTGGACTGTGAGTGGAAACTGGAGTACGGGGAAAACAAGCAGACTCCACACAAAAACGCCCCAAGCCTGGGAATTGAACATAGGACAATCTTGCTGTGAGGCGAACGTGCCATCCACTACGCCACCGTGCCGCCCTATATATAAATATCTGTATAAATATATGTTTATCCTTTCAGTGAGAGTTTGCAGCTGTTTTGATTCATGTTTACACTCTCAGCGACAGATGAATTTAGTGTTGAACCTCCAAGTGTTTTAAAGTCAGAAAATATAGGCTGTCAATGTCAAGCAAAAATGGCTGAAGATGTTCACTTTACAATATTCTTTAGCATAAGCTTATATACCCTTTGCCACTCTCTTTTTTTACTGGGTTATTCTGTCAGGTAGAAGACTTTCTGGGACCCAATCCAGATTACGATGAGGAAGAGGAAGAAAGAAAGTATTACAGGAGGAAGAGGCTGGCTGTGGTGAAGAATGTGCTGGGGGCCAGCTGCGGAGGCATGATCGTCTACAGTGTTTATTTGGGTTAGTTTGTCCTTTTACTGTAGATTACAGCCTAGAGAGGGCAGGGGTGTCAAACTCATTTTCACTGGGGGCCACGTCACAAGGCACACACACACGACCATTCAAACTTACACCTGGGGCAATTTGGAACAACCAGTTAGCATACTGGACAAGTTTTTGAACTCTAGGAGGAAACCAGGGTAATCGGAGGAAACCCATGCAAGCACAGGGAGAACATGCAAACTCCATATATAGAAACGCCCTCACCAAGCCCGAGACTCAAACCCAGGACCTTCTAGCTGTGAGGCAGATATGCTAACCCCTACGCCGTCGTACCGCCCCATACTTTTTCTGTTAAACAAATTATTAATTCCACTTTGTACACCATCAGACCACCATAGGTTTATCATCAGACCACACTCCTTGTCTCACTCATTTGCCAAACTGCTTAATTCTCCTAGGGTCGCTGGGAGGCTGGTGCCTATCTCAGCCGACACGGGGGGGGGGGGGGGGGGGGGGGGGGGGGGAGGGCGGGGTACACCCTGAACTCCTCGCCAGACCATAACAGGGCCAGCACGGACAACCAATCACACTCCAATCCACACCTACGGACAACTTGAAACAGCCAGTTAGCCTAATATGAATGTCTTTGGACTATGAGAAGAAACTGGAGTACCCTGAGGAAACTCTCTCAAGCACAGGGAGAACATGCAAACTCCACACAGAAAATGAGACGGTTCTGTGAAAAGGACCAGAGATCTAATCAGGACAAAAGAAATTGCAAACTTGAGCTAACTTCTGCCAAAACGACTGACAGTCCCTTTAATGTCATGTGATTTGGTCTGCCTGGTGTTTCACAGGTCTGCTACAGATGCAGCTGATTCTTCACTATGATGAAACTTATAGAGAGGTGAAATATGGTAGTCTGAGTCTCCCGGATATTGACAGCAGGGTGCTGATGGGCATTAACGTCACCCCTGTTGTTGGCCTGCTTTACACACCTGTACTCATCCGGTGAGCTGAAATCTATTTTTTTATCACCCGCTCATTCCAGCTGTCTGTCCTTCTGGCTTTCTGTCTTTTAATGTGCTCAACATGTCTCGCCTTCCTGGTGCTGCTGAAACGGCAGTAAATTAATTATCACTGTTGATGTGATGAATATTTATTCTATGAGTATTTAGATGTTTTTTTCATGGAATAATTTCTGCGTAGTCTCCTTTAATTAGCAACTTGAAACTAAATGAGTTTTGCATAGCAGAGATTTCAGTTCAAATTCTATCATTTACAAAGCTGAAGTAATTAGTTTCTCTTCATCATCTTTATCTTGTTGCATATCACACCTTCTGCATTCTGCATTAAGAAGAATCTCTCTCTCTCTCTCTCTCTCTCTCTGTCTTTGTCTCTCTCTCTCTCTGTCTCTGTCTCGCTGTCTCTCTCTCTCTTTCTCTGTCTTTCTCTCACTCTCTCTGTCTCTGTCTCTCTCTGTCTCTCTCTCGCTCTCTCTCCCTCTCTCGTTCTTACAGGTTTCTGGGCACCAAATGGATGATGTTTCTTGCCTCGGGAATCTATGCACTCTTCGTCTCGACCAATTACTGGGAGCGATATTACACACTGGTACCATCAGCTATTGCCATCGGTGTTGCTATAGTTCCACTCTGGGCCTCTTTAGGAAACTACATCACAAGGTGGAGCAGATGAAATTTTATTAATGGCAGAATCGCATTAGTGGGCTAATAAATTATTCAAATAAATGGCAAATATGGAAAAATAATGGATGAGTATTGATTTTAATCAATATCAAGGACTGGGAGACAACGTGATTTTCTGTAATTCCTATATCTGTGCCATATGAGATTACTGTATTATCATGTCTAAGAATTTTGGCACATCTGGTGTGTGTGTGTGTGTATATATATATATATATATATATATATATATATATATATACATATATAGCCCTGCGATGGCCTGGCAAGCTGTCTGGGGTGTACTCTGCCCTCTGACATGATGACATATATATATATATGTGTGTGTGTGTGTGTGTGTGTGTGTGTGTATATGTATGTATGTACTGTATAAAATAGGATAGTTTTAACAAGTAATAGTGTGTGTGTGTGTGTGTGTGTGTGTGTGTGTGATGTGCTACAGGATGGCACAGCAGTACTATGAGTATGTGAACTATAAGGAGGAGCATGTTCAGGAGCAGAAGCGGGTGCCAAAGGGAGCTTTCCAGCGTTATGTCATCATCTTTCAGTCAATCTTCTACATCTTCTTCCATGTGAGTGCAGACATAGGGATTTGTGTCTGTGTGTATGAGTCAGCATGTTCATACGAGCATGCAGCTACTGTATATTCACTTGTGTATATGTGTGTCTGCAGCTGAGTTTTGTGTTTGCGGAGTTCCCCATGGTCTTCTTCCTCCAATCTTATCTTAATGACTACAACCACACTCTCTTCAATGTCAAGCACTGTGGTACTGATCTCTAATTATAATATAATATATGATCTACCAGATACCATCACCATGTAGGTATGTAATAACTGCATTTACATTTATGGCAGACAGTCTCATCCAGAGTGACTCACAATTATCATATTTATATAACTGAGCAATTGAGTGCTAAGGGCCTTGCTCAGGGAGCCAACAGTGGCAACGTGGTAGTATTGTGGCTTGAACTGCCAACCTTGAGATCAGTAATCCAGAGCCTTAACCACTGAGCTACCACTGCCCACAATTACTGAATATAGTAATTCATTTTGTCTATCCTCGTTATCAACAAGATGATACAGTATTAATTGGTGATCGTAACATTCTCAGCTGAGCAGTGACACCGGTAGTGTGTGTGCAGTCGTGTAGTCCTTGTCGCTGTGTATCAGGTGCAGTATCTTTGCTGAGACTAAACATATCTTTGCTGGGAACAGTACAACATCGGAATAGTTCCTGCCGTCATCAAAGAGTGACACAGATGAAGATATAGAGGTCGTAGAGTTAAACCTGACATAAATAATACATGGAAAAGTTCTCTAACTGCACACCTACATGGTGACCTAATGACCTAAGTGTAGCTAATAGTGGTCAGTACGTGGTTAGTAAGAATACAGTCATTACTCCATCTTTTTGTTTTCATCTCTGGTTTGTTCAGGAGCTGAGAGTCGGGGGGTGATTGATGGTTTTAATAAGACTGTGCTGAAGTCTTTGCCTCACTCGGCATGTCTCATTGTTGTTGAAAGTGTTCTAATGGGAGCTGCTTTCATTGCCATGATCATAGTAAGACCACCTCAGACTCTCACATGTACACCATGTTTTCACTTTCACGCCACTCTCATGGTCATGATTTAAGTAGATTTAAAAATAAGGGGCATGAGAATACAATTGACTTCTCTGATTTTTCTCATTTAATAAACACTATTTATTTGTTTTAATTTGTATAAGATTTTACACAGCTAAAAAAGAAACCTTCAGACATATCAATTAAACGTCTAGATGCACTAGGCGAACACTGGACGCACTGTATGTTCACAAGTTTCACAAGTTATTACCCATGTATACATTTCATCATTTGCTAAACCACTTAACTGGAGCCTATCTCAGCTGACACTAGGCGAAGGCGAGGTACACCCTGAACAGCTCGCCAGACCATCGCAGGGCCAACACACACAACATTTACTTGCACATTCACACTCACATCTGGGGTCAATTTGGAACCGCTAATTTGCTTAATACACTTGTCTTTTGACTGTGTGCGGAAACCGGAATCCCTGGAGAAAACCCTGGAGATGTGTTTAACCATAGATCATTGCAGGATGCTATTTAGTTAATTTAAAAATTCACTATTATTCTGGTATTCGGCTTTGCAATCGCAAGCATTAGACTCTGTATTTTTAAAGCTCACATACATTTTAAACAGCAACTATTTGGATGAATTAAGATATTATTTTTTATTCTTAACAGATTTTTTTATATGTACAAAAAATAAACCGTTTTTTAAACATTTATTAGTTCAAAACAATATAAAGTTTTTTTTAAAAAAATCATTTTTTAGCTTGTCTACATTTTAACAGCTGGAGTCATGTGGGTAACAATACTTTTATTTTTTTGGTCACTTGGATTCCAACATATTTTCAACATACAGCATTTGAACAAGTAAACACTTCACCGTATTTTGATATGGTTCCTACAGGTAAATCTTGCAGTTACTAATTTAACTATGAATTTTTAGACCATCTGCCTAAAAATTAAAGTTGAATCAGAGGTGGGCCTTTCAAAATGATAATGATGGCGGATTTGGCAACACATCAAACATCTTGCAACCTTTATTAGAGTTGCAGGAAGGCTGGAGCCCATCTCAAAGGAACCTCACAGGGCTCGAACCCAGGACCTTCTTGCTGTGAAGCAGAAGTGCTAACCACTACACCATGGTGCCACTCAGGCACTGTATTGTAGAGGGTGAAAAGTTTGCTTGTTCTAATATGTTGGGGAAAAAATATCAAGAATTTACATGGGCTGTTCTTATTTTTTCACATGACTGCGCTTTGACACTAACCTAATCTATGGGTTCAGACAGCCCTTCCTCCTGAGCATGTTACATTGCCCTGTGATGCAGCAGGAACAGCAGTTTAAAAAGATGCAGAGGTTAGCTTCATGTGTCTCAAATAAAGGATGTGTTAGCCTTTACCCTCATGGGTTGCACTGGTTGGTGGGTGGGAACTGGCACGTGACTGGTGAGGAGAAAAAAGTGGAATGATATAATGATATGAATATGAATAACTTTCGGTAAAATAAACGAAGCATGTTTAATTTTAAATCCGTGACCTATTATATGCCCAAATCAGCTTTAAACACCTCACATTTTAATGATAATGTGGCTAAAGCATGGAAAGGTTCCTGTGCTTTTCTCATCACTTGTACAGTAACTATATGTTTCGATCCCCTAGTTCCTGGCTGTGTGTGGTGCTGCATACAGACCCACAGAGGAGATTGACCTGCGCAGCATTGGCTGGGGCAACATCTTCCAGCTGCCTTTCAAACACCTGCGTGACTACCGCCTGCGCCTGCTCTGCCCTTTCTTTGTGTACTCCGGCTTTGAGGTGCTCTTCGCCATCAAAGGACTCATCCTGGTGAGCAATTCAGAACAAATGACCGCTGCTGGTTTCCTACTAGAGAGCTATTTCAGGTTGTGGGAGCAGGAGAAATCAAAGAATTTATCAAATCAAAGTGTTTCATCACTGAAAGTTTTAACAGTTTATTCATGAAGGTTCATATTTTATAATGGTGACTCTTACAGTTGTGCTTTCTGCAAAAAATATTGAAACAATACAAAAACATAGAATATTTGATATAATAAAAGATTTTGATCCACGGAACAACCCCGCAGCCCCGAACCCCCAAATTTTAACTTCACAAAGGAGAAAAAGAAAATTGTTGAGTGACTGACAGTTTATAGCTGCTGTAATATAAGTGATTACTGGCTAATTTGTTTTAAGTCTAACTTTAAACATTCTATCATTCATTATAACTGAATTCATGATCTATTCTGATTATTATGTTCAGAGAAGCCTTTGGGACCTAAAGGTCACTGGTTCAGCAGGAAAAATGTGTGGCAGTAGGGGAGTGAAAAGCACCTTCCCTTTCTCCACATTCATGGCTGAAGTGCCCTTAAGCAAGGTGACTAACCCCAGCTGCTCTCTGGTGCCGCAGTGTGTAGCAGCCCACTCGGAGCTCACTTATGTGCTCGCTTTGGATGGGTTAAATGCAGAAGTCTAAATTTCCCTTTGGAATTAATACAGTATAACATTAATAAAAATAAGTACATTTTTAAAAATTATTGCATTAGGTGGGTCACCTGGAGCCAATCCCGGTGATCAAGAGTCATGTCTCCGGTCTGTCTCAGGGCTAAGACAAAGAGAGACATAGCTGTTCAAACTCACGTTCACATGGGCAATAAAGATATACCAGGAAATCAGTAGGGGTATAATAACATGGTTCACCTCGGGCCACATTGATTATTTTCCTTATACAGCACATGTAATGTCATCAAGATGTTTCACTTTCCTTTATAGTATTTCAGTAAAGAAAATTAAAAGCTAGTTTGGAATTTATCAGCAATAAGTTAAAATGTAATATTTTTATATCTGGACAAATGAACCAAAATAGTTTTAAAATAAGTGTCTCTATGTCTTCATCACAAGCAATATTGAGCTTATTCTTATTTTATTTCATTTAATTTTATTTATTTTCTTTCTTTATTTATATTTTGTAAGTGAGTTCTGAATTCTGAACATGCTTTCTGCTCCTCCTTGGTCTCTCCTTTGCCATTCAGTCATATGGTGTGTGTGCTGTGGGGCTTGAGAAGCTGTGGCTGCTAATAATGTTCTACGGCCTGTCGTCCTCTGTGTTTTCATCTTTGTCGTTAATGCTCCTCCGGCTGAGGGCTTTACCTCGACCCGCCATGCTGCTGGGAGGAGCAGGGGTTCACCTGATCCTTCTTGTGGCTCTTATGTGTTGGTCCTTTACACCGAGATCTCCTCAGCTACTGCCCCAGCTCCTAGTGCTGACTGCTCTCTGGGGTCTGGGCACCGCTCTCAACAAGACAGGATTGAGCAGTGAGTAGTACAAACATGCAAATACACACACAAGCTCACAGTTAATTTTAGTTTTAGTGCGTGCTTGTTAAGTTTTATTCTGGAGATATATGTAATTGTAATATGTGACCATCTCTCCAAGAGACTTTCCATTAATGAGGGATGTAATTAGACGACAGATGTCCATTATTTGGTAGCTTCAGACTACATAATAATATATAAGTGTATAATATATAAGTTATAATTTAACTCATAACATTATCTTCCCCTGTGTGTGTGTGTGTGTGTGTGTGTGTGTGTGTGTGTGTATAGCTCTGCTTGGAATGCTGTATGAGGATAAGGAACGCTTAGACTTTGTCTACACCATTTATCACTGGTGGCAGGCCATCGCCATCTTCATTGTATACCTCTGGTCTGCCCTGCCTATGAGGGTAAAACTGTGGCTGTGTGTGTGTGTGTGTGTGTGTGTGTGTGTGTGTGTGTGGGTGGGGGACAGTTCTTTTCATACGAAGTCTGCTTCCCTTCAAATAAACAAAAGTGAATATTAAAATAAAACTAGAAAAAAAAAATAAAAACAGTTCGCCAAAACATACACTCACACCTAGAACAGACAGTTAGCCTAATGGGCATGTCTTTGGACTGTGGGAAGAACCCAGAGTACCTGGAGGAAACCCACACAAGCATGTGGAGTGCAGGAAAACTCCACGCAGAAATGTCTGGGACTTGAACCTAGGACCTTCTTGCTGTAAGGCAGATATGCTAACCACTGTGCCACTGTGAATAAAAATAATCTCAACCTAAATATTGTCGAATGTGTATTACCATGTTATAAACTCCCTTGATACACTAATGCCTGTCTGTAATCCTAATAGGAAGATACACTGAATAGAATTAGGAAAGAAAGACTTATTTTTAGTGTTAAATGCTACCTATATAAACTTTAATGGCTTCCCTGTTCTTCTTTCCCCTCCTTCTTCATCATCTTCATCTCTTTCACTACCAATCTGTGAATCCTTTTTAGGCCAAACTTGCCATCCTATTGGTTACTCTGCTGGTTGCAGGCTTCTGTTATTTACAGATGGAGCGACGACTGGAAAAGAAAATTCCCTTCAGGTTGCCACGAATTCCTCGTCCACGACACAAGGTGAGTCTCACACACACACACGCACACACTAACACACGTAGACACCTGTTATTTAACACAGAGATGTTTGCATTTGGTTGCTTGAAGAAGTGGAATGCAGTCTGCTCAATGCAGTACTCAGTGGAATGAGTCCTGTTGGCTGTGATGACTGTGATACTGCTTCATTTGTTTGAGTTCCCTAAAAAGGAGATTGTTGTCTGAGATTAATTCATGCTCAGAGGAAAAGGAAAAATGGTACGTTTCAGATCATGGAGTGTCATGGGAATTATCTACAAACAACACATCAAGAGTCAGGTCATCAACAAAGAGTGGAAATCTTTATTTTCTGTATAAAGGATGTCTGTCCTTCAAACACACACCCTTTCCTCGCTGTTCCTTTCAAAGCTTTCCTCGCAGAAGAAGGTATATGGGAGTAACCACTGCGAGATACAGACCCTATTCATAAGCAGAACTATCTCTGCACAACACTTAGCACAACCATATAACACAAACATGTGCCTGACATAAGGTTAAGCCGAAGACAACCTCTCCATTCATGATCATGTTTTGAGCTGGAGAGGCTTGCACAAGGCTTGAATGATAAGGAACATCTGGTGGAGCAGGCAATCTTTCACACACACACGCACACACACAACTCTTAATGAGGCAAAATAACAATAATGCACATATATGAATGCAGACACCAGATACATAAGTCAAATGATATTTTTTCTTTTACAGGAGTAAAGGGCATAGTTTGAAAATTGCTTATTGTGTCATGTCATGTCATTTTCTGAGCCGCTTAATCCTAATTAGGGTCGCGGGGAGGCTGGCGCCCATCTCAGCCGACTCTGGGCGAGGGCAGAGTACACCCTGGACAGCTCGCCAGGCCATCGCAGGGCAATTGCTTATTGTAAAAAAATTAAATAAAATAAAAAACATTTCAAAGCCATTATTGCCCTATTAAAAACATGGTTAATACCCCATGAAGAGAATTATACTTAAGTTTCTCCTAACAGTGTTGATGATTTTAAATGCAAGCAGTTCATCTGACATTGAGGGGAGGAATTTTAATAGTTTTTGAGCTATTTACTTATTTCCTGTGTCACATGGGTGCTGGTTTCGGTTCCTCATACTGATATTAGACACAATGTTCTATTCAGGTCAAAGGATATCGTTACCTCGAGGAGGAAAACTCTGATGAGTCTGATTCAGAAAAGAGTGATGTAGAGGAGGAGATAGAAGAGGCCGAGCAGAATAAAGAAGAAATGGAAGGAGACATCGGATCACGAAGCCCCGAGAGGAACGGGATCCGTGGTCGCCGACAGAAACGTGATGATGCTGAGTATGAGCAGGCAGGGGGGAGGGAGGAGTATGCCCAAGCCATGTAACGTGATGCTGCGTTCGGACTAAAAATGAGACTTATCCCTAACGTGGACACATGGATCAGTGGATGAATGAATGAAAGTGTAAAGACTGTTTAGTTGCAGGTGATGAATGCAGTATTGAGGAGAGTCCCTGAAACTTGCCTTGTTATGTTCTTTTACACAGTAAAGCTACAAGTTCTCAAGTAATTCAGTGAAAAAGTGAAGTGAAAAAAAGGAAATAACCACAACCCAGTATGAACAGGTGCTGGTTCACTGTAGTAACAGTCACTGTCATATGCTGTAGGTTTTTTCCTCTTGCTTTTTACTCATTTCCTTTTTTTTTCCTTTCACTGGATGCCTTTATTATATCCGCTGTCTTATAGCTTCATTTCATGGGGAATAAACATGTCTTTTTTACTGTTTTATATTATTTTTTTTAAAAAACAATGAAAAATTTGGAGATTCTAGAACTTTACATGGTATTCAAGATATTTCAATAAATGCATACGGTTAAAATAAAAATACATCAATAGTGAAAACTTCATGTACAAATCTACTATATTATGATTAAAAAAAATTCTAACAACTCATAAGAAACAGACTCTCAGGTATAATTCAATTCAATTCAATTTAGTTTTATTTGTATAGCGCTTTTTGACATTGTCACAAAGCAGCTTTACATAGTAAAATTAATTTAGGGAGGAAAATTAAAATTTTCCTACAACCTCCTACACATCCCTAATGAGCAAGCCCGCGGCGACAGTGGCAAGGAAAAACTCCCTCAGTTTACACGAGGAAGAAACCTTGAGGGAAACCCATCCTCATTTGGGTGAGATCATAAAATACGAACCATATAAGAGAAATTTCATTACAGTCCAACCTGTAGTTCGGTTGGTTATACCACAACTGTAAGTCCTAAATAACTGCAGCAAGAGGGTTTATATCACCAGCAGTGAAAAGTCGTCTTCGCAGTCGCTGAGTCCAGATCTAAGCCCATATGGATCTTCATCAGCAGGAGCGACGGGTTTAAGAGTATAAGGAAAAGCCTCTGGGGCGAAGCTGGTGTGTAAATCGATATCTGGAATATGGCTTTACATATTAAATACAAAAGAACTAAATACATATAAACCAGTTTTAGATAAAATAGACTGAATAGTTAATTCATTCAGGCATTTCTTCATCACCGCATATTTCCGTATGTGTATATTGCATATTTCCGTATATCTCAGGAGTACACCCTGAACAGTTCGTCAGATCATTGCAAAGCCAGCACACACACACACACACACACACACACACAGTCTCGTTTCCATAACTTGTGGGGACAATACGTAGACCTTACCCTAATCTTAAAACATCTTCACCTTAAAATGGAATGATTAACATCATGGGGACTTGTGGTTTGTCCCCATAAGGAAGCCAAGTCCCCATAACGGCACTGTGTAAACAGATTTATGTCCCCACACTGTGATGAATAGCTAGACCAGTTAGCCTAACGTGCATGTCTTTGGACTGTAGGAAGAACCCAGACTACCTGAAGGAAACCCCCACAAGCACGTGGGGAACATACAAACTCCACACAGAAATTCCCGAGCCGGGGACTCTTGCTACTTGAGGCGGATATGCTATGCGGATATGATATGTGTTATATCATAATGATGTTAAAATCATCATCATTATTCTTAAATAGTTAAAATAAACACAATCTTATCAGACAGTCATGTCCAAACTTTTGTGTATAAACATATTTTTGCACTCATATGGCTAGGGATTGTTTTTCTATTTGATTTTTTAGTTGATGACAGAGACATGCATGCAGCCATATCCACATATCCAAATTCACTCGCTCACTCTCCTACGCACTGAAAGTATTTAGCTTTGGCCAAGAAATCAAATCTGAGGTGAACATACATCCATTAGTCATTGACAGGCCTCTCTTCCAGCAACTCTTGCACATATCCATCTGTCACGTATGGCAGTTATACGTCACAACATATCAGTGTTTGTGAACTGGCCAAACTGTTCATCTTTTCAGGAATATACCGCTTCCTTTAACAGACTCCATCCTTAAGCATACCTCTAAGTGGCTATCTGTGTGCCTCTGCTATTGTCAGTCTTAGGTTTTGCCATCCAGTTTTCTGAAAATGTTGGACTTATTCCAAGTCTGTTATTGACTGTATTGTTCTGAGAGTGCTGCAGTCGTGTAGACAATTTATTTACTCTCGTGTTCCAGTAAAGTTGTTCTCTGTTTGGGGAAATGGGGCAAAGCCTCTTGCTTCCTTGATGCTAAGGTTAAGTTGCTGTTGCTAACGTCATAAATTTACCTTCAGTTGACGATTTGAATTAAAAGTAAATCCTAGAAAAAGTAATGGTTGAAGTAAAGCCTATCCATGGAACACTGGATGTGAGGCAGGAACACAAACAAATCATAACATCTGTTATGTAAAGTGAAATGTTAGAGGTGGGGGCAAAAAGCGAGGTGGATATCGCTGAAGAATCCCTTAGTCAGTAAGTCAGAAACACTGGATGTTATGAAATAAAGTCATAATGTTGGAGAGGTTGGAACACAGCTCAGCCATTTCTGGGGGAAGACGGGGTACACCCTGAACTGCTCACCAGTCAATTGCACAGATGACTTACACAGAACCATTAACTCTCACACCTAGGAGCCATCCGGAACAGCCAATTAGCCTAATGTGCATATCTTTGGAATGTGGGACTCAAACTCGGGACCTTCTTGCTATGAGGTCGACATGCTAACCACTACACCACTGTACAGCAAACTAAAAAAAACTGGTGTGGTACAAGTTAAAAACATTAACTTTTGGAGGTGATCTGTGCATGGGATCATGTTAAAAAAAATTCCTGAGTTCTTAAAAAATGCCTATTACATAACATTGGGCAAAATGTTCATGAGATGCTCACTAGGGAGAGACATTTCATTATAATTATGAAAACTTGCAGTCTTGGGGAGATATTTTAAGTTATTGGCAGCAGTACCTTGCACCCTATGACTACCCCTCTAATTATGAGTTATTTTTATATTTTTTAAGTGTGACAGTGGTCATGCATACTCCATCACAATGGTAAGGTGAGCTCTATTATAGCAGCTTATGAAAGTCATTCAAGGACTTAATACTTAATACAGTACTAATTTGTACTCTGAATATAAAAAGTTGGGGGTTAAAGTTCATGATTAAAAACAGTTTGTACATCATTGAAAACTGCACTAATAACAGGTGATCTAGGACACAGCATCTGGAGTTTGACTTAAGACAGGAATTTTAGAACTTGTGGCATTACTTGGACTCCACCTGGAATGAAGTTACACTATCGTAGTTCATGTAGAACGTCTGCTATTGTCGTTGTCATATGACAAGCAAACTAAAATTAAATTTTTATGGTTTGTTTTTCTGTTTTTAAAAGTGTGACCATGATCATATGCTCCCCATTATGACAGACTTAGGTATCAAATTGAACTTAATTATTGTTTCTCACCAAAATGGTCACAGTGCTGATTTACCCAGTTTACTGCTGGGTTTCTTAAGGTTCAGTGGTTTTCATGCCCCCTTGAGCCCATGTTTAACAAATTAAAAAAAGCCTATTTGATGTAGATTGCATGAATGTTGAGAGTTTTTCTTGACCAGTTTGCTGGCTTTGTACAAGGTTTCAATGACTTTGGAGGTCAGCAGATTATTATGTTGGCTGACTGTTGGCTGAATTTCTCCAGACTTGTTTAATGCTTTTAAAAATTACTATTTTTATTGGCTTCAGTAAATTCTTGACTGACAGGTAATGAGATAATCATTGTTCATTTTACCTGTCAGAAATTTTACAGTTATACATATTCAGACACATCTCGGTGTCTAAAGTGCATGGTCATGCTACTGCCATGCTACTTTGATAAAAAAAAATAGTCACATGGGCTTGGGAGTACTTCATAAACAACTGTTGTCATTTAACAAAGTCTGCCCTGCATCTAGAAATGCAACCCTATATTGTTATATACAAACAATTAGCCATCAGTTCTATGCAAAAATGCTGCAGAGTTCTCTGTGCCTAAGCTAATTTTAGATTGACTAGTAGACAGTGAAACTGTGTGCTGAGGTCAGATGAGTCCACATTTCAACATGTTTCAGCGAAAGGCGCAATCGTCAGCATCTGTGATGGTATGAAGGTGCATCACCACCCATGGCATGGGTGAGGTTTATGTGTAAGTAAAATTAATATGGAGGTGTTAATTGCAATTTCAGAGAGACATATGTTGCCTTCAAGGTAATGTCTCTCCCTGGAAAGTCTGTGCTTATAATAGCAAACCTCGTTCTACATGAGCTACAGCAGCATGACTTCATTCCTAAGGCACATCAGTGAGCCGGAATCTGTTAATTTATTTTGTGTGTAATTTATTCATTGCCAATAATGCATGACTTTTTCATCCACGGAAGCCAAAGGTTTCTTGGAGTTAAATCTGAATTGAAAACATTTGAAAGTGATGTGAAAAGAGGAAGAAGCTACTACCATATTAGGTCATGTACTTATGGAACTTCATCTTAATATATGTGCATGTCTGAAAAGTGCTATGGGTGATATTAATGTGAATAACAGGATGAAGTTAACAGTGCAACATTTTGAACCCATTCAATCCAAATCACCAGTCATGTAAACTTTCTGGGATAATAACAGTAACAGTAAGTGATCATGATTAATACTTCTGTCATGTCATTTTATTAAAAGCATAATAATAAAAATAATGATGATGATGATGATGATGGTGATGATAATGATAATAATAATAATAATGATGATAATTTCCACATGCTAGATTAACATTACATAAACCACTTTTTGAGAACCTTGGTCTTTTGTAGGTCACTTGGAGCTGAAGGTAAGAACAAAGCCTGACTGTTATGTCTCACTGAGTCACTGATTGATTCTGTTCTTATGGACACTGAATGGACACTGCTACTGTTGTGTCAGGTGTAATTTAGGTGTGTGTGTGTGTGTGTGTGTGTGTGTGTGTGTGTGTGTGTGTGTGTGTGTGTGTGTGTGTGTGTGCTTGCTTGTTCTTATCTGTCTCTCCCTAGTGGCAGTCTCAGTCTCACTGCAGAACTTTCACTTCAGATGGACTGAAACTAGCTATAAAAAGAGAGTAGAGGTAAAAATACAAGGAGAGAAAGTGAATGAATCAAGTAATGTTCTCTATGAGAGTTGTGCAAAAAAACCAATAGGGAGACAGGGAGTGTCTGAAAAGGAAACAGTGGGAGGACAGTTTGACAGTAATGATGAATAGGAATTGTGGAATTTTTGATCATGTGAGAAAAGAATAATTTTGTGTAAACCATTAATAGCATTTCGTTTCATTTTTTTACTTAGTGCTTACATATTTATCTGCCTGACTATTTTGAGCTCTTAAACTCAAAAAAAGAATTCTGTAGAGTTTGACATGTAGCATCTTTCTTTATAGAGGTTATTTTTAATAATCTAACTTTCCTAGGGATTGTAATAATGTATGTGAGACCTAGCCTGCTGCAGTATTACTACAAACTTTATAGGCATATAATAAGAATTATTATTATCACCATTATTATTATAATTATTGTTAATAATAATAATGATAATAATAATAATAATATTAATAATAATTATAATAATTCATTCCTTTTCTGAGCTGCTTAGTTCAGACTAAGCTGACTTTGGGTGAGGGCAGAATGAATGAATAATTATAGTAATATTATCATTCTCTCCTGTTTTCATTCTGTGAGGTAAAAGAAGGTAAAATGAAGGCATTGTATATCTTGTTTCCTTGGTCACAGAGTAGGTGTGCTTCTTTATTAAGCTACAGTATAATGAATATTAAGAATCAAAACAACCTTCTCAGCCTTTTACATTAAAGAATGTGCTGTATTACCATTAGAGATTATTTTAATGGCTAAAAAAGAACAAAAAAATCACTATTGCTATCTATAAAACATATTTTTTCTGTCTGATCATAAGATTATAATTATATCATACATTACTCTGCCAAAAAAGGCCCCACCTGGACTTAAATGGGCAAGAGGAATTGACTGGAAAGTTACTGCAGTGTTTTAGCTGGCAACATGTTATTTAACCTTAACTGATGCAGTGAGTAGCTACTCATTTCTTAAACAACCATGTTGAAAGATGTATCCTGTTCATCTATCATCGTTAATTTTCTGAACTGCTTAATCCTAATTAGGGTTGCAGGGAGGCTGGCGCCCATCTCAGCCGACTCTGGGCGAGGGCAAAGTACATCCTGGCCATCGCGGGGCAGAAACACGCTGACGGCTATGCAGCCTACTCTTGACGAAAATCAGCAATGGGTCTTTTACATGGCCGGCATTTGATAACACAGTTAGCTGCATTGAGGGGGCAGCAGTGACATCCTGTTAATAGTGGGACTTGAATCCCCGACCTTGGGATCAGTAATACAGCACCCTACCACCGGGCCACCACTGCCTCCTCAGATGTATCCCGTGGTCATGGAAAATTATCAAAAGCATTATTACAACCTAGAAGGGTAGTGCTGAAAAAATGGGCAACAGAAGTCACACACACTTTCCCACGCACAATGCAGTGACATTGAACAGCAGTATGTTCATAAGAAAACCACTTGTTAGAAGAATAATCAGAATAAAATGCTTCCATTTACATAAATATAGAGAGTGATAGGCGTGTCAGGGTAAGCGATGTACCCATCATGCATAGTGGCTACTATACAAGTCTCTGGAGGCAGTGTTATGATTTGGGTCTGGTCGAGGCTCAGCAACATTAATGTGTCAATAAAATGAAGTCAGCTGATGACCTGAATGTACGGAATGAGCAGGTTATCACATCAATGGACTTTTTCTTCCCTGATGGTACAGATATAAAATTGGAGCTCAAATAATGAAATTTTCAAACATGAACTTGCACCAGAGAGTCCTGACCTTAACCCTATTGAAAGTTTTCGGTATGTGCTGGAGAAGACTTTATAGAGTGGTTCAAATTTTCCCTCATCAGTTCAAGATGTCGGTGGAAAAGGAACCCAACACTAGATGGAAATAAAAGTTGGAACATTGCATAAGTTTTTCCAGAACAATGCCACAGTAAATTCATGCTGTGATACACAACATTTTTTAGCTGGGCAGTGTAGGTAAGGTTACACTTCCTTATTTTATCCTCTGTAAATATTTAATATATGAAGCCATATATCTGTAGAGATAAAACAGAAGCTTTTGAGGTTTTGATGTTGAGTTTATTCTGGGAATATTAAGTGTGTAACATCTATAACACATATTTAACCAGAGCTATTTGCTTTGATAAAAAAAAAAACATTTTTTCAGTTTTTTTACTTTCTGCCTGTAGACAGTTAATTTACTCAGTCATTTCATTTCGAGATGAAACTTCTTGAAATGTCTGTTTAGCAGTTACTATAAATGCATAATAAGGCTATAATAACAAATCGTGTGTGTGTGTGTGTGTGTGTGTGTGTGTGTGTGTGTGTGTGTGTGTGTGTGTGTGTGTGTGTGTGTGT
>JAOUQZ010000039.1:23663970-23686170 GCA_028564935.1 Neosilurus hyrtlii
ATAGACAGATAGATAGATAGATAGATAGATAGATAGATAGATAGATAGATAGATAGATAGATAGATAGATAGATAAATTAGTAAATATGCAAACAAACAAGCAAAAAAAAAAACGTGTCCATAAGACACAGGACAGAAATTTCTTTCGGCCTCTCTCTGCTGTAGGTTGTTTGGCACTGTGAAGCTGACTCCACACTTGTTTTTGGTGACTAGTCTGTCCTTTTTCATTCACCTACATGTAAGGATTTGCAATATAAACAATAATATTACTATTATATACCATATTATAAGAATACTGTATATTATAGGCTATAAATATTACAGATGTATTTACTCAGACTTCAGCTGAAGTTTGATTGCCAACAGCAATGCTGTCTTTCCATAATGCATTTTTCCGATTTCCTAAAATATAGAACATGTGAAATAGAAATCTTCTTTCTGGTGCTCTTGTTATGGGTTACCACAGCAATCCATTCTTCTCCATCTTGTTCTATTCTCTGCATCTTTCTCTCCTCGATTCATTTAGATTTATTTAAGGGACATAGTTCCAGTTCTTGGCTGTATCACAGCTCTCTGTGTCTAAAGGCATGTAGAATATTTATGCATGTGGTATGTAAATGACGGGGGGGTCCGCCTCACAGCAAGACGGTCTTGTGTTCGATTCCTGGGCTCGAGTATTTCTATGTGGAGTGTGCATGTTCTCCCTATGCTTGCATGGGTTTCCTTCGGGTACTCCAGTTTTCTCCCACAGTCCACAGATGGTACATTAGGCTAACTGGTTGTTTGAAGTTGACCCTAGGCATGAGTGTGAATATAAATGATTGTGTGTGTTTTGCCCTGTGTTGGTCTGGCGAGCAGTTCAGGGTGTTCGCCCAGTGTCTGATGAGATGCGCCATGACCACAGTAGGATTAAATCATTTGGCAAATGAATGAATGAGTGAGTAAATGGCAGAGTGAGTATGTAAATGAAGTTGGCTTTTAGCACCCAGATTTACGCTGAGACTGGTTTTGTGATTGGTGAGCCTTGATTTCGGCACTCAGATCTGCACACATTTCTACGCTATTTATTATATTTTTATTATACTTTATTATATTTCAAAAATGTAATTTGCCATATGGACAGGGTTTCGAACTAAAATGCTGTATATCCATGTTTAAATTAATGATCTTCAGTGTTGAGATAACACCTACACTGTACATATGAGGCTAGTGTCGAACAGCATGTGTATATTTCACACTCATGATTTTAGTGTGAAGCACCTGTACTAAGCCTTCTGCTCGCACTCTATATCTCTCAGACTCCTTTTTAGCTCTGCTCAGTACATTGCAGCCTCCTAATTGTAATTAAATGGATGAAAAGCCTCATTCAGTAAACAGTCAACTAGGATGAGCAGTGAACACAAAACCCAGATAATAAGTGCCGAAACATGACCGAGACGTGCAATGACTGAAACCACATCATAAATATAAATGCGTAAGTGCACTTTCCAGTTAAAGGAGGTTCTGTGGTGTAGGTTGACGTAATAGACAGGAAAGAGCCTTGTAGGGAGAATGAGTCCTTGAATTTTTCAGATTCAATATGATACAATGTTGTTGGGTTGTTGTTTTTTTTCTTCATTCTAAAAGTGCTCTGAATGTGAAGTGGCCCTTCAGGATATTTGCCTTAATTAGTTGCATTTAAAGGACTGAGCTGAAGAATAAAAAAAAAACAGAAAAAAAAAGTTTCTATTCAGTCTGGGTATGGACAATCGGAAATGACGGCATGGGCTGTCAAAGATGGGGAGCATGACTTGTGTTTAGGAAGGGTGGATGAGTACGAGAGTAAGAAGCCAGAGAGAGGGAGTGTGTGTGTGAGAGAGAGAGAGAGATAGAGAGAGATAGAGAGAGAGAGAGAGAGAGAGAGAGAGAGAAAGTAGGCAGAAGAGAAAGACGGCGAGAACAATAATAAAACATTGAATAGCTTCTGTCAAGGCGTATAAGCGCAGCCTGAAAGCTTGTCGCTCAGACGATGTCAGGGGCGTACCCGCATGTCTCTTTCTAATAAAGCTGCTTGTGTGTTATTGGGGATGATGCAGCATTAAACTCCAAATACCCGTGTCTGACATCAGCATGTTTCCTCTTTACTGTTACTATTACTTTTTTTTATTGCTCACTTCAGGAACTTGGAAGCTCGGTTGAACAAAGAGTTGCACTCAACTATAGCAACATGTTTGTACTGTCATCGTTTAAACATTTTAAACATTTTAGAGTCTCAGGTAAAGATACAAAAAAAAATGTACATTTTTTCTCCTTTCCTCCATTCCTGTGCATATCAGAACAAGTATTTTTTGTGTGCTTATAAGAAGGTTTAATTCCAAGCTTTTGCAGCATATTGAATTTTTCGTCAATGTGCAATTACTCTGAAATGAGTTCTGCATTCATGCCTTTTTTTTTTTGTTCAAACACAATACTAACATTTATTTTTTGAAGTTTGCTCATTTTGAATTGAACCAATACTCTGCAGGAAGATGGAGTTTTGAGACTTATTTTCTTTGATGGACTATTTATTGATCAAGCTGCTTTATATCATTTTAGTGCACATCAGCACTAAAGTGGCTTGTCATGGCTCATCTGAACCTGCTGAGACTAAATTCATAGCATGGCATGACTCAGGTCAATAATGTCACAATAAGACTGTAGCTCGTCAGGCAGACTTAATCAATAGGTGGTATGCAGTCTGCAGTGAAACCATTTCAGATGTCTTAACAGCACTGCCTGAAAATGTATAAGAAATATTAATGGCAATGTGAGCTAAATTCCAGCCATCAAACGTAGCAGACAAGAATAACTTACTATGAAATATTCACTGTAAGAGAAGGTCATCATCTTTTATTCTCCCAAACTCGGCTTCCTCGAAATGTAAGAGGGAATTATAAAAGTCTGCTGCCGTATTTATTGATGCACTGCTCTTAGCATTAACTTTTCATGGGAAGTAACAAAGGCAGCATGGTGGCACAGTGGTTAGAACATTTGCCTCACGACAAGAAGGTCCTGGGTTCAAGTCCCAGGCATTTCTGTGTGGAGTCAGCATGTTCTCCCCATGCTTGCATGGGGTTTCTTCCAGGTACTCAAGTTTTCACATTAGGCTAATTGGCTGTTCCAAATTGCTCCTAGGTGTGGATGTGTGTGTTGCCCTGCAATGGTCTGGCAAGAAATCTGAAAGAAGGGTGTATACCCTGCCTTTACCCACTGTCAGCCGAGATAGGCTTAGCCTCCCTGCATTCCTTGGAGTAGGATTAAGCGGCTCAGCAAATAAGTGAGTGAGTGAGATGAGAAATAACAATTGTTCTGAACAATTGTTGCTGAATAGTCCCCGATATTCACTGAGCCTGAGGTGAATAACTGTTCTAGTTAGAAGTATACTACACGCAAACTAAATGTTTTCAAACACGAAAACACAAATTAAAATGAGATTCATTCATTCATTTATTTATTTTTAGTGTGATAATGGTCACGTTCAAAGTGTTATTGCGTACAGCCATACTAACTGCTTACAGCCATACCACCCTGAGAACGCCTGATCTTGTCTGATCTCGTCTGCTAATCAGGGTAAGGCCTGGTTAGTATTTGGATGAGACCTCCTGGGAATTCCATGTGCTGTAAGCTTTTTTGGGGGGTCAGCCGTGGCATAGTAGTTAGAAAAGCCGCTTTTGGACCGAAAGGTTGCCGTTTCGATTCCCGAACCAGCAGGGAAAATGTGTGGTGGCAGTGGGGAGTGAGCTGCACCTTACCCTGCCTCTACCTTCATGGCTAAAGTGCCCTTGTGCAAGGCACCTAACCCCCAACTGTTCTCGGGGCACTGCAATGTGTAGCATCCCACACAACAGTGTGTGTGCTCAATGTTTACGTGTGTGTTCACTTTGGTTGGTTTAAATGCAGAAGTCAAAATTTCCCTTGCGGAATTAATACAGAAAAAAGAAAGTTAGTTTTAGTATATACTATATGGGGGAAGTGGTGGCCCGGTGGTGGATGCTGGCTTACTGATCGGAAGGTCCAAGCCCCTACTATCACCAAGTTGTCTCTGCTGTCCCCCTAGTGCAGCTAACTGGGTTATCAAATGCCAGCCATGTCTCTCACTGTTTGTGGTGAGAGGAATGTAAAAGAACCATTGCTGTCATTCGAAAAGACTAGGCTATTGGGTTGCCGTCAGCGTGTTTCTGCCCTGCGATGGCCTGGCGAGCTGTCCAGGATCCGTGGTACCTAATTGGGATTAAGCAGCTTAGAAAATGAATGAATGAATGAATCTTTTATGGTAAAATGTTACATTTTTAAGCATTGTTTTAAGTGGTCATGTTCACTCCATTACATCTTTTGAAACTCATTCAAATGCTTTTTTAGCTTGAATAAAAAAAGACAAAGACCATATATTATGTAGCTTCCTTTATATTTTTTTCAGAAGGCATTTGGTTGGATTTGTAGGATTTTAAAATCAGTGTTTCTGTCTATCATTGTGGCACCCGGAGAGCAGTTGAGGTTCAGGTGCCTCACTTAAAGGCACCTAAGCTGTGAAGGTGGAGGAGCGGGAGGTGCTGCTCAGTCCCTCCACCACCACACATTTTATCTGCCAGTTTGGGAATCGATACAGTAACCTTTTGGTCTCAAACCCATTTCTCTAACCATTAGGCCACAGCTGTCTACAATCATATTTATAATGATATCCACATGTCATGAATAACTTTAGTATAAAACAACAATCAGTCACAGTAAAGACTTTTTTTTCACCCATCTAAGTTATTAAATAGTTCATCAGATTCATTGCAGATTTTTTTTTTTTATAATTTTTATTTTTATATGCCCATACACTTTACATTTTCTCTAGTGTAGCGCCACTATCTGGAAATGTCCATTATCCCAAAATTACACCAATCAGAACACAGCACTCCCATTTATTCATTCATTCATTTTCTAAGCCGCTTAATCCTAATTAGGGTCATGGGGATGTTGGCACTCATTTCAGCCGACTCTGGGCAAGAGCGGCGTACACCCTGGACAGCTAGCAGGGCCATCACATTTACATGTAGTATATGCTAAATCTTTTATTCCTGAATTTAAGAGAGACATCTTTAGACTTGTGCATAAAATTGTCATCTTGTTGTTAATTACCACACTATCCAATACCCCATACATATTTCTTGAAGACAAAGTAGGAAATTATGGTCGTGGAACCCTCTAGCTTGACTGCTTTGATAAATCTAATGTTTCCTTCAATAAAAAAAGAAACAAAGAAAGAAATACTGAGCACGATAGATATTTCACATACAGTGCCTTGCAAAAGTATTCATCCCCCTTGGCTTTTTACCTATTTTGTTACATTGCAACCTGTAATTTAAATATTTTTAATCTGAATTTTATGTGATGGGTCTGTAAAATAAATAATCTAAATTGGTGAAGTGAAATGAGAAAAAAATATTTTCTAAATAATAATCTGAAAATTGTCATGTACATATGTATTCACCCCCTTTTCTATGAAGCCCCTCAAAAGTTCTGGTGCAACCAATTACCTTCAGAAGTCACATAATTACTGAAATAAAGTCCACCTGTGTGTAATCTAAGTGTCACATGATCTGTCAGTATAAACACACCTTTTCTGAAAGGCCCCAGAGGCTGCAACACCATTAAGCACAATGCATCACACCATGAAGACCAAGGAGCTCTCCAAACAAGCCAGGGACAAAGTTGTTGAGAAGTATAAGTCAGGGATAGGTTATAAAAAAAATATCCAAATCTTTGATGATCCCACGGAGCACCATCAAAGCTCATCATAACTCACAAACCGGGCAAGGAGGGCATTATTCAGAGAGTCAGCACAGAGACCGAAGTTAACCCTGAAGGAGCTGCAGAGTTCCACAGCAGAGACTGGTGTATCTGTGCATGGGATCACAATAATCTGTGCACTCCATAGAGCTGGGTTTGATGGAAGAGTGGGCTGAAAAAAACATTACTTAGTATTAAAAATAAGAAGGCACGTTTTGAGTTTGCCAAAAGGCATGTGGGCATCTCCCCTAATGTATGGGGGAAGGTGCTCTGGTCAGATGAGACTAAAATTGAACTTTTCGGCCACCAAGGAAAACGCTATGTCTGGCGCAAACCCAACACATCCCATCACCCCAAGAGCACTATCCCCACAGTGAAACATGGTGGTGACAGCATCAGGCTGTGGGGATGTTTTTCATCAGCAGGGACTAGGAAGCTGATCTGAGTCAAGGGAAAGATAGATGGTGCTAAATACGGGGATTCTTGTGCAAAACATGTTTCAGTCTGCCTGTGATTTGAGGTTTAAATTTTTAAATGTGTTGGAATGGCCTAGTCAAAGCCCAGACCTCAATCCAATTGAGAATCTGTGGTCAGACTTGACGATTGCTGTTCACAAGCAAAAACCATCCAAAATGAATGAGCTGGAGCAGTTTTGCCTTGAGGAATGGACAAAATTCCCAGAGGCAAGATGTGGCAAGCTCATAGAGACTTTATCCAAAGCAACTTGCAGCTATAATTGACACAAAAGGTGGCTCTACAGAGTACTGACTTTAGGGGAATGAATAGTTAGGCACGCGGAAGTTTTCTGTTATTTTGTCCTATTTGTTGTTTGCTTCACAATAAAAGACATGTAAATAGACATGTTCTGTAAATGAAATGATGCAAACCTTCAAACAATCCATTTTAATTCCAGGTTGTGAGGAAACAAAACATGAAAAATGCCAAGGGGGTGAATACTTATGCAAGGCACTATAATAGGAGGAATATTCTACCTGCTCGCCCCTTCCCTTTTTAATAATGTGGGTCTGTCTCAGTGCATTGTTGTATTATAGTGTAATTAACCCAGGTAGATTTCGCTAAAACATAGGATCAAAAAAAGTGAATGCAATATTCACAGGTCGATCTTTTACAATGTAAGACTTCAAGAAGCGAAAACAAAACAAGTCATATATCATTAGCCCTTAGCCCACCCAAGAGTGCTATATTAAAAGGAGTTTCTAAATGATGTAGCCTTGAAAGAGTGTAGGCTGGTGTTTTATTGTCTCCAAAGCAATAACCAACTCAATGTCTATCGAGACAGCAAACTGTACTAATAAGCTTGAGGCCGATACATCTGGCTATTAATTTACTCACAGGACCAATACACACAAAATATATAATATATTCAAAAAATGATTAATGCTCATAAATGTAGTCGGTTTACTGATCTGATTTTATTACTTTCATTTATTCATTCATTCATTTTCCAATATGCTTAATCCTATTCGAGTCACGAGGAGGCTAGATCTAGATCTAGACTTTTTTTCTTCATGTGCACATTTACTGCCTCTTGCCCATGATTTGTCTCATTCTTGTGATCTCACTCACTCTCACTCATTTGCTGAACAGCTTAATCCTATTAGTGTTGCAGGAAGGCTGGAGCCTATCTCAGTCGACTCTGGGCTAAGGTGTGGTGAACAACTCGCCAGACGAATTGCAGGGCCAACTCACACACAGCCACTCACACTCAGACTCACACATAGGGTCAATCTGAAAGAGCCAATTAGCCTACTGTGCATGTTTTTGAACTGTGGAAGGAAACCAGAGCACCCAGAGGAAAGCCATGCAAGCACATAGAAAACCTGAGAACTCCATACAAAAACGCTTTTACCGCGCCTGAGACTTGAACCCAGGACCTTTCTGCTGTGAGGCGCACATGTTAAATACTAAGCCCCTGGTTTTAAATAAATGAATTCAATTGAATTTATATAGTTCTTTTAGCAATAGAAACTGTCCCAAAACAGCTTTAGAGAAATTAAGATTAAGGTTTTTCTTAAATAAGACAGAGGTGGCAGTGCCAAAGAAAACTCTGAGGTGATAAAATTTTTAGAGGAAGCAGACTCAATAGAGACCTCATGCTCTTCTGGGTTAGGATAACTGGGACTAATGGACCGATGTGAGTAGACGTAAACATAAAAAGGTTTTGATCTTTAATGTATCGATATTAGACAGCCCAGCGCAGCAGAAGATGAGTCATAAGTGCTGAGGAAAAAAAGCTGAAGAAGTATCGGGTTGAATCAAACTAGTTCACAGGGTGAAGTAAGACACAGAGCTGGAAGTGTGTCAGGCAGGATCAGGCTCCGGCAACAGAAGTACAGGTATAGCTTGACAGAGAAAAGAATCAAATAATTAGATGTGCTCTTATCCTACACTGGTGTGCGCTTTGCGAGGGTTGAAGCAGAAACTCTGGCAGGTCTATCTGTGACAGCATGACTAAAAGGAAGAACCCGCAGCTGAAACAGGCATGAGGGCGCACTGGAACACTAAGCATCCTGCCACTCTACCAGTAAGCCTGAACAGTCATATAAGAGAGAAAAACATCCCAGTGTAACATAATCTTTATGTCCAAGAACTACCGGATCTGCAACATTACATGAAACACAAGAAAGCTAACAAAATGCCAGACAAAATCACAACTGAACATTCTTGAGGGCATAATAATGAACATCTTAAACCGTCTAGAATAGCACACATCCTGATACTGAAAAAGATGTAAAAAAAGGAGTAGAGAGGACAAGAGGTGGGAAGGTAGATGGATTATTACTGCTGCACGGCACACCTCTGGAGACAGAAATGAGAGCAACTCAAAAGAGAGGGTAGGGAAATGAGAATGAAGACAGAGGGTGTGGAGAGAGAGAGAGAGGGAGGGAGAGAGAGAGAGAGAGAGAGAGAGAGAGAGAGAGAGAGAGAGAGACAGAGCAAAAAAGATAAGTAGTTAGAGTGCATGAAAACTGGGAGAGTGAACATGAAGAGTCTGCAGCAGGGATTTGCATTTAATTACGTGTTTGCATCATTAGAGGCATACAGCGTCAGTGGGACGCCTCGTCATATCCATCCTCACTACCAAATCGGGGAGCGGAAAAAGGGGGGTGGGATGAGAAGCCCATTATCACTGAGGTGGATGTTGTGTGTACAGCCACGCACATCCAGGGTCCTTTCTTTCTCACTGGAACTGTTGTGCCCTCTCTGAATTTTTGTGTCTATACCAGGTATATCCCCTCTTATTGTCAATTTTGTTTCTGCAGAAAAATAAGGCACAGTCTTACGGCTCAGTCCAGACACATCAAATGTCTTCAGCAAACTGTGTGATCAAACACCGCATGCCAAAGCCAGAAGTCAAAACTTCGATATGATGCTTGGCATAAGTGTTTGTAAAGCCCATAGCTATAAAGACATAGATATAAAATTAGTCCATTTCGGCACATCAAGCGAAAGCACGCAATCCACCATCTTAATGTGGTGCGAGTTGGGAGCAAATCTCAGCTGTCAACTGTTTCTGAACAAAATTGAGACTATGTATACATCAAAGTTTCCTTTGCAGTTATGTGATATAACTTTCATGATACAGTAATGAAAAGCTGCAAAATGAAATGAAACAACTATATGAAGTTCATTTGAGTTAACTCACCCATGTGTTTATGGAATATGCTGTAATGTTACATGAGTGCTGCTTTACTGTGATTATTTCTGGCTGAGGTTTATTAAGTGCCCTGTTATCATTTCCCATTTCCCCCTACTTACACTATATAAAACCTGTAAAACAGACACAAGGGAGCAGTAGAATATAACACATCCTATCTCTCCACAGTTAACCAACCAGAGTGTCCTGTAAGAGAGGGGAAACTTATTTCCTTATAGTAAACCGTATTTCCTCCGCAGCGGATTTGAATGTTAGAGGAAATGCTGTGTTCGGGGACTTTCGGAAGATGATGAAACTCTTGCTGCTTATTTCAAATTTGCTCCCACGGGCTAGAGTATTCAAAAGGACATTTTATTAAAAATCCTCCAATAATCTTCTAATCCTTCATTTAAAAAATAATTACTTTTCTGTGTGTCACAGCTTTTCAGAAACTGGGCCCAGAAACATCTTAGAGTCATAACTACGTGTTGTTTAAAAAAGATAATAAAAAACAAACAAAAAAATCCTGTAATAATAAGTGTGAAATCGCATGCCCCATTCCGCCTACAGCTGAAAATTGCCTTGTCCATCCTCCATGTTCATAATCTCATTGTGAGTTATCTGCCTTATTTGTATTTCTTATATAGTGACGCATGAAGAAGTCAGTTCCAGTTACTCTTGGAGGTGTTGAAAACACAGTGGTGGCCTGGAAAAATATGAATTACAAACATAATCAGTCCTGTTTGTCCCACAACATAAAAGACTATACCTTCATCCCAAATATTATATAGAAATAATGACTATTGTTGTTTTTTTTACTTGATTCAATTGTTTTAAAACACATCATTGTTTTATTTTATTATTATTATTATATTAATGGCTCTGTATCACCCATCCTACACTGAGATTTATAATGAATCATTTATTTCTCCTCATGTAATCGTAATACTCATGTTTATTGATTTTATGACTGGGCTAATTGATTTTACTTGACTTATTCATCTCCTTCGATGACATTTTAATGACATAAGTTTACTGATAAATAATTTTACATTTACATTTATGGCATTATGGCCCTTTTCCAAAGTGACTTACATTCATCATTTTTATATTACTGAGCAGTGAAGGGTTAAGGGCCAATAGTGGCAGCTTTTGGGGGTACTGGGGCTTCAGCTGCCAACTTTCGGATCAGTAATCCAGAGCTTCAACCACTGAGCCACCACTGAGCCACCACTGAGCAACAAGTGAGCCAACACTGCCCTTGGTCAATTTTCTGGTCATTTTTTTCTACACTTTCTTGTTTGTATGTCCTTAACATTTTTTAAATACTTCAAGCTTAGATATAAAGAAGCACAAAAACCGTCTGCATAGCTTGGTTGAATTATGTATGAGAGTTGAGTTTGGCTTTCATCAGATTTTTTTTTTTTTTTTTAAAGATAAACAAATAAATAAATAAATAAATAAGCACACACTGAAATTTTAAATGGTTATTCTGCCCAAGAGAGCTTGAAATTATTTAACTTTTAAATATAATTTATATAATTAATTATTTAAAATGTCTTTTAAACTCATTTTGCTCTCTGAGTTTCCCTTTTCTTACTTTTCTCCAAGCCAGTACACATCACACTTCTAACGGATAACAAAACGTTTTTGCTTTTTTTTAAGTTCTTTTCCTCCTCTAATTGAAAAATGGCTAATAAATCCTCCCAGGGTGAAAAATTTTCATTTTTTTATGGATTTCTGACATCAAATAAGATCCATACAGGATGCGACAAGTGACAAGCAACCATGCAAAGTCAATGATGAGAATTTTTCTCAAGCAATACAAAGTGGGCAGGCAACTAAGCTTAACTTTTGAGCAATAACCAAGATGTCATTGATTGACAGGTGCAGTCAAACACTGAGTTCCCCAAAACCTTTTCCTATTTGCTACTTTAGACCGTGTAAAATAGGCGATTTCACATGCAGTTCAGCGGCAAATTGATTCGTGCGTCGTTCGTCGCTAAGTGTGTGAGTAAGGTGGTTATGTTTTCATCAGTCAGGGTTAATTTACTTGTTTATTTGTCTATCTGATTGACTGTTGGCAAATACCAATCCATAGTTTTTGGGAAATCTATCTGAATATTTTGTGATGGGTAGGTCACCCAGTGCTCCCTCCAGCACTCAGTGGCTCAGGAATACTATGTCCTACCTGAAGCTTAAAAAGGTCTCTAATTTTAGAGGAATTTTTTTGATAATTGGCTATCCTTTTTGTCATACTGCAAGTCTCTGTAACCTCTTTAATCAGGATACGAAGCTTTGATGTCAGCCCAAGTTTCATCCAGATCTGATCCAGATTACACATTTAGCAGCAATTTGTGAGCCTCCTGATGAAACCTGCTATCTCCATTTTTGGTCAAAATGAGATTACGCATGAATAAAAATTAAGATAACCCTCTGCGTCTACTTGAAAAATCTGGTGGCCCAATTTAGATGTTTAGGGGACACACACACACACACACACACACACACCAGGAGGCTGACAAATTTAAATTTAACATTGGAAATCCTTTGTTGTTGTTGTTGTTGTTGTTGTTGTTGTGGTAGTACAGCAGGCCCAGCAGGGGGTGCTGTGTACTTAATTTTTTATAGCTTGGTGGAAGTTTGCACTCTACATGCTCTTGTATGTCACATGTTATCCCTGTGACTGTCTTTTCTCTTTGCTAAAATATTATTTACTAAATATTTCAAGGCATCAGCTCTCTTCAGACCCATTTATTGTTGAGTTTTGTTTAAGGTCACATTTTAAAAATCATCATTCATCAAATCAAGGATTTACAATCTCACTGATTGTACTTAAATAAGCCACTTTATAATTTTTTCAGCATTCTGAGTCTACCCTGTACCTTGATTCTTAGTGACAAAATATACTTCAAATGCAAATATAACCAACTTTTTTCAATCAAACAATTAACTGTGAATCTCAGGGTGAACATTTCCCCACAATCTATTGGAAAATTATTTCAAACCCCCACCCAAACCGCCCCCACCTCCAGCCCCCCCCACCTGCCAACAAATGGGTCTTTCTCCTCTCTGATTCCTTTATTATTATGAGTGTCATTATGGTTATTATTATTATTATTATTATTATTATTATTATTCCACACATTCATATTATTCTTCATCTTTCGTCAGCTTTGAACTTTACATTCTCTGTCATTCAAGCTCATTTTTTCTCCTCCGCTCCAGCATAGTTTAGTATAAATGGTGTCAGTCATGCTATGCCTCTGGCCTGGTGATGATACATACAAAGAGTCACGCATGCACAAACACACACAGACATACACACATATATGCGCACACACAAACACACGCATACACACACTTACACAAAACTCCCAGCTGGTTGCTTGTAGTAGGTGGAGCGGGGAAAGCCTGTTCATCCAGTCATGCAGTGTTAGTGTGGAGGTGGAAAGGGAGAGAGGGATGCGGTATCCAAAACTTGAAAGCAAGTGGAGGCGGTGTTGAATAACATGGACATCCTCAGGCTCTTCATGTTTTCTCCACCTATCTGCTTGTCTGTCTGTCTGTCACTTTGTCTGCCTAATGCTGATGTCATTTTATATTAAGAACTTTTTATTGTGCTTGGCTGGAGCACATAGGCAGATATTAAACTACTGTCCGGTACATTTAAACTACAATAAACTACAGTAAACATAAAACAAGATATAAACAGTGAAAATGTGTCTTTAAAGTTCGAACAGTGCCCTTAATGTAATCTATCAGACTCTGACTTTCTTTACCCCACTTTAGTCTTAGTACTTACATATTCTCTCATGTGTTACTGGTTTATGATTCATTCATTCATTCATTCATTCATTCATTTGCTGAACTGCTTAATCCTACCAGGGTCGCAGGGAAGAGGGGGCTAGAGCCTATCTCAGCCAACTCTGGACAAAGGCAGAGTACATCCTGAACAGCTCACCAGACCATCACAGAGCCAGTACAAACACAATCATTCACACTTACACTTTCACAGAGGGGCAATTTGGAACTGCCAATTCGCCTAACATGCATGTGTTTAAAATGTGGGAGGAAACCGGAGTACCCAGAGGGAACTCACAGGGAGATCATGCACAGGGAGAACATGCAAACTCCACATAAAAACACCCAGGGGTGGGATGCTGATGAGAGATACATACGTCTTTGGACTGTGGGAGGAAACCTCGCCAAGCTAACCGATCCACCACCGTCCCTCCCTGGTTTATGATTAAGTTTACAGTAAACACACAACTGGTGAAAGCATGAATATAACTTTAGTTAAACGATGAAGGTGGACTATGATGCTTGGGGTATTGGATGGAATATTTTTGCAGATTATTATTATGTAATATTTTTGTACCAAGCAATCACGTGTTCTCCTATTAGAAATTGTTATAAATAAAAACCCTTAATTTTATTTAATCGAGCCCTTTAATAACCATGAAGGGTGCACGGTAGGGACCCGACTTGAACTTGGAGAACCAGGGCTCTAGAGTGATACAGACTCTCCTCTGTAAAGCATGACCACATGCATCCAAAAGCCTCTCACTATGCAAGAAAACCGGTTCCAAATGATGTCAAGAAACCGCGCGCACACTTCTCTCCGGTCTCCTCCTCCTCTTCTTCTCGGTCCAGTCATCCTCATGGGCTGGATGCCCGCTCTCTCCCGTCCCCTCCCTTTCCCGGTGTCTGTCTCGTGCGCGCGGCTCAGTCAACGTAAACGCGAGTCTATAGACCGACCAATCTGCGCACAGTCCGACTTCCCTCTAGCCTTATCGGTTGCGCGCGCTCTCGAAGATCCGACAGTCACATGCATCCTCTACTCCTTGCGCCCATGTGCGCGCGTGCGTTCTCTTGGGTTGCCAGATTGGCTGAACTTTTTTCCCACATCCATTCATACTTTAAAACACTGTATAAAATCAATACAAGCCAATATGAAGCCACACATTTTCATATAAAACATTATATCCAACTTATATGGAAAGTAAAGATTGATAGCAAAACAGTCAGAATTATTTAAGGCTTCACCCAGCACCCTACCCGTACCTATTAATCCAATTATTGCTGGTAGGAACAATGTGAAGAAATCTGGCAACACCGCCCCTCCTCTTCCGTTCTTCCACCCCCTCGCTCGAGCCTGACCCGGTGGATGACGTAGGAGAGATTCCGTGGTGCCCACCGACGTAGGCGCCGCGCCGCCGGGCGACTATAAAGGGGAGCCGGTGCGAGCTTTCGGCACTCGCTCTCATCAGTCGCTCCGACTCAGGAACCAGAGCATCAGCGGAGATAGCAAGGAAACCCTCGCCTCCTTAAGGCTAACTCGCTTTCGACTTTGGTTCGGAATGGAAACTTCTGTCTTTACGCGGAGCCGACGAAGCTCCATGGCGCACGACTTTAAGAGTGAGTACCAAAGACCGTGGCATTATTTCTAAGGCTGTACTGTATTGCAAGTGTCTCATGTCTTCAAATGTTGCTATTCCCTTGATTACTGTATTTTAAATACTTTGTGAAGCATTTTTTATTAGTAAAAAGTTAAAGGGTTGTGTTTTACGCAAAGTGAGGATGCAACTCCCAAAGCTGTGAGAATCCTTTTTTTGTTTGTTGCTGATTTCTTTGCTTTGTAAACATTTAGTCTACAGATGTTCACGTTCAACTATTTCTTCATGTTTTTGAAAGATGCATTAGAACTTAAAACTTGCTTTAGATCTTGGAGAGATCCCTTCCTGCATGTGTTTTTCTCCAACCCATGTGTCCGTAAGCCAACACACCTCTTTAGCTGATCAGGACCTTTCTAAGGCAATAATCAGATGATCTTTTGCATAACTAGGCTCGCAGCCAAAGTCTCCAGGAAGGTAGCTCTCCAGGAACAGGGTTGGAGACCCCTGCTTTAGATGCTTCATTGTGTCCCTTTAATGTCGTCGTTTTGAGTTTCAAATATTTTCTGAGCAGTGATTTTACAGTCTGAGTTCATTTCCTGATGGCACATGGTATGTATGCTTTCCTAGGTGGTTTATCGCTCTGGCTGGTGGTCTGGTTGGTTGTGGTTAAGCCTGCACCTGTGCAGAGTTGTCCACACCTGTGTGTGTGCTACCCATCTCCCATGACCGTGAGCTGCCAGGCGCAGAATTTCACCTTCGTGCCCAGCGGTGTCCCTTATGAGTCACAGCGCGTATTTCTGCAGAACAATCGCATTACAGAGCTGAGAGTGGGCTCCTTTGGCTTTGGGACTCAGGTATGTGAGTCTACAATAAAGTTAGTGAGACTATGCAAGTGATTTCACTTGTAATTCAATAAGTGTTCATTTATTCCCTTTTAATGATGATCTATCTGCTCTTCCTCTTGCACTTCTCATCACTTCCACTTCTATTCACATTCCTCACTACTTCCCATCTCTCACTGTTCTGTCTATCTCAACTTTCTCTACTCAAACCCATGCTTCCTTCACCACCATCTGATCTTTTATAACTTTCCCTTCCTTTCACCACTTAATTTTCTTGCTCATCCTACCTTGTTTATTCTTTTCTTCACACCCATAATTTCACCCCCTTTGCCGCCATTCTTATTTCCTTCACCCTCTCCACCTTCTTTCTTGTACCATCTCTCTTCTTCTCTTCAGGTTCTGTGGCTCTTCTCCAACAACATTACCTGGATCGAGGCTGGTGCTTTCAGTGAGCTGCGTGATCTGGAGGAGCTGGATCTGGGTGATAACGCTCACCTGCGTCGTCTGGAGGGCGGAGCTTTCCGTGGGCTCGAGAAGCTGCAGAGCCTGCACATGCATCGTTGTCGTTTGGCCGCCCTCCCCCACGACATCTTCCACAAGCTCTACAGCTTGCAGTATCTCTATCTGCAAGAGAACCAGCTTCATTTCCTCCAGGATGACCTGTTCGCTGATCTTATCAACCTCAGCCAGCTCTACCTGCATGGCAACCGCATCCGCACTCTGTCCGAGAATGTGTTTCGTGGCCTGGTCAACCTGGACCGCCTGCTGCTGCACGACAACCGCATCCGGCAGGTCAACCGCCGCGCCTTCCGTGATCTGGGCCGCCTCACCATGCTCTTCCTTTTCAACAACTCATTGGCTGAGCTCCCTGGCCAGGCAATGCGCGATGTGGAGTCCATCGAGTTCCTGCGGCTCAACAACAACCCCTGGACCTGTGGCTGTGAGGCTCGCCCACTCTGGGAGTTCTTCAGGTCCAACCGAGTCTCTAGTTCCGAGCTTCTCTGTGCATCTCCTTCTCCCCGCCGTGGCCTGGACCTTCGCTTCCTGCGTGAGATGGACTTTGCCCTGTGCCCCCTCCCAGACCCTGGCTCCCTGGCTGGCAGCACTACCACTACCTTCAGCACCAAAACCCGCTGGTGGTTCTCCAAGCACAAGCCTCTCAGCTCCACCAAGGGCATCTTTGAGAAGAGCTCAGAAACCGTGAAAGCCCACCCCTTCTCTGGTGGAAAACCCTCAATCACATCTACATCTACGAAGTATGAGCTGGGCGAGGAAGAGGCGCTGCTTCCCAAGTTGGACAAAGAAGAGTATTGGGCCAACTATGGCAATGAGGATGCAGGTATCACCTCGCTGCGCTGCTTCGAATTGGAATGCCCTGACTTTGACACCCTCCCCCCCTTCTCTTCTTCGTCTTCTTCCTTACCTTCCACTCTATTGCTAGTTTCTATGTCTGTCATGACTGTATCTATCCATCTCCTATTTGGCTGAATCTTTATATCATAATAAGGGATCGCAATCCCTCATTTCTTCTTCCCCTCTTTGGAGGAGTGAAGACCCCTTTACTCAACCTAACTCTCACATACCTGATTCCTGTTTAACTTCTACCTAACCTGTATCTCTGTTCTGTTCAGTTTGAGCCTCTAGGCTATCTAGGCAACTAGAGGGCACTCCACTGATTTAGGATGCAGTAGGGGAAGCAGGGAATTCAGGGCAGGTACTGCAGTGCAGGCCATTATCACAATGGAAGGTAATGATAGCTACTACCGGAGGGCTTGGTTAGTCAACAGGTACACTGTCCTCCTTCCTTGTGGACTTTTCATATATATCACAGTCTGTATGGACTGGGGATATATAGTTCCATCTTAGGTTTATGTACAACATTTGTATACTTTTGCCTTTTTGGCTGCCATTAGTGCTATTTTGGCTGTTGTAAATGCTGCTTGTGGTGGTCCTATGACTATAACTGTCTTTATAATTGCAGCTAATACTGTTACTCAAAGTGCTACAATTTCAGTGCTGCTATTGGCACTGCTTACAGTAATGTTAGGTAGACATACAAGAATTCAAACACTTTACTGGTTTTATCAGTTTTTAAGAGTTTTAATAGTTTGGACTACATTACAACTTTAATCAATAGATGGACTGTCCAATGTCAGTCATTATATAACGGATGTCAGAACACATCACACCAATCAGGGAAAGCAGAGCGATGGCTTGTGAAAGCACAAAGGCGTTAGCAGTGTTCAGGGAAAGGTGTATGTAAGAATAGTGATAAATGAGAGAGAGAGAGAGAGAGTATGACACAATATTTCTAAGAGAAATGCAGGAACATGTCTTTTGTCTTCTCATTTGTCTCTTAACAGCAATTCAGTCATCAGTACCAGCCTGTAAATATATCATGGCATCATTAACAGGAAAGCTATACATTAAGCAATGAAACAATCTCATGTTTACTGAACTGTTGTTTGTTTACTGATCTCTGATTGGTTCAGGATGTGACTGATGTCTGTTAAATCTGTTGGCAGAAATTGGTAAGACCAACCTGTCAGTAAGAACTGGTGTGTATGGATTTGCATCATGTCTTTTATGTGAAACTTTGTCATGGACATGTATTTTTTTTTTTATCACTTTTTTCTCGTTTTCAAATATAAACCAATTTGTCTATTAATCTTCTCACTGTGAGACTCTCCTTTTAACCTCTTAGGGCTTTGAAGCATGTATGACTTCATAGCTTTAAAAAAAACTTTATGTGAAAACCTCATAACAAGACAAGAACCAACCTGCATCCCCCAAAAGGGGACCACTGAGCTAACCCAGAGACTTTTAGTCAATGGATAAATAAAATAATAAAACGTAAAAATCAAAGGTGTAAAAAAGGTGTAGAAATCTTAAAATCAGTAAGAATGAACACCAAACCTTAAACAGTGTGACTGGACTGATAGTAGGAGAAAGGGAGTTGGCTAATGTGTAGATATTTGGGACATTGTTCAACATCAGAAACCGTTGTGTTAGCGAACATTATCAATGATATCAGGGTATTAGATTGAAGGGTGAAGATGGCAGTTGAGCTTCTGTTGGGTTTGTTTGGATTATCTACCTTCAGTGTCTTCAAACTCATGTATTAGTGAGGATACAGTTTCTCTTCACAAACATTACTCCTCAAAATATTTGCCTTTTATCCTTCTCTAGATGGGCCACACGAACACTTACCCTATTCCCCACTCTCTTGCTGTCTTCTGCCTGAAGAGATGACAAGCACCCAGCAGTAAGAGAAAGAGAGGAAGAGACAGGTATAGAGGGGATTGGTTGACTTTAATGTATAACAGAAATGGACTGGTTAAGGTGAAGGGAGCAAGGACATATGAAGAGAACAAGAACGAAAGAGTGTGTGTGTGTGTGAGAGAGAGTGAGAGAAAGTGGGCGTATAAGGCAGTGGTGGATGTGGGTGGCAGAGTGAAATAAATAAATGCTCAGAGAAAAATAAAGACACCCACTGAGATAGAAAAAAAATAAACTTCATGTCCTGCAGCTTCTTGTGTTGAGGAGCAAACCACTCAGAGAGGTATGACGGAAGAGAGAAATTGATATATGGAGCCTCAGATTTCATTTTGGTGGCACCTTGGCATAGTGGTTAGCATGTCCACTTCACATCACGGAGGTCTTGGGTTTGAGTCCCAGCCTCGGGCATTTCTGTGTGGAGTTTGCATGTACTCCCCGGGTTTGCATGGGTTTTCTCTGGGTACTCCGCTGTCCTCCCACAGTACAAAGACATGCACATTAGGCTAATTGGCTGTTTCAAATTGCCCTTAGGTGTGAATGGTTGTCTGTGTGTGGGTTGGCTGTGCAGTTTATTGTTCAGGGTGTACCTTGCCCTCTCCCAGTGTTGGCTGAGATAGGGTAGTAGGATTACGCGGTTGGCAAATGAAATGAAATGAGGGTTTATTTGAGCAGTATTTGCCCATCTTTTTACTGTCTTTTCACAACAGTTTGGAATGATCTCATGACAAAGTTAGTCTGTGTATTCTTTATTTATTTTCTGTGATGTTATGCGTATGAAGCAAACAGCAGCTATAAGGGTATGGTCAAACTGCAAAGAGGTGCTCTCGAGTAACCTTGGTATTTTTTTTGTCCAAGGTTCTCACAGATGACCAAAGCTTAGTTATACCTTCAACCCAGTGTGTGTGTGTGTGTGTGAGAGAGAGAGAGAGAGAGAGAGAATCGGTGAAGCAGTGTCAACAAATAAGTGCTGTCATTTCAGCAAAGAGAAATAAATGACTATCTGTGCTTGTGAACGTAATTTTGTGTGGGAGTCTTTATTATCTGGAAGCTATCCAGTGCTCTAGAGCACTTGAGTACAATTCACATGTTCACAGTCATACACACACACACACACACACACACATACACGCACACCCACGCACACTAATACAGACAAAATGATTATTTAAAAAGGAGTTCAACAACTTGTACACACTCAGAAGCAATAGAGTTCTGTGTGCCTGTCTCTCTCTCTCTCTCTCTTGCTCTCTCTCTTGCTCTCTCTCTCTCTTTCTCTCTCTCTAGCTCTCTTTCTCTCTCTCTCGCTCTCTCTCTCTCTCTCTCACTCTCTCTCTCTGTATAAAATATCCTAGATAGCGCCTGTAAATTACAAGGCCAAATATCACTCTCTCAGCATGTGCCAAGCAAACAGTGCCCCCTCACCAACCCACTCACCATCTGTGAGTCTACTGGCCAATAGCCACGCCAGTCAACAAGTAAGACACAATGGATTGGCTGAAGAAGGAGGAGCATGCTGACGATTGATGAATATTAGTGACGTTCGCTGGTGACTCATCGGCTAAGTGAATGGAGTGAATGAAGAAAGGAGAAAGTGAGAAAGATTTGGGGGGGGGGGGTGAAGATGATCGTTTTCAGAGAGCGGAAGTTGGGACTTGTCAGAGTGAGCTGTGAGCTGGAAGTTTGCCCTCATGGGAAAAGTACGCACATAAAGTGTAATGTTGTTTCCACTCAAAACTTTCAGCATTCACGTCACACTGTAGTTATTGATCTCTCGCGCTCTCTCACTCGCTCTCACACACACACACTTACTTATTACTGCACTTTTTGTGTAACTGTGTGCATGAAGCTGTACATTTTTTTTTACATTTGTCTTTAAAAATAGACGCACAGGAACACACACTCACACACATCATTCAACATACAGAACGATCCCAGCAAATTGGCAATGATTTGCTCTCGCTGTGCTAAATATTAGCATAAATGTTAATACTTTATCATATTTTATCTCACACAAACATCCCATCTCTCTCTCTCTCTCTCTCTCTCTCTCTCTGTCCTTCCCTTTTTCTCTCCCTCTCTTTCTCCACCTCTCTTCTCTACCCTCTCTCCCTTTCTCCACTATCTCTCTTCCTCTCTCCCCTTCTTTCTCTCTCTACCTCTCCACTCTTTCTCTCCACCTCCCCCCTCTCTTTCCCTCTTCCTCCCACCCCACCCCCCTCCCTCCATTTCTCTAGCCTGCTATCACATTCTTACATTTTCTCACCCTCCCTCCTTTTGATGATTTACGTCAGTATCTTCATCTCTTCTTTCTGTCTTTGATTCTGTTTGTTCATACATTTTCTCCACCTTCTATCTATCTATCTATCTATCTATCTATCTATCTATCTAGCTAGCTAGCTAGCTAGCTAGCTAGCTATCTATCTATCCATCTATCTATCTATCTATCTATCTATCTATCTATCTATCTATCTGTGTGTCTGTCTGTCCATCGGTCAGTCTAATCATTAGTTGTATTTTGCTCTGCAGTTCTGAGCATGTGGTCATCAAACTGGAAAAGAAAAGCTTTATTTTTATTTCTTTGTCTGTCTGACTGTCTGTGTTTGCCTTTGTCTTCTAGGTGTAATTATGTGTTCATTAAAAGTAAACCTTGGTTGTCTTTACCCCCCTCAGGCTATGTGTCAAGCAATTTGAGCTCCGGCTATTGAACAGTTTCTCATTATCTGTGTGTGTGTTTCCTGCATTTGTCTCCCTAATGCCAGAAGGAAACTGGTAGAAAAAGAGAGTGAGAGAGTGAAGCCAGACCTGAGTGGGTGTGATTTTTAAAGGTCCAACATTTTTCCATTGTTTCACCCCATAGCACACATTGGGCTGTTTCATCTTCTCTAAATCTGATACTCACCGAAATACCCAAACTACTGTATATAGCACACAGTTCCAGTGATCAGAAAAGAGAGGAAAACGTAAAAAGGACAAATGTGTGCTAAAAATGGATAGAATTTAAGAAAGGGAGAAGAAGATGAGGAGAGAGGGAAGCAAGAATTTTGAGTCACATTCTGGAAAGGTTTAATCTTTAAAAAAAATAGCAACAAACAAAGAAAAAACTCACACCTTTGGAAGTCTTATGAAGTGACACACTTTTTAAAACCTCCCAAACACACACACACACACACACACACACACACACACACACACACACACACACACACTCTCTCTCTCTCTCTCCCTCTCT
>JAOUQZ010000039.1:23703252-23745950 GCA_028564935.1 Neosilurus hyrtlii
ACACACACACACACACACACACACACACACACACACACACATATATATATATATATATATATATACACACACACACATATATATATATATATCTGTATGTGTGGGTGGGTGGGTGTGTATATGTATATATGTGTGTGAATATATATTTGCACCATGTTCATAAAATAACTCTGAGTTGTGGTGTTTAATTGAATTCACGACTGAATTATATTTTACCTTTAAAACGAAACCCGTCTGCAAAAAAAAAAAAGTTTGAGAACCCCCGAATGAGTTCACAACCTCATTGAATATTCACATTAGTGGTTTCTGATTGGTGGACAAAATAGATCAGCACATTTCTGACCAATGGGCTTTCTGAGGGCGGAGACACTCACTCGTGGAAACTAAAAGCTGCAGTGAACGGAAAATATTATATTGGCTTAGAAGAGAAAAGTGTAGCTTAGCTGTATGCTAACTGGAGTTTTACAGTAGGACGCGGTACATAATGTAGCCGTCTGAAAGAACACACTATTGATGTCCATTTTATTTTGAGAAAACTGTCAGCAAAGGAGTGAGCAGTGCTGTCCTTACTCGGTGAGCTGAGGAGTTGGCAGACCTAGCTAGCAGGCTAGCGGGACAGCCATTGAGAGACCCACCACCACCCAAAGAATCCGATTAAAGCCATTAGATCTGATCGGATAGATGATAGAGCCCGTGTTTTTAATTGTTTATAAATCAACCAGCAGCGTGTGAAGGGTGTGTATGGACTGACAGGTAAGATACTGGTCTGCTTATGTTATTTCAAGCTGTATGAAAACGGACGGATGGCTAGTTATGCTAATGTTTGACAACTAAACTAGCATCTTCATGTTTAACAACAAAGTGAATAAATCGGATTGTTTATCTGATTGTTGTTAATTCTGTCAGCATAAATACCGCAGTTGTGTGTTGCAGATTGTTCAACATGTGTTTATGAACAAACAGTGAATACTTTGGAAACTTGAACTCTTAAGCTTGCATGTTATTCCATAACCGGAATATAAACACAAACCTGTGTTTACATTTACTAATACACGCGTATTCGTTTAGCTTGTATTTTAATGCATTTCTGATAGAGAGAGAGACTTGACAGGCTTCTTCTTCGTTAGTTAGCATCCTCTCTAGATGGTGATGTTATCTTTGCTAACTGCTTGTTGTGTGTAGCTTAATTTTTCTGCCCCCCTGTGCAGAATTAGCATCATTATTAAGTTCTTTATTGCTAGTAATGCTCACTAATCCTGGTTCATCGTTGTAGTAAGGCTATTTAATGTTCTGAATAAATGAAATGGTGAAATAATGCTAGGAGTCCGTAGGCTAAGCGGGTTTTCTCCGGCTAGCTACACCGGCCTGTGAAACGCCTCTGATTTACGCCCCTTATTTAAACATTACGTGTGATTTTACTTTTTATTTTGGTCAGTTTTATTAAGACGTCGTGGTTTTCTTTGACAGCGTTGAATGTGGCTGGTTGAGGAACAGGTTTTTGTTTGTGGTCAGGTTAATCATCTCCACCCAGGTGGGCCCTGGTTTCCTCGCCGGTATTTGGCTGAGCGTGTGTCCGCCCTGCGTGCTCTCTAATGCGGTCTGGCTTAGCTCGCGCATCCGCTTCGCCTCCGGGGCCCTGCTGCGGCGAAACACACCCAAAATACACAAACACACTCTTACTCTCTCTCTCTCTCTCTCACACACACGCACACGCACACACACACACACACACACACACACACACACACACACACACACACACACTCTCAGTCTTTCTCTCTCACACACACACAACACGGTCGACGCTATTTTCATTTCCAAGACCGGATGTAATGTAAACGTAGCAGAGGTTTCTGATCTATTTGTTCAGGTTTAGAATAAATCACGCCAGTTTTGTGCGATATTATCATTTGGACCCCGATGCCACTGCTGATCAAACATAGTATTGCAATTTCCGATATATGAACCATAACTAAGAGCAGTTATTATTATTTAACATTGGGAACACACATTATATTGTGCTACATTGTTGTAGTTATATTTTTGACACCTCCTTGGTGTACGACCTCATGTCCAGGAACGTACCTCAACATTCATTCGTTTTCTGAACCGCTTAATCTCAGAACCGTCTAATCTGGCGCCCATCTCCGGGCGAGGGCAGAAACACGCTGACGGCTATGCAGCTTACTCTTGATGCAAATCAGCAATGTTTTTTTTGCTGTTGGGCCATGAGAGACATGGCCAGCATTTGATAACCCAGTTAGCTGCACTGGGGGGACAGCAGTCGATAGTGTGTCTTGAACCCCCGACCTTGGGATCAATAATCCAGCACCCTACCACCAGGCCTCACAGCACAAATTTAAATTTTGATACCTTTTTTTGTTCCCAATAACAATACTTGACCTTTCCGGTACCTGCCGATAACCATCGGATACCCATGCATTAAAAATATCTGTATTGGTTTTTGGTGACAGTTGTGCACCTCTTGCCCTGTATAGAAATGTAAACATGAACACATGTAAAGAATGAGAATGCCTTAAATCTATATGAACAACTGTTGAAGCAGAGCTGTAATTTAGAAAATGTATGAGTCTTGAATGTAAACTTTTCTACAGTAGCTTTAAGTAAGCAAAACTTGTGCAGTAGCATTTTCAAAGATTTTTAGAGGAGAGACACGCACACAGCAAAGGAGGGCTTGGGTTCTAGTCCCGTGGGCAATTCTGCATGGAGTTTGCATGTTTTCCCCATGCTTGTGTGGGTTTCCTCCCGGTACTCTGGTTTCCTCCCGCAGTCCAAAGACATGCACATTAGGCTAATTGCCCTAATGTGTGAATGTAAGGGCAAGTGGTGTTGTGTGTTGCCCTGGCAAGCTGTTCAGGGTGTGTGTGTGTGTGTGTGTGTGCGCCATAGGGACATTATACCCTGTATACTCTGTATACTGACATTATACTCTTCTATGTGCACACACACTCGAAGCAGTGGGTAGCCACATTTGTGCATCTTGAGAGCAGTTGGGGTTAGAGGCTTTGCTCAAGGGAACTTCAGCTGGAGGAATGGGAGGATGCTGCTCACTCCCCCGCTTTGCTTTATAAAATTTCAGGTGTTGAATTTGACAACACTTGTGTGACCCCTCAATACTGTTATCTTCTGTAACAAACACGCTGCTGTTTTATTGGTAGGAGGCTACATAGTTAATCATTTTGCTAACTATGGCCAGTGGAAGCTACAAACAGAAGTTTTCTATTCTAGTTTTTGTAAACAGAAGCTGGTTAGATCAGCCCAGGGAATTTTCAGAAGAAGAACCGATTTCCAGGATTGAAAACAGCAATAGTGTAAAACCACTGTTTTATCATGAGGTATAAATTTGGCTACCCTATGATACCAATATGGCGTTTTTTTCTGGATCCGATGCATATCTGATATGGGTTCTGGCATAATTCTGTGTATTATACCCCTAAAACAGTTTTGCAAACCATGACAAAAACTGGGCTTCTTGAAAACTAGTATAGGCAATTTTTTTTAGTTACTTTTCTTTCCTTGAAATTCTCTGTACACCCTGTTTTCAGTTAAAGCTGAAGTTTGTCTGTCGCAGCTGCAGGGCTTTAAAAAAAACCTGTGTTCACTCATTTCATTTAGTCTGTGTGAAATAACGTGCATGTCTACCTGCTACTCCGTGTACACTCGGGCACATCCGCATAATTTTTCCCAAGGCTGGCACAGATATTGCTAAAGCTAGCAATCTTTTGGATGGCTGTGACTGCTAACAACAGCCTTGTTTTTCGTCTGTGTTGGTTATGATAATGTAAGGTGGTTTCCTGCATTGGGTAGTTGGATGTGATGTGTAACGTGGTCTCATCCTCAGGCGGTAGTCAGGCACTGCAGGTTCATGTGTTTTGGAGGAGGGGCTTTGGACATAGGACTTAATAAAGGGGTGGGATTTAAATATCTAGCATATACCTGCTGGTTTCTCCAATGCTGTCTATATGTTTAAATGTGTTTAATATCATTTAGAGTTGTTTTGAACAAATCTGCTTATCAACCCTCAGCCAGTAATGGCTGGAGGGGTATTTTCTTTGGCTCGGCGGGCAGGCAGCATGACAATAACTTTGTCGTGGCCATTGCTCAGCTCATGCACAGGCCAGCTTTCTGAAATGTTTGCATAGGCACTCCCTATGACCTGAATCTGTCTGTAGGTAGCTAATTTGCATATGTGACCTTTGACCTTGGCACAGTAACCTTGAACATTGGCAGTGGTGGCTTAGTGGTTAAGGGGATGGGTTACTGATCCGAAGGTCAGCCACTGTTGGGCCCTTGAGCGAGACCCTTAACCCTCAGTTGCTCAGCTGTATAAAAATTATAATGGCTCTGGATCAGAGCGTCTGCCAAATGCTGTAAATGTAAATGTTGAACATATAAAGTTTGTCTGGGCCATTGCTCGGCTCGTATACATTATAGCGTTCTGAAATTTTGCATAGCCACTCCCTATGACCTAAACCTGTGTATGGGGTCTCTAATTTGCATATGTGACTTTTGAACTTGGCACAGTGATCTTGAACATATAAAGATTGGCCGGGCCATTGCTCGGCTCATATGCATCACAGCTTTCTGTATAATTTTGCATAGGCACTACCTATGAGTTAAACCTGTGCGTGGGGTGGCTACTAAAATGTCGATTGTCCGAAACTGTTCGTATGGCTTTTGTCCTCCGTGCACTTGAGGCATCCTGGATGAGGGGTTACAAGGTCATGTAAAAGTGGACTACATGTATATTGTGCTTATTAATTCTGTCTGTATTGCAGAGGATTTTAAATTTTTGATGTGGCTCTAATTATCCAACAAAAACAACAACTGGTTTACTAAGAATGGGCGTTACCCAATTGCCATGTGAACAGTAATACTACCACCCACACACTCGTGAACAATGACATGCATACACGCTAAACAGTAAGCCTTTATTTTCATTGTGTTTTATGCTATAAAATACGCTTGTCCACGTTTGCTGTTGGCATTTCAGAGTTAAGCTTCAGTTTGAGATGTAGCATGCAACATCTCCGTTTGTACAGAAATGGCAGATATCGCATATGTTTCACAGCACCAAACCATTTGCATACTTACTGTGATGTCGGGTGTAGAGTACTGCATAGTAACCTCTTCGCAGTGGGACAGATGCATCATGATATGTCAACAGTGCTGGCCCTGGGCCTTTTTTTTACTTTGTATGGTGATAAGTTTAAGCTTTTAAACTAGCAGCTAATCCACAATCATGATGATGCAGCGTATCAGCCATGTGGAGAGTAAGTCTGATGATTACTGTTCAATAATTCTCTGGAATTCTTAATACTATTTGGTCGTCAAGGCACTTGGTATCATCAAACATTACAGTTTAACTTTTCTGTAGGCGTTGTGAAGCATCAGCGTGGTGATACCGTGTTTAAATAAAGACTTGAAATGATATAATATGAAGTGTGTGTTTTTGATTGAGAGTGTGTGTTGAAACTAATGAGCAGCTGCATCCAGTGCTGAGTTTGATGTTGCAATAGCGTTTGCGTTTTTTTTTTTTTTCTTTCTTTTTTTTTTTTTTTCTTCCTTTGGCAACATTTACTTGACGGTACCAGGCTTTTGGATGTGTGCGCATAATCCTCATAAAATCATTTATATATAAATGTGCTTGTAGTCATCAGAACCATCAGTCAGATCTTGTGCCCGCCTGGATAAATATTCTTTTACTACCAGAAAAGATGGGCATCATGATGATATTCTGTAAGTATAAACTGTGATCACTGTAGCTAGCTTTCTTTATTGGATTTGTTTCATATGCAAATCTGTAAACAGGTCTCGGAGCAATGAAGGAATAAATCCGCTCTTGGTTATTCATTAGCTTCCATTTGCACACGCTGGGTTTCATTCCATGCTTTTAACTCTGGGTTTCCTTTCGGGGGTATGTGTAGTGTTTATGCAGTGTCTTTTATAGGCTTTTTGTGTACGCTGCTTAGGCACTTGGAGTAAAAACATTAACGAGTGTGTCGGTATGTAGTTGAAAATCTTATTCAAGATTTTTATCCAAGATCCTATGTAATTAGCTTTTTTTTTGGGGGGGGGGGGTGGAAACGGAGATGAAGGACTCGATGCTATGATTCAGCAAAAATCTTATTACAGTGCAAGGAATCGTCAGAAGACAGTATTTACAGTGCTATAGAATTTTCTTGAATGTTAAATGCAATGTGTTTTCTTTTCCGAAGAACAGCAGGAAATCGATACAAAAGAGTTGTCAATATCCAAACACTTATCCATCATCACCTTTATGCCGAGTAACAAAGGGATTGTAAAAGCACTGATACTTGTCCAACAGCAGTACTCAGAAAGGTGAGCCGGGTAATTATGCGACTGTTATATTGTCACGTTATCCAGGTCAAGTATGAACTTTAACACTAACAGATAGGAAGTCAATCTGTCTTTTAGAAAGTGGGATTTAGAATCCTGCTTCATGCAGGATGACAAACTTTTATTAAGTAGTGATCTCTCACTATTTTTTCATGTGGGCCTTTTAAGTATTAGTATGTACTTCTCGTTCACGTCTCTGCACCTGCTTGTGCGCTCACACGGAGCTCACTTGTGTGACTCATGTTTTCAAAAATGTAAACCATAAAAGTTTGTTTTAGTGGGTTTTTTTTTTGTTGTTGTTGTTGTTGTTCCCGTGTTGTGTATATATACTAAAACAGATATGTGCCCCAGGCTCACTGGATGTCACTATTTTGAATAGTTCCCTTGACATTCTGTCTCAGGGACGATTCAGCAACATCCACCAACCCTGACGCACTATTTGGTGGCATCTTTTGCAATCTTTGGTCATTTTTTTTCACGTTCGATAGTTTCCTGAATGATGCATCACATGTCCATTCTTGTTGGTTCAAGCTAAGGAAAACATTTCCGGGAAAATTGCAGGCAAAATGTTAGATCGACTTTTCCAGCTTTAAATACAGTGACCTGAGTTGGCACACACCACTGCCCGATCGTAAACAATGAACAATTTCCATGAGAAAGCTAAAACTTCCACAAAGTTCCTTGGGTGCTGCTGGAGTTGCTTCAATGCTGGGTCGTTCTTAGTCAAATCTAGAAGTTATGGTATCTGGATAAAGTGAGGCATGGGTCAGCCATGGCGTACAGTTGTTGAAAATGTATGAAAAAATATTGCTTGGTTCATTTGTACAAATGTTAAACCAAGAACTCTTAACCTGCGCTTGAGAATGCCGCTTCGAGTTTGGGTTGATTTTATTGCTTTTAACAATGTAGATTTTCAGAACTGAATAGATCTGGTTGTAAATTTTCGCGTTTTGATTATTAAAAACTAAATGGATTCTCAGTCTAAAGTGGATTCTTGCTCTGCGTCTTTAGCTGGCTTTCCACATCCTGCATCACCCTTTTCAATCAGTATGGAAGAGGACTTTGTAGTTATCAGATATGTCATGTGCAGTTTAATTAAACATTGATAGATTTGGAAGAAAGGGGTGAAATAGACAGCAAATCAGATGACTTCATGACTGTCCACATCAGCCGTGCCCATAGATGGGGAAAAAATATGAACGACAATAAGTTATTTTTAATATTTGTATGAATATTGAAACTCTGTGCAGGTGTAAAATTAGAGCCGGATTTACAGCTCTCGGATCAGTTTCAGTGCAGATCAGTGAAGGAAAGTGATTGTCCTCTTTTATTCTGGTGCCTTTACGCATACGGTTTTTGCCACCAAAACTAAGAGCCTTACATAAAAATAAATAAATACATTTTGGATTGGCAATTATTTGGGCTGTAGTTTTCACGGAGGACGATGGAGAAAGACATGAACATAACTGATCTGGAGAGTAATGATGAGACTCCGTAATGAAGACAGCGCTGACTTTGAAGGGGATTTAGTTCTGTGTTGTCCACAAGTGCCTGCAGGATCGCAGACTAGTTGCACTTTTTTCTCGCCGGACAATTTAAGTCGGTGGTGATGACAATTTAAATGACGACAGTTTAACTCTCACTATGGTGGTAGTGGAGGGCCTCGACATATGGACATTCCTCACAACGTTTCCCATCCAAGGTTTATGCAAAAAGAAATGAGCTGATTGCACTTATTGACTTATGTAGTGTAGAGAGGTCATTTTTCTATTTAGCTATTAAACACAAATTTAGTGGCTTTTGATTTGCATCTCAGGCTGCAGAGGTGCATGATGGGAGAACTGATGGTGTTCTTATTGGTTCTTTGTGTGATGTAATCAGTTATTTGTGTTTGTCATTACCCTCCATACACACACACTCGTACACAGACAGATAGGTGATACTAGTGAACACGTTAATCAGCGTGTAAAAGGCAGTGAATGGAAAACTCAGTTAAGAAGCATGATTTAATTAATTTTATTTGATTAATTTATTTATATATGTTTTTTAATCAATAAAGTAAGAACTCAGTAAAACACATATAAACAAAGATATCATTCATTCATATATTCATTCCCTAAGAAGCTTGATTCTAATTAGGGTAGCGGAACGGCTGGTGCCCATCTCGGCTGACTTTAAGTGAGGGCAGAGTACACCCTGAACAGCTCGCCAGGCCATCACAGGGCCAACACACATGCAACCATTCACACTCACCTCACACCTAGGGGCAGTTTGGAACAGCCAATTATTCTTGCTTCTAATTAATTTAGGAATAACACATGAGTCAAAACCACTTTGGAAGTGAACTCTGAGTGGATGCTCATTTCCGCAGAGGTTTTCCCCGCTGAAAACCATAGATTAATTTTCAAGGGTTAAAAAAGACAACCATGTGACTGAAGGGTAAACTCTCTACAACATCACCCCGAATACTGATGTATCAAACATGTCCAGCTTGAAGCAGAAATGGCTGTTCTTCATGTGAAGTAAAGCCACGTGTGGGTTTTTTAATTTTTTTTTTAAACTGCTGATCAGTAAGTGAAGTGCAGTTGTGTACAGTGCTGTACAAAAAGCATTTTCATGGTTTAAAAGAAGAGGAAATCGGTATTAAAGGAAAGGCCATGTTATGAGAAACACTACGACCACTGTTACAGTAAACTAACCATTTATTCTGCCTTGAGAAGCCTGAGAAGATTTTCACACAAATTAGTATTTGTTTTAAGACTGTTGATTTTTTTTTATTTTTTATTATATTTTTTTTTTGGATTGAAATTGGCTGTTTGGAAAGTTACGATTTTAGAATTTCTGCATCAGAACATTGTTTTAAGTGAAAGCATTACAGCTGATGCCTTGATTTATTTCACCCCCAAAATATCTTGTTCTTAAAATGCTTGTAGGAAATAGTGGGTTGAATCAGTGATTTATTGACTAAGTGAATAAATCAAGCCCAAATGATTGGCTATTGGTTTCTTTTTTACAAAGCAAAAAAAAAACATGCTCTTCACTGATTTTGAGTTATGTGTTATATAGGAATTTAGGCATATTTTACACTATGATTAAAAAATCCCCCACACATTTAATTTATTGGGGTGATATTTAATTCAAAGTTAAATCAAATAATAACTACCATATTTACATTTACAGCACTTGGCAGGCCGTCTTTTTAATCAACTGAACAATTGAGGGGTTAAGGGCCTTTCGTAAGGGCACAACAGTGGCTGCTTGGTGATACTGGGGCTTGAACCTCAACCTTGGAAATAATAATCCCGAGCCTTAACCACTGAGCCACCACTGCTGTTACTATGACAAGCTTGTGCAGAATATTCGGCTGTAAGTGCTGCGGTGACTCCAGGCCTGGCACTTTGATGTAGTAATAATGGCAGACTGTTACAGCAGGTCATATGGTGATCTCACAGTTCGAGTCCCTGGATCTATCCTGGGCTTGGGTTGTTATCAGTGCTGAGTTCCGAATGTTCTTGATGCATCTGTGTCTCATCTCTCTCATTTCCTGCCACATCCCAATAGTGTGGATTGGCTACTATAAATAATTGAAATTTACTAATAAATAATGGAAACACTACATTTCTAACGGCGATTATGCAGTGCGCGAGTGTGTGTGTGCGCATGCATTGCATTCAGGATGTATTCCCAATTCACACATGATGTTTGTAGAATATGCTTTGCACACACCTCGACTCAACCTGGAAAACTGTTACAGAATATAAATGTTTCATTGAGATAATATTTTTGAAAGAGTTTTGCATGAATGTTGGTCTTATTTCATTTTTCATTTTGCGATCACCAGCAAATAGCAGCTAGTTTTATACATTTCTACACTTTTTTTTATGCTGTTCTGCTCCCCGAGCAGCCTGCATGTTCTGAGATGCGTGCCCTGGTAGTCCCTTTACGTGTTCCTGGCCCTCTGTCTGTTTTACTTGATATGTTTTTATCTTTCGCATGAGCTATGTAGAAGGTACCGTGACACGCTGATTTTTGTTCTGCAGGAAATTGTTTGTGTGTTTGTCTGTCCACAGTCCACGAGTGCCTGCTTGGTCCTAGTGGACTGCAGACAATCATACAAAATGTTTTTAAAACATCTTGTGCAAGGTCAGAGGAAGCTCTGTGCACCCACACGTTCTATAAAAATGCTTCCTTAATACGTTTCAACAAGACGCAATCGAAAATCTGAATCGTCTACATAACTTTAATTGGTGCCACGTGAAAGGTCAGTGAAGGCGTGTGTTCATTTCATCAGTCAATTTTTAGCTCCCGCCCCTTGGGGGCTTTAGGAATGGGTTCCATCCGTCCGTCTGTTCGTCATACTTTAGTTTTCAGTCATTTACTTGCCGCGCTCTGAAGCTTGCGCTTTCAAACTTGGTATGCTGGCTCACTACTACGAGTGCTAGGATGAGTTTTTGTGTGAGTGACCTTGACCTACTTTGCAGGGTCATAGAGGTGAAACTGTATGTTAGGTTTCTGGACATTTACTTGCTGCGTGCTGAAGCAGGGGTCTTTTAAACTTGCTATGTTTACTACTATGATTGCTAGGCTAACATTGTGTGTGTGAGTGACCCTGACCTACTTTTTAAGGTCACAGAGGCTGTATATTAGGTTTCCAGATGTTTACTTGCTGCACAATGGAGCTGGGGCTTTCAAACTTGCTATGCTTGTTCTACATTGGCATATTACGAAATGGACCTTTCGGCAGACGATTGTGTAAATTGACAGGCTGCAGGTAATGGGGTATTAATAATTCAGAGAATTTTGTCCTAGTATATTTGTGTAGCCCAGCCCAGTTCACCCGTGGACACGCCTCTTCCACTGTCTGGAGCAGCAACTTGGTTTAACAGTAAAAGGAACAGAATGGATTGATCCCATGGTATTTTTTTATGACACAGGACTGTATCAAATTTTCAGTAAGGAGGGTGTGGCCTGTGGAGACTGTGTATGACTCATGGACTGCTCATTGTTGAAATGTGCATGAGAAACACAAAGGACCTCACAGAGCAGACTGTGGCCTTGTATTTCAACCCCAAATTCAGCTGAATAACATGTAAGCTTACAGGTACCTAGTGCTCCATTATTATGAAACATTTGGTCTGTGATATTGATTTTAAGGTGGCATCAATCCTGATGGGTGTTTTGGTCATTGTGGGATATCCCGTGTCATGGGATAGACCACTTAGCGCTGGACCACCATGGGATAGACCACTTTTACAAGTGCTGGACTCAGTGACTGTCTCTGCTATGACGATGATGCTGCCCCTCACTGTGACATCACTTACTGATTGACGTACACACTCTGTGATGCTAACTAAACATGCTTCGATGTCGGCCTGCACGGTGGCGCAGTGGTTAGCACGTTCGCCTCACAGCAAGAAGGTCCGGAGTTCAATACCCGGGCTCGGGCAGTTCCGTGTGGAGTTGTTTGTTATCCCTGTGCTTGTGGGGGTTTCCTCCACAAGCACGGGGATAACAAACAAACTCCACATAGAAATGTGTGAAAACTGAGCATGTTTTTGGACTGTGGGAGGAAACCAGGGTAGCTGGGGGTTTCCTCCCACAGTCCAAAAACATGCTAAAGTATGTTCATTTCTGGTTCCAAATCACCCCTAGGTGTGAGTGTGTATGGGTGTATGTGTATTGGCCCTGCAATGGTCTGGTGAGCTGTTCAGGGTGCACCTTGCCTTCACCCCGAGTCCCCACGACCCTATTTAGGATTAAGCCTCTTAGAAAGTGAATGATGAATATCCTGATAGCGATGCATATCGTGATTTGGCATATTTTATGGAAACTCAAAGAAGTAAAATACATTTTTGGTAAATTAAAAATATCAGGAATGTAGCAGGTAAGTAGGGAGGTGATTGTTTAATTTTATATCAGTACCTATATATAACTAAGCACTTCGGGTTTTTCATGGCAAAAGAGGTGTAAATATGAAGTATATAAAATTATACAGATGAAAATTTAAACAAAATTCATGTACGGTCTTCACATCCTTGCTTTTTGACACCCATTTGAGAAACAGGGCGTATTATGTTATCGTGCTGTACGGGCAGTTGTACAGGAATCGTGGACACTCAAGGTTTCTGGACATTAAATTGAACTCACGTGCTCAGCTTTGAATGAAAGTCTACACAGTTGTTCCCCAGGTCATAGCATGGAACCCTACTTAAAATGAGGTCCAAGTCACTATGACTTTTTATGAATTTTTATTGAATATTTTCTTTTGAGACAATAGTGCTGTAATAATGCTAAGTACAGTGTGTGAAACTGGCATATCTTGCTCCCTCTGGAGGCATTTTTCAATGTTGGAACTGTGTGTGCGTTGTATAGGTTAAATGCAGGGCCTAATTTCCCTTTGTGGGATTAATAAAAATATAAAAAAAAAAATTCCGCTGTTAATAATCGGGTCCGTGCTAACTCGGCCATCTGTCGCTGGAGAGGCGGAGTACATTCTGAGTAGGTGTGCAGCCCGTCATTCTGAACACTGACAGCCACATACCAAGCAAACCGTCCTTCTTTTGGCTGCTTCTCTTAGGTAAAGTGAACAGTCATTTCTCAGAATTGATGTGTTGGAAGCAGAAATAATGGGCATGCATCTCACTGGCATGCCTAGGCTTCACTGGCGAACACGGGGGGTGAAGGCTAGTCTGTGTGTGTTTTGGTCCCACACAGGAGCCCAAATTCTGAACTAGTTACCGCTGGCTACGTGGCTGCAGAGAGTACATGCTTGACTCCTGTCGACCACTGAAGTGCCCACAATGGGCATGTGAACAGCATTATATAGACAGCTGTTCCTAATAGTCGTAGCGACTCAGCAGGATAATGCACCATGTCATACTGCAAAATCTGTTCAGGATTGATTTGAGGAAAGTTGGACACCCCTGTGGGATGTGCTGGATAAACAAGTCCATAGAGGCCCCACCTTACAACTTGGGGGAAATAATGGATTTGCTATAAATTGCTTGGTGCCAAATACCACAGCACACCTCCGGAGGTCTTGTGAAGTTGATGCCTTGAAGGGTTAGCGCTGTTTTGATGACACACAGAGGACCTACACAATAATAGGCAGGTGGTCTTAATCAGAATCCGAATACTTTATTGATCCCGGAGGAATTTGTGTAATGTTATGGCTTATTGGAATATATCCATGTTGTTATGGCCTTGTGCTGTATTATTAAGCTAAATTAAGCCTTCTACTAAATTAGTCTCGGGATTATGGACAGCGGTGAAACTTTCTGTTGAGGTTTTTTCATTGTGCAGATCATTGCATGTTCATGTTCATTGTTGTGCTGGTGATATCGGTCATGCTATTCTTGATTTCCACCCCATGGCTATCACTTTCCAGCCAACCGTAATGTTGGTTACTGAACCATTTGTTTTCAGGACTAAGATAGAACCCAGATCTTACATCAGATTCTCTGATACTGATATCTGCCTGATAAATACTGGAAATTCAGTGGAGGTCCAATAATCCCAAGCTTGTCTGTTCTCGTTTATGAATGATTTTCATATTGTAAATCCATGGTGCCCATCCCAAAAACACAACAGCCAGCAGGTTTGTAATGGTGGCTAGAGATGTTCTTTGTGAGAACAAGATTTTTCATGTTAATCGTAAAGTTTTGAGTTATATCCTGAAGTAAATAAGACTAGACACAGGCATGAACAGGGAAAACATGAACCCTGATGCTGTTTTTTTGGCACCGTAGACTTTGGCCTAAAGGCTGATTCAAGCTTGGAAATGCTACTGAGAGCTACCTTGGAAATAGGCTCTGAAAGCTGGTTAAGAACTTGAATTATACAGGTTCTGACATCAAGATTTATTGAGCAGTATAAATGAGTGACATGTGAACAGGCAAAAACAGCCATCGCCAACTATTAGGTTGTTGTTAGGTCGAGGATCAGAGTATCAGACAGTGAAAATGTAAAGCCATACTTTTTTTATTCCTTATTTGGTGGATTTCTCTTATGTAAACCCAAGACAGGAGAGGAAAAAAATCATTTTAAAAATAGTTATTTTGTTTTATCTTTAACATCAGAACAAGAGTACAAGAAAGAGAAAAATGAAAATATTTTTATTTTGATCTTTTTTGAATATTTTAGATTTTTGTATTCTTAAAGAAGCCTGAACTAGTGCTTTGATGGCGTGCATGTAGTACTTTTCATACTATATGTATTCTGTTTAAACTACTGATTTAAACAGACCAGGGACACATACTGTCCCAACGTTTTCCAGTCAAAAAGGAGGTTGCCCTAAAAATACTTTCCTAGACCTCCCTTTTCACCTCGCCTGTGAGGGTGGGATTAAAAGTGACTTGACCCCCAGGTAGCTTTCGATCCTGCTGTCAGCTCAGGATGGAGAATGTCTGCATGTGGAACAAAATCTGAAGTTTCTACTTTCAAAAATGAAAACGAAAACCTGTATATACCAGTTCTGTCACACATGTCGATAATATCACTTTTGATCTCACGCACCAGATGTTTATACGCGCACGCGCCGTGAATATCTCGGTGCTTGCCGACACATGATGTAGTTAGAGTAACTGAAATTGGCGGCTTGGCGCAAAAGAAATGTTCTGTTTTTTTAAATTTATTGTGTACCCAGCACATTAAAACCGGCGGGAATAAAAAAGGTGTTTTGCTCCAGTTTTTATTTATTTATTTATTTATTTTTAGAAATCATGAAAGTTGACATCAGTGAATCCGGTGTAAATGAATAAAAAAAAAAAAGAACGGTCTTAATATGGAGGAATTGTTGGCGAAAAGTGGAGGCATGTCTTCAGTTTGAAATGAGATCTGATCAGTCTCTGTTCCAAGGTTCGTGTAAAATCTGTTGAGCATCAACATCTTTATAAATAAACTCCAGCAAGCTTCTGAGAGTAGATTTAAAGAAAATGGTAAAAGCCATAAGTTAATAAAGATAGATTCTCTGTGTGTGTGTACTATCTCAACACTTTTTGCGAAGGTGGGGTACACCCTAAACAGCTCGCAAGACCATTGCAGGGCCAACACTCAACTATTCACACTCACATTCATACCAAGGGACAATATGGAACAACCAATTAGCTTAATGTGCATGTCTTTGGACTGTGGGAAGAAATCCACGAGGAGAACATGCAAACTCCACACAGAAACTCCAACCCAGGACCTTGCTGTGTGTGTGTGTGTGTGTGTGTGTGTGTGTTGACCATTTTTGACATATGCAATCAAATCAAATATCAAATCATCCTGATCCCGGGGAGCGTCTGGAACTCTGTGGTCTATTATATATTTATTATTATTTTTTTGCATTAATCTACAATAATTCCTTCATTTCAATTCAAGTTTATGGTTTAATAGCTGTTGTGGTTTGAGTTTGTCATCTGCAGTTCAGCCACTCTGACTCAAATATCTCTTGAGTGATTTAAGTTGTCGTGTGTTTCTTTCTTTCAGATCTCACCATTTACAGCCTGTTTGCTTCTGAAAGGAGTATTTCTGAAACAAGAGCTATGATGTGTTAACCTGTTGGACCGATTTCCTCTTTCACTGGATTACTCATACTCTCTGGAGCACATACACACACACACACAACTGTAAGCATGGCTCAGGTTGCATGCTTAAAACTGCAACCTTCACAGGCTCTTATGTAATACATGCCGGCTTCAGCCTTGGAACAAACGGCACACAAGGAAATCCCAAAAGTCCCCCAGAGGAAAGCTGGGCTTTGTTTAGACTTTATACTTTGTCTCTCGTTCTCATACAAGCATTTTGGGTTTGTCTGCAGCTTTTGTAGTTTTCATTTTACAGTCGATCCACTGATAAGAACGAACACTTGGGCGTTTTTGAGACGTGCTCTGGCTTAGCATTTTGTGTTAGCTTTTCAGTTTCGAGGCAGCACCGTGCCTCAGACAACCTTTGTACGTTTTTGTTTCTTTTTGTAGATGCTTATGTTGTCAGTCGATTTGGAAAGAATCCTGGCTCGCTTTTTTGCTTGCGTGCTGCAGATTGGTCGTGAGGACTACAGCTAGACGGGTCCATCATAGCCTTTGGCCTTCAGGCCTAGAAGCAGAATGCTTCGACTTGGTACAGAGAGACTCAAGCCTAGCGAAGTGCAATATCCTAAATGTTGAATGAAATCAGAAGAGACATTTCTGTGTTTCTTGAGCTGGCTGAAAGAGCAACAGCTGGAAGTAATTTCTGTGTCATCCTCACAACACTATCTACATCTCTGTAAAAAAAAAAAAAAAAAAAAAAAGCAAAGCAGCAACACTAAATCTCTCATGGCCCTTGTGTTTTGCTTTTTCACCTAATTTTACCTCTTTTTTTGGGGGGGGTGGAAAGGGTTTAATTTCTTTGACTGATTTTGCTTTTAAACTAGTGGGGATTTTGAAAGCTTTTAATACTCACAGCCCAAACTACCTTATATCAGTGCAAAACTTGCATGAACTACAAAATCCATGTTATAAATATTTTATCCTCTACCTCTTAAGTTAAACAAACCAAAAGCTTTGGATAGCTTCACTCATTTATTGTTATTAAATTTCAGCCCCAGGGAACACTACTTCAACATTTAAGTACTTTTTCCTCATTGCTTTTATGTTGCTTTTACCAAAAAAAAAAATGTCAGCCATATACTTTTGTTATTGGGTTGCTTTTTATATTCGTAGCTTGTAGCTGTTTTAAGTTGAAACTTCTTTTCAAACTGACCAAAATGGCTTTTAGGTTTTGAAACAAACAAAGAAAAAAAATCAAATATTGAAAATTATTGAACTTGTTAACTCGGATAAGCCATTTTGTTAAAAAAAAGAAAGAAAGAAAAAAAGAAAAGGTCCCCCCCCAACAATTCATGGCTGTATTCAGGTCTGAGTGCTGTGTGGATTGCGGAAAACCTGATTCTTGCACTTTTTATTTTATTTTTATAAAATTCGTTGCTCATTAGGGGTCCAAGGGTCAGCTTGAAACCTCTATTGTTTTTACTTGATTTATTATTAGTCTGACACCGCTTGTCCTTCCCTGACCAAAAAAAAAAAAAAACCCTAACAAAACCTGTCTCTATGACATCTTTAGGTTCCAAGCCCCTCTGTGACATTACTTCTAATGCTTTCACTCTCACAGATTTCAACCCAACTCTGTGACATCATCACTTTTTTTTTCTTCTCCTTATAAGTGTCTTTCTTCTCTTGAAGCCCTATTGCACCTATATTTTAAATAGACTTTCAGCTGGAACTATGCAGACAATCTATCATTTCTTTATGTTGAGCTGAGAGGGAGAAGAAACTGCTGCTTCTGCCGTAGTTTACCGTTTCCTAAACATACACACGCACACACTCCTTGAAAGGGTGGTTTCTTGGTGACTGCTCCTCCTGGTGTGCCCTGGGTAATGCCGAGTAGCAGTAAGAGTGGGGGTTTGTCTGACCCCGCCTCCCCTCCCCACCCTGCCGTTCCATCCCGCCCCCTTCGGCCCAGCCGCTACGTTCCGGTGTCTGCTGCAACAGGCTTCCTGGTGGGAGCCACTACCCTCTTCTTCTGCTTCACGTGAGTAAACACACATGCATACACACACAATTTTAATGTTCACACATAATTTAATTTCACAAGTGCAGGCAAGTTGCACATGGGTTGAGCAGCTTATTTTGTGGAATATAAGAGCTTGGATTATGATCAGACAAATTGTAATACCCATGATTTCCTTTGTCAGAGAGGTTAAATTTTTGATGTGGTTTGTTTGTGTACCTGTCTGAGCACTTGTTTCGTTTAAACAGTGACATTACTTTTATGTTTTATGTCCTTCATGTTATGTCACACTCGACTCTTATGAAGTCTAGTAATATTAGTGAGTTTCCTGCCAGTTCCCTTGGCCAGTTACTTCTGACTTTGCGTTGCAAATCAATTTTTACTGCATCGGTTTCTCCACTGGTGTTTGCATCCTCCATTGCTGTTCTTCTTTTAATTCCGGCAGAAAGCAGCGACCGGGGTATGGGGCCGCCTAGGTCCTGGGCGAAACCCTGGTGTGGGACCGGTGGGTGAGGGAATGCTTCAGGGTTAGGGTTTGGATGTCCCCCTGAAGCTTTTGGTTAAAGTTAAAAATAACTTTTAGGTATTCATTTTTTTACTAATAAAATATATATCTGTACACTGCCTTAACTTTGAGCAACATGTAGAGGGATGTTTTTTTATTAACAAAATGTTACAGCACTTGCTTTATGGTTTTCTTAGCAGAGCAACCAAACAGGTACAATAACTACCAAAACTTAAACACTAAAGCCAATCTCTGCTACAACAGAGTACAGCAACCTGCTACAGATATCAATCTGTCCAGTCCAGCTATGTTTGTTTGCAAGCACAAAGTTCATGTCTACCCAACATCCTGTTATGTCCTTTCAGATGTCATCTCCTGAATATCACTAAAAGTAGAAAAATTTAAGAAATGATCATTTAAGGGACCCATTAACAGAGAAAAACTGTCATGAAAAGGGGATATAACTTCTTTGATATATCGACAAATATCTAATAAATGATCATATGCAACAACACCTCTATTTTTTTAGGATATTTAACATAAGGCCCACAAAAATACAGGCATCTCCCACAATTTGGGGCTTTGATGGTGGGTAAAAACAATTCAGAACGAATAAGAACGAATTGCAGTACAATTTTGCCGTGAATCACTAAGGGTCCGTATGAACTGCAACTGGTCTGTAAATGTCCATGCGTTTTCCAGGGCCAAAAATGCATAAGAAACAACACAAATTGTCTGATAATGTATTTGAATGCTGGGTGCTTTCCAGTCTGCCCGTGTTCGTTTAACTCGCTTAATCCATGTGAAGCTCCAGCTCACATGAGCTAAACACAACAAAATATATTCGCTAACTGTACACGACTCCATATTCAATATGCTGTGTTTATAACTGGTAATATAATTCATAATGTACTGTGGTTATTTAAACGAAAGAGGCGGAAGCATTGATGAAAATGCCTGAGGAACTAACTGCTCATTCTGTTGTGCTGCATTCCTCGTGAGCACCCCGGACGTCAATAACAACAGGTGTAATGGCATCACTCACTGGCACACTTACCAGACTGAATCTGGGCCCCAATTCCACCGCTAGTTAGTGCCTTTATTCCATCTAAGCCTGGCTGGCTGCCAGTATGATGGCAGCCACTCGGTGAGTGAGGCTCTGAGGCTCTCCACAGGTGTTTACTGTTTTCAATAGCTAGAGGCCAATCGCTGAAAATAATTGTAGGGTCATCTAAGCAGACCTTCTGGCAGAATTTTGGCGGTTTGTTTGAACTCCCCCTCGCTTCGGGCCTGGACTTCTGGGACGTGTAGTTCTTTTGACTTGCGCCACAGTGTAGGCTTATTGAAAGAAAACTACAAAATGGCAGCACCTGTCCTGTCCCTTTATTTATTTATTTATTTATTTTAACTTTTTTTATGTCCTATTCCCGCTCCCGTCTGCTCCCGTTCATTTTTTTTTTATCCTGTACCGTCCCAATTACGTGATTAATAGTAATGTTGACTCCATCCCGTGGGAATCCCATGTCCAGTGGGATTCCCGAAAAAATGGCAGTATCTAATCCAGATGTACAAAGTGGTTGTGGATGCAGATTTGCATGTTATTGGAAGAGTCAGTTGCAGTCCTTTTTGGAGGTCTGAGCTCTCTAAGTGCCCTCCAAATAACTCATAACATTACCCATAATTCACAATAACCTGACATCAGCATTAAAAAAAAACAACCTTAAGACTTGAAGGCATGCTATGGTGCAAGATATACATAATGATGTACAGGTTTTTTCCAACTACCACCAGGGTTAGGACACTGATATGTTGCTTGTCTTTATCCCTTTTCTTTTCCTTTTGTGTCACAGGTGCCCATGGCTTGCAGAGAATTTTTCGTTTGCTGTACCAGTATACAATGGAATCATCTTCCTTTTTGTGTTGGCCAACTTCTGTATGGCCACATTCATGGACCCAGGCATCTTCCCAAGAGGTAGCCATCAATCAGTATAAAATGTGATTTCGATGTGCTTTATGTACTGGAAGTGAGTCATCATGTGTCTCATATTTTCATCATGAAGCCAATATTTTTTTTGTAGTCATTTTAAAGGTTCTGATAAATAATGGCCCTAAAGTGCAGACATCTGTAGAATTGATGAATATCACTTTAATTTGATTTGCCTTAACTTTGTTATAGTCAGTTATACCAGAGCACAGTAGACCTCTTCACTGCATGTGCAGCTTAGTTTCTAAAAGACCTCAGTTGCTTCAGCTTGGTTATTTGTTCATTATGGATTAAATCAATCAGACAGAAAATGCTATTTGGCCAAACTAGCATATCCTTTCAAGCTGAGCAACTCCTTATGGTTTGCAGTACTTTTAGTGGCTAAATGATACTAAGTGGTGGTTATCAGAGAGTATATATACGTCCCATAGAAATTGAAAATGTATGAGTCTCTTCATGTTTACCAATGATGCTGCCCAAACAGGTGCATTTGCCCATGGACCAAGGTTTACTTGCGGAACTTGGCAGTTATACCAAGCTCCTCGGTGTAGATGTGAGATGGTTATCTAGCATCAACTAACCATCAAGAAGATGTATATTGTAGGCGAGTTGTGTAGGTTGTATGTTAGATATGCTAGCTCATTTGCAAGGTAAATTTTTTTGAAAAGTTAGCTATTCAAATGAGCTGAATTGGGCCCTTCAGAGACCATGCTACTCTGACCATTCATCCCTCCTATCCGCTTCTAACCACAGCTGTATTCTTTTGGCTTATTGGAAAGGCATCTGATTCGATGTTATGCGGTTAAAAACAAATGTGTTTGAGTGCATTATGATTCTGACGCCAACAGCACAACATAAATCTGGGCTTGCTCTTAAATCACTATAGTCTTCGGTTATATTTCTGCAAACAGGACGCCCTGCTGATGTCAGAGTGATGTGTCTCACTCAGTGATCGAAGTTTTTTAATTAATCATCTAAATCAAATGTTATTGTTTCTATAATACCAGCTTACATGAGCTTGTAAGGCAAACATTTCAAAAACTGGGCAATCATTGATGTGCTGAAGCTTCCATAAACATCTTATGTTGTATACTTAGAACTGAACAATAAAACGGGAATTTACAAATTCCTTTAAAATTTTAAAAAACATTGTCTTTTTTTTTTTTTTAAATCTCTTGTCATAGCCGAGGAAGATGAGGATAAGGAGGATGATTTCCGAGCACCACTGTATAAGACAGTAGAGATTCGGGGCATACAAGTGCGCATGAAGTGGTGTTCAACCTGCCGGTTCTACAGACCACCACGCTGCTCACATTGCTCAGTGTGTGACAACTGTGTGGAGGTAGGAGTACACCCAAGTACACACACAGTACAAAGGCACAACAGTAGCCAAATTAAGTTGACTCTATTAGATTTTAGGTGAATGTGAATGGTTTTTGGACAGTGGGAGGAAACCAGAGCACATGCAGGAAACCCACACAACCATGGAAAGAACAAGACATGTACATTTGGCTAACTGGCAATTCCAGATTGCCCCAGGTGTGAATGTGAGGGTGCATTGGCCCTGCGATGGTCTGACGAGCTGTATAGGTTGCATCACATCTTTGCCCAGTTTCAGCTGATACGGGCTTCAGACTTCCCATGACCCTAGTAGGATTAAGGGGTTTGGTAAATGAGTGAACGGACGATGAATGAATGGTTTTGTTAGACTGAACTTAGTCTCCTGATTTTTTGCCATCGATTGGATTGGGCAAAAACATTCCTCCGCCAATCTATCCAGGTGGAAATTTAGTCCAAGCTTTGTGTAGACTGCTGTCATTTCTGGATGCTCACGATGTTCATATTCCTATATCCTGTAGGATTTTGATCACCACTGTCCATGGGTGAACAACTGCATAGGCAGGAGGAACTACCGCTACTTCTTCCTGTTCCTACTCTCTTTAACAACTCACATCATGGGCGTCTTTGGCTTTGGGCTGCTGTTCATCCTCTACCACACACAGCAGCTTGACCAAGTACACTCAGCAGTCACGTATCCTTTTAACTCTAATTGTTGGGGTGTGTACGGTATGTGGGAGAATGTTTGTGGTGAAGGATACATGCAGTACTTTACTGTGTATAATGGATACATTTTATACTTGTATTTATGTACTAAATATAGCACTTGGCATGGTATACTTTATCTGTATTTCTGTGCAGTTGTCTCCCTTGACACACACTCTCTCCCTCTCAGTATGGGTGTTATGTGTGTAGCCGGTCTTTTCTTTATCCCAGTAGCAGGCCTTACTGGTTTTCACATTGTACTGGTAGCAAGAGGCAGAACCACCAATGAGCAGGTGTGTGTGTGTGACTGTATTGATTCTGATTCTAATCATTCTCCAGCAGTTTTATAGCTCTTGGGTATGACCTTAGCTGAACCATTCTCCTTCAGGTTATAATCTCCATCTATTAGTTGAGTCTGTTTCTCCTTGCTTCTGTCTAATTCTATTTCTTATCTTTCTGAATCGGCTTCTTTCTTTTTTAGGTAACTGGAAAGTTCAGAGGAGGCGTGAACCCCTTTACCAATGGCTGTTGGAGAAATGTGACACGTGTTCTCTGCAGCTCCCAGGCACCCAGGCATGGACCATGTTTTTTCTTTTAACCTGGATGCATTCTGTACAAATGTTTTATGATCGATTTGATTTGGCAAGTGTTCATATGTGTTTTCTGAACATCTCATTTTAGATTGATCCCCTTTTGCTCTTGTATAACCTCCGCTTTTCTGAAAAGGCGGTTTATTAGATTTTGGAGCATGGCTGTAGGGATTGTGCTCATTCAGACACAAGAGCATTAGTGAGATCAGGCACTGTTGTCGGACATGTGGTTCTGGGGTGCAGTCAGAATTCCAGTTCTTCCCAAAGGTTTTTAGTGGGGTGAGGTCTGCCTTTGAGCTCTGTGCAGGCCACTCCAATTCCTCCTACACCAACCTCGGCACACTATGCCTCAAAAGATCTCACTTTGTGCACAAAGAGATTGTCATGCTGGAACGTGCATCTCTTGTTTCCAGTAAAGGGCCATTGAGAAATAATTCTATACAGTTCTGTTTTTCCAACTTTGTAACAGAAGATTGCAGAAGAACCACACATGGGTGTAATGGGCAGGTGTTCACATATTTTTGACGATAGTCTTATCTGTTTTTGCGAGTCATGTTCAGTTGTGTGAATTTAACCTAAAACTGTTGCCTTTTGCTCCGTAAAGTCAGCCTTTTTTGTTTCATGCTGTGAATGCTTTCCGTTTCTTTCTTCACCAGATATGTGGGCAGGAAGAGGAAAGCGCAAACGGTGTCGGTTCAGCCCCCATTCCTGAGGCCGCAACTTACTGACGCACAGCTGGCAGCCAAGGTGCTTGACAATGGTATCCATGGAGATCTACACCGGGTAGGCCATCTACATACATGCAGGCATAAACAAACCAATATTTCTGTCTGTTCATCTTCGTGTATGTCCCTGTCCACGTATTAATTAGATGATTAGTCAGGGCAGGTGGAACAAGAGCAAGCGGGGTATAACTATGGTAGTATTAAATGTCTTTTTAATTTTAAATCATAATTATAGGTGGGTTACTTGATGCTTTGACATAAAATTTGGCATTGTTTTCCTCTGTCACTGTCTGACTCTGATATTATAATCTAACAGTATCCCCCCCCCCCCCCCCCCCCCCCCCCCCCCCCCAGCCCCCCCCCCCCCCCCGCCCCCTATCCCCCCCCCCCCCCCCCCTTTAGTCTAAGAGTAGTTTAGAAATGATGGAGAGTCAGTCTGCCGATGCTGAGCCTCCTCCTCCTCCTAAACCAGAGCTACGATACCCTGGCCTGTCAAGAGGACCCGCTGAAGGTATAAATCCACACCACAATGACCTGTCTGACTTTCTTCTTCTTTTTTCTTTTTTTGGGTTCACAATAACACTGGGGCTGGACATATGTATTATGCGTCACAGCTTGCTATGTAATTAAGACAAACAATACTTGAGTTTGTATTTTATTAATTTTTTTATCTGAAGTTCAAGTGTAATACGGCAGACAGCAGAAGTGGCTTCAGCTCTGAATATAAATGTAAAATAGAGTAAATGTTCACTGGTCAGAGATATTTAAAGCATATGAGCACTGACCGGTGTAGAACAATAATAAGCATGTTCAAACTGCTTTGGTGATTGCTCAGGGTGTTATCCATATTCGGTACCAGAATACTCTACCTACTTACAGAATCCCAGAAGGATTCCCTGAATCATATAAAGGTAAACCAGTCATCCGTTGCTAGGAAGGCACTAGGAAGATCGTGCTGATTGGTCGATAGCTAGTTTCACGTAACGTATGGATGAGAGGGAGTTTCAAATGCGGACATTCAGAAACTGGTTCTGTAACTGTAATTGCTATTTTCTCAAAAGTAGCATTTTCTGATTAGTGACATACAAAGTGATGTAACACAGTCAATTTTCATGCTATATTTGTGTATTATACCTCATTTTGAAGCATATTAAATTCTCTTTCTAAATATATGAATACCTTAGTATTTCAAATTTCTTACATAATCAATAGTATGCTGGAGCTGTTGTATACAAGCATATAGAAACTTTATAAAGACAATCTGAATACAGTCGTGTCAATATTGTGTTAAAATGCTACACACCCTGGATTGGGAAAGCAACTTGATGTGCTTAAACATTTTTAAATGAATTTGTTTGGATAGAAGCCAGCCTGCTGGGAATTTTCCCCCCATCGGAAAGCAGACTAGGTTTTATATTTGTCTCTAACATGTCACTGCTGTGTTTTTCAGAGAGCAGCTTGTTAAATAAAGCTCCACCAACTCCCACCATGTACAAATACAGACCTACGTACAGCAGCCCAGGGAAGAACCATACTGCTCTTACACATGCCTATGCCAACCAGGTAACATCTGGACTAGTGTGTATGACTGTGTGTTTGAGTCGGTGTATTGATTTCAGTTCTTTTTGTTGTGTGTGTGTGTGAGACCATGTCGTCTGCTTGTGCAAGTACACCAATAAGCAGTGATGAATTTGCAAATCTGTGATCTCACTAGATGCTTCAGTAACGATCATTTTCTCAATTTATATTTTAAATCTTTTGCCGTTTTCTGTTTCTAATTCATTCTTCTACATGATCTTTTTTTTTTTTTTTTAATTTTGATTTGATTTACCCCCAGTGGCTTTCACATGAACAGTATCAGTAAGTTGTTACTGTACATATTCCTTTCTGTTTGTGCATTTGGTTGTCTTTATTTCTTCTGTGTGTGTGTGTTAGTATAACCCTTTTCCCAGTGTAACCTCATGCACACTAATTATTTAAAGACCTGCTTATATTAAGATCTTAAACCTAGTATAATTTCAGTTGCTCTGTACACCTTCTAAAAATTATAGTGATTAATAATTAGAAAATTCTATTTCCTAATATTCTAATATAGTAACAAAATTCTAATGTGGTCTGATATGTTTACTCGCGTAACAATACATTAGCATCTTATTGCCCAACATGATGTTTTCTCCTTTCAGGCCATACCAGCTTTATTTATATAGAACTGTCACGCAGCCATAGCTGCAGCAAAGTGCTGAACATCAGAAGTAAAATTCATAACGTGTAACGGTTACTGGGTCGGCCAACTCAACATGTTTAATGTGTGTGTATTTAGCAGAGGAGTTATATGATGGTGTTGAACCATGTTTTGGTTTGCTATGTCATATTTGAAAATTTTCCAAACCACTGCCTGAAAATTTGCCTGTCCCAGGTGTCCATGTTTGTGTTGTCCACCCCTAAAAACTCTTATCAACTCAAAAATAAATTTAGTGCTTGCAATGGCCCTTTGCGTTAATGTTTGTATAATTAGATGTGTAGCTTATTCCTGTCGGAATAAGTAGGCAAGTTTGGGATTGGTTTATTACATTTAATGCAAGTGTCAAGAGATTTTCAATTTACACTGAGACGCAGTGACATGCGATGCTTTAAGGAGTGTTAAGCTATGCGGCACGTGAATGACAGGTGGAGATTACACTCCTCCTTTACTGAGACTGATAAACACACATGTTTTGCCTCTTATACTATGACTGGCATGCGCAGGGGCCACGCCTTCTTTACTATCAATGACTGGTGCATAATATATAATAGAGACTGATGCATGCATAAGTCACTCTTCCTTCCCGAGGACTGACAGGTGCAGAGAAAGAAAAAGGAAAGAACAATAGAGAAAAACACACCAGAAAGGGAAAGTGTATAAATCTCTCTCTATTAGACATAAAGAGCTGTGCGTGAGGTGCTGCACTGTCCAGGTACAGTGACACATCTCTTAGCTTCGTCTCTTGCTGTATGCATTTGGTATGAATCTGGATTATCTTTGTACTAAAATAAACTGAAGGATCTTCACACCCCTCATTACTTAGCTGCTACCCCATCGTGCTGATTGACCCATCATGTTTATTCGTGTTAATATGAGGAGGTGAGACGTGATCAGTCATGTGATTTGGTGAACGGTCTTCATTTGCTGCATTAACCTTTAGTAGGATTAACGAATGGATGAGCTCGATTTCGTTATCCCTCTTTTCTTCGGCAGCACACTTACAGGACACGCACCCGCAAGCCCCATCTGTTGTAGTCCAGCCGTCAGAGAAAGCACAATGTGTGTTTTGGAGGAGGGGTGATGTGTTGGGCCTCGCATAGCACTTCTTTATCACAGTTCGTTGAGCTTCTTATCTGCCTGCATGTTGGCTCCAGGATAGGATGGTGACCAAACCAGAAATCAATCTTCCTCAGTGATCTCATTCTTAAAGTGTTTTTAGTATTGTTTTGACCGAATGAAATGGCAGGTTATGATGATGATGATGATGATAGAAGCAGTTCTTAAAAATATGACTCGATTGTTGAGGTTTGACATATTCATCTAATTTTCCTCATTATTCATCATTGAGTAAATTCTGGCTCTTGCTCAAGTGTGCAACCCACTGACCTTTTCTGTTTGTGGTTTTCCTCAAACTGTATAAATACTCACAATGTAACCTGACCCTCTTGAGTTTTCCTGTATTAACCCCCTCGTGTCGTACATGGATGGGATTTAAGCCACAAATTGGGGAGTGTTGGTGGGTAAAAATGTCTAATCTTGCAATCTAAACAATTTTCCCTCAGTCAGTTCCATCAGGGGGAAAATAATCAGAGACTGGTTTACCACTGATTGTGTGGCTAACATTGTTTGAATTCTTTGAGCTGTGCATAGAGCTATGTATTAGGCATATTCATGTGATGCATAGATTTAGGCAGTGCCTCAAACAGAGCTCCCGATAGATGTCTCTCTGTAGGTGGACGAGCCCAGGTTTACTTTTAACTGCCTTTCTCATTGTCGTGTTCATTTGTTTTTGATTTCAGCATTTGCTCCACGAACATTTATTTACCTGCAAGTCTGTCTGTCAACCTGAGCTAGATTGTGTGAATTATTATTATTTATTTAATTATTTTAATTTTACACAAGCTTGTGCAGTGGTGTGAGCCTCTGTTTTTTTGGGTTTAAGTTTCCTTATTCATAAAAAATGTTTTATGTATTTTTATTTTTGCCCGTCATCGGCATGCAAGTCAGTGATAGATAACAGCCAAATGCGGTAACTTAATTGTGTTTTCTGTGGTGGGCACGAGCGGACACCGGACGGGATGACCTCTGCTAAAAAATCTGTTTAATGAATAAAGTGTGTAATAAATCTGTTTCTATCGAGTAGGTACATTTTAAGAGGTACATATTACCATATTACGGCATTGATGAATATTTGCTTCAGGAGTCTGTCAGAAGAGATATTTGATGAATGTATTCTAGCATTTTCACTAAACGTGCCTAATTATTCATTAAAGGATTAATCAAATGGTGCTTTATAAATATTATCCATGTTTCTAGGTCAATATCTTCATCTTCTTCATTTTCTTCCGCTTGTTCCGGGGTTGGGTCGCGGGGGCAGCAGCCTCTAGGTCAATAATTAAATGTTAATTATTGTTAATTTATTATTAATTGTTAATTTTTTATTGAGGAAATGGAAAAAACATTTGCCCTTGTCCAGCAAGACAACAAGAACAATCTATACAGTTGAAATCAGACACCAAAAGCATTTAAAGGTTTAAAAAGATTTATAAACAAAGGATTACTGTAATAAATTCACCCCAGTGGTGTAGAGGTTAGTGTTCCTTGCCCTCACAGCAAGAAGGTCCTGGGCTTGGCGAGGGCTTTTCTGTGTGGACTTTGCATGTTATCTCCTTGCTTGTGTGGGTTTCCTCCAAGTGCTTCAGTTTCCTCCCAAAGTCTTAAGACATGGACATTAGGCTATTTAGCTGTCTATGGTGTTATGGTGGATTGCCGAACTGTCCCGGGTGTACCCCAGAGAGTCAGTGGAGATAGGCTCCAGCCTCCCTGTAACCCAAGTACGGTTAAAGGGTATCCGTGGTGAACTAGTGTTACTCGCTATTTAAAACAATCACGCAGATGTGACATCAGCGGTTCCGTCTGGCAACATCAGTCCATGCCCGTTTTCAAAGTGCGTGCGAGTGTTTAGAGACATGCTCGGCTTTCTGATTGTCTGTTCCAGCCTGGAAGTGACAAGAACTCGTTGGATTAGCTGGGCTACGTCACTGGCCCGTGTAGCATAACACATTATCAGCCAGTGCTGAGCTGCACAAACAACAAGCGCAGAAATCGCGGAAAATATTTCTTTTTGTTCATAAACCTACTGATGACAGGAAAGCAGAGTTGGCAAAATCGTTAGCTGCATGATGTCATGCCATCTTGGATTTACCGTCAGCAGCGTTCTCATTGTCAGAGACACTGAAATGTAAGTTTCACTGTCTACACAAGAGACGTCAACCCTGTCCAATGTGTTTGATGGCACTTCCAGGGAAAAACAACTGCTAAGCTATTAACGTTCATAGTTTAGCGCACTGCTAGTAATCCAGTGGATAAAAATCACCCATTTTGGTTCTTTTTGATCTTTTATGTTAAGTGTCTGTATCGCTTAAACGTGTTACGTAGGCACAAATTGTGCTGTAAGGATGACCAATAACGGTACTCTTTAAGCAGTTCGGCAGTTGAATGAATGTAATACATTTTACATTTCTCAAGTGGAGATATTACCAGAAGTACACCTCAGGAAAGCAAACAGAATTTGGTGGGTCTAGAAAACCGACCCATATGTGACTATGCACATTTTTACCAAACACACTACAGTACTTCTACCCAATAAACAGTTGGATGTTTTAAAAGGGGAACGAGGAGTAAATCCTGTTGTGTTAGATTAATGTGTATCAGCGGGTCTGTATCGACAGATCAGGGTGGATTTGAATCTTTTAGGATAATTAATTTCTTTTTCATGCTTCAGTTCTTGTGCCTCAGCTACTTTTCCAGTGTCAGTGCTGATTTTTCTGTGCTTGACTTTGTCTTCTTCCTTCCATGCTTAAGCATTTCTTATGTTTAATAGCTTTTCTCTGCCCTCCTCTTATTCCATCACTCTCTTGCTTTCGCTCTCTGTCTGTCTCTGTCTCTCTCTAGATGAGTCGTGGGGACAGTCTGAAGGAGTCCTCCTCCTCTCTTCTTCAGTCCAGTCAGCAGCCAGGTTTCCGCTCTGAGCCCAGTCTGGATGGCCGTGATGGAGGAGGGGGAGGGCGTGTGGGTGCTGAACGAACCTCCGGAGGCCAAGGGGCACCGCCAGCCCCTGGAATATCTGCCTATTCCTTCGGGGGGCGCTCCTACCCCTCCTTCTCCGACCCCACTGTGCTCTCGGGAGGCGGTTCTCGTTCCTCAAGTGTGCGCTCTACCTCCCACAATGCACCACCCTCTGAAGCCTCCAGTTACAAGAGCTCAGCCAATCAAACGCCTCCACCCCGCAATGGTAGCTTGTCCTATGACAGCCTTCTTACACCATCTGAAAGCCAGAATTTTGAAACCACATCCCCCAACCCCCCGCTTGGCTACACCTCCCCATATCTGTCTGCACAGATCGCCCAGCAACGAGAGGAGGAGCTTCACCAGCCCTCCTCGTCTAGTTCTGCCCTGCTTGCTTCACCACCCCGTGGCACCGCCTACCTGCGTGGCTCTGGCTCCCCTCCCCCACTGCCTGACCGCGAACGCGAAAGGCTGCTTCATGATGCACAGCCCCGGCAGCACCATCACCACCACCACCACCACCACCATCACCACCAGCATCGGCCACCTCGCTTTTCCCGCCCTCCGCTCGTGTCTGATTCAGGCCTGCCAAGACCCGCTAACCCATACCGCACACGTTCCACAGATGCTCCACTGCCCCCCTCCACCCACCCACCACGTGCAGGTCACCCGCCTTTAGGCAAGTCTCTGTCTTATTCGAGCGCCGCAGCCGCTGAAATGCAGTACCGTCTTGTCCGTAAAGCCTCCGCCTCCACCTCGGCTGGGGCAGGGGGCATCCAGGCGCCCAAGTGAGTAACAACCTCTGCCTTCAACACGCCACGCTGCCTCCTGCTGCCTCCTTCTTCCTCCTCCTCCTACTTCTCCTCCTCCTCCCAGACTCCCGTGAGTGGACCTCTGACTTTCTCTTGGTCTTTTCTGTCCCTCTTCTCACCTTTTGGTTTCCTCTCAAGCTTATGCTGTATTTTGGGTCCTTTCGAGTTTGCATGCTAATCAAACAGTAAAATTGTGCATGAAGTGTTTCGTTACCCTAATGGTGGTGTTGTAGTGCTTTGGTTTTGTTCTCTCAGGTGAGGTGATTGTGATGCTTCATTTTATTTATATGTTAATTTGTTTGATTCTTCATTTTCTTGTGTGTGTGTGTTTTATTTTCTGTTGTTGGGTCTACTCTCGTTTCATTATTTTTTATAATTATCTTTTTTTTTTTCTTGTTTTTCTTTAATGTTGGCTTAAAGGAACATTTTGTCAGTCAGTAGTAACCCATCAATCTTTCTCTCTCTACCACTTAGGGACGAGATTCAGATGAAATCTTATAGTCGGACAAATGGGCAGCCAAAATCACCGCTTCCTCAGTCTCCTTCTTCAACCACCTCTTCCCCCTCTCACCCAGCCTGCGTCTCCACACGACCAGGACCGGCCTATCCCAGCGTGAGCCCCGTCCACAAGCCCGGAGGTGGGGTGAAGAAGGTGACTGGTGTCGGAGGGACCACTTATGAGATATCCGTGTGAGTCATGGGCAGCCGTTTGAGCAGTCAACAGCTGAGCCATTGCGCTGCCTCTACTCGCCCAATCAGGGTAGAGATTCACTACACTGTTGAAAATGTGTTGAACACAAGAGACATTTATTTAAAAAAAACAAAAAAAATTGGAGTGAATAAAAGACTCCAGAGCAGTGCTTTACTTTTCTACATGGGGAAATGAGAAAGCCAGCCTGCTGATGTGTGGGCAGATAAAACACTGTGGAGGAGGGGGAGGAGACTTGCTTGTACAATTCCTGGACTTCCTGACTTGCCATTAATGAGGAGGTGGGACACTCGAGTTTGGCAGATGACTGGACTGCATTGAAAAATCTAATCATGAAAAAGGTTGCGATGTCAGTGGTGTAAATCATAAATTGTGTGTTATGTATAGAGGAAACTACAAATGGTTACAATCTTCCCAGGGGTTTTCTCCAAATGGTTAGATACTCTACAGCATATTCTTGCTATTTTGGACCACTGTGATTGGCTCATGACCACTCTACTTGGGTGCATTAACCAATCAGAAGCGGAGAACTAATAGCGGCTAATGAAATTGGTCTAATTTGCTAAATTGGTCTAATTTTATTGAGATGATACTTTCTAAAGAGTGTTTTTCAAGCAATGGCCTTGAAAATCAATAAGAAATGTTTTTATTTAATTTTTCAGTCTTATTTTGTATGAATTTATAAATAGTTATTGATATGATGTGAGCAAGCATTTCAGGTGTGGTTGAGTAGCACAGGTTTTAGGTCGGTTCTGTGATCCACACTTCATGAATATGAAGATCAGAGAATCTCCTTGAAACATGCATTACTCTTTTGTTTGTTTGTTTGATTGTTTGTTTTAGTAAAGCTGATGAGATTTGTATCCAGTTTGGGTTTTTTCACCAATCACATAGGCAGGGAGGGAGACTCATCTTATTTTGAATGATGGTTGCGACGATCACTCGGGGGCTTATTTCATAACCTCAGATCAAGATGGGCCTCAGGGTTAGCCAGGTGGATCCTATGTAACATTCACCCATGAGATGTAGCATGCGAAAGAACAACAGGCTGGTGAGCACATTCTGTGGGATACATTTTCAGAGTTACCTTTTAAAGTCTGTCCGTGATGAAGTCCGATCATGTCCGCAATGGTTTATCGGTTTCTAATGAAGAGACTCACTCTAGTGCGCTTGTTTAGCTAAGTAGAGAAGTACGGTGGCCAGAGAGTGGAAACCAGTGCACTTGGATTGGATAATGGTTGAACCAGTCAGTAAAGTGACTGCTGTAGTTATGAATTATTAAATGCCTTTTTTTTTGTTTTTTTTTATTTTTACTTTTAAAAGATATTGTGGATATTTTGCAAGCTTTGTGTTTCAGTGATTCCTCAACATGTCGGTGGCTTTGGATTGAAATGTAGATCATGTTTGTCCAGTCGGGAAGGGGGGGGGGATTGTTTGACAACCACTTCAGCATCTAGTCAATTCGATATGAAAATAAAATAAAAAAACAGGACATAATTGGCATCTCAATCAGTACGTTCATTAAGAAGGAAAAGGTGTGTACTGTATAGCTGTGTGTGTGTGAGAGAGAATGTGGGTCTGTGTGTGTGAATGCTGTTGAGAATTGTTAATAAACACTTTATAAACTATTTCAGTAGAAGACTGGATTGATCATTTAATTAAAATTCATTATATTGGACATGGGCAGTGGTGGCCTGGTGGTAAGGTGCTGGATTACTGATCCCAAGGTCGGGGGGTTCAAGCCCCACTATCAACAGGTTGTCACTGCTCTCCCCTCAGTGCAGCTAACTGGGTTATCAAATGCTGGCCATGTCTCTCACTGTCTGTGGAGTGAGACTTCTGTACAGAGTAGGCTGCATTGCCATCGGTGTGTTTCTGCCCTGCGATGGCCTGGCCTGGCCTGGACATCTGCCCCTCGCCCAGAGTTGGCTGAGGTGGGTACCAGCCTCTCCGCGTCTAGGTTTAAGCACTTCAGAAAATGAGTGACTGAATATGTTTGACATCAGTTTTATCTTCTCACTGGTAAAATACACAACAATCTTGTCAACCCAAAAGACTTCAAGGTGCCGGTTTGTTTCTGGCCCAGGAGATTTGTGAACTTTCAGAGGTAGCTCTCAGTATGATCATCACTTTGCCATAAAACTGATTTTTATTCGCTGATTGTTCTGATTTCACAAATTTCTGACAAAAATAAATGAAATGTTACATGAAACAATCTACAGCACCATATCAAGGGTTTAATTCCAGGGCTTTCACCTTTTGCAAACCTTTTAAATAATGTGCTCCAACCTGTACTTAAAATTGTACAAATATACATTCAGCTCCAGCCATGGAACAAAATGCCTTTGTGAGCCATTAGCTTAATCAGCCCTTCAGGAGATGTCGATGACTCCTGTACAGCTGAGCTTTTTTTTGGGCTGCCAGATTTTAAATGCCGCTGGAGAAGGCTTGCAGGCCTCTAAATTGTAAAATACACAGCCAAAAAAAAAACCTGTAATATTTTGTTTGGGCCACCTTTAGCCTCGATTACAGCGCATAATCGCCATAATACTCTGTGGTGCCAATTATGCTTGTAACAATCGATGAAACTAATGAATAATCACTTAACTGGACCTGTGACAACTTGTATGGATACTGAAATCTTACCGATAATTTCCAATAATGATTCCCGTAAATTTGGTGTGATTCTGTCTGATGATATGGCATTTTTCCAATTTCCATTCCGCCATCATTTACTTCTGTTTGACTTCTGCAGATTCGTCAAGACGACTACTCTTGTTCAAAGTGAAATCTGGTGCTCCACTTAGCTGTATAATAAAATGAATAAAATCAATAATAAACTAATAAAATGAATAAACTTCTAGATAATTAAAATAAGCACCGCAGGATCTGAACCCATGCCTCCGCACTAAAGAGGATCACTAACGTATTAACAAGGTGCTTGTCCTCATGAACAAAAAACTAATAATTTGTGAAAATTAGCAAAACGACAACTTTGCGACTTCCTCAACATGCGGACAGAAGAGTTCGAGACTACTCCGTGTCAGAGCCTCATTTTGTGACATTCGCAGAAATTTCAGACGTTTGAAACTTTTTGCGATGAGTTCACGAACCAGGCGATGCTGCAAATGTCGCGCAAGACAAATTTGAGAACATTTTGAGAATGAAAAGCGACAGCCGCCAATTGCCATTCGTGTCAATCGCTTTTCTATCGCACCTCAACTGTGATCACACACACACACCCTTATCTGTATGATTTGTTTGGAGCAGGGTCTTGCACTGATCTTTTAAGGCTGTTCACTCCTCACGATTCACAATAATTTCTTCCCTTTTTAAACAATTCAGACTGTGTGACTTCTTGTTTTCCAGCTTCGACTTGCTCTGAATCTCTCAATCGTAATTCTGTTATGAAGAGTAGGCAGGCTGAATAGTGAATATTTTCCCCAGGATTAGCCATAATCAGTTTCAAGATTCAAGAGTCATTCAAGAGTTATTGTCATTATGTTCACACACAAAATTTTGTACGAGACTCTCAGCTTTAAAAAGGTAGAGTTTAACTACAAGCAAAGGTACAGTTTAACTGGTTTGACAAGGATATGGTAATCAGGAAATATTTGCTTGGATGAAGATCAGGTTTTATTTTAGGAACCTTTTATTTTGAATAATTCCAGAAGGTTTGCAAACTTTCTCACAATTTCATATGCAAAGACCCTTTCATCATTCCACCAGTGCACCATGACACCACCCTCCTTCAGGCTTCTTCAGTTCATTTGCATTCAGGTAAAAGGTGATGAGCTTTGAATGAAGTTTTTAATTGTCATGCTCAAGGTAAAGTATTCCCTTTGTTTTTGCAAAATCTATTAAAATATATTATTGTTTGTTTTGCTTAAATCTAATAATAAAACAAATTTAAACCTTTTCAAATGTTTATGCAGAAAGAAACCTAAACTTTTGCTTTCAGGTGTTCATCGTTCTGTCAGAGCTGCTCATTTGGGAGACATTTCTAGAACGAGTCCTTGGGTTTTTTTGTTTTTTTGTTTATTTATTTATTTGTTTATTTATTGCATGCAGTCATCATTTGTAATTTGCAGATGATTCAATTTTGAAACTGATCCTTATGTGGTAAAGTTTAAATGTTTGAAATACTCTACACATGATGGGAGTGTTCAACTACTTTCATTTAAGGTCAGAGGTGCAAGTGGTGGCCAATTCATGTGTGATGTATCTATGAAACGCTTTCACAGTGTCAGTGCTGGCATGTCATCCTGGATTTTACTTGTGCTGTCAGTAAAGACAGAATCCAGTGATGAGATAATCTGGCTAGTCAGAACATTCATTCATTCATATTCTAAGCCACGTAATCCTAGGCTAGCGCCCATCTCAGCCAACTCCGGTTGGGTACACCCTGAACAGCTCGCCAGGCCATTGCATGGCCAACACCCAAACAACCATTCACACTTACTCTCACACCTAGGGACAATTTGGAACAGTCAGTTAAGTCTAATGTGCATGTTTTTGGACTGTGGGAGGAAAACGGAGTACCAAGAGAAAACCCATGCAAGCATGGAGAGAAGATATGCAATTTCCGCACAGAAATGCCCAAGCCTGGGAATCGAACCCAGGACCTTCTGGCTGTGAGGCAGACGTGCTAACCCCTACAACACCATGCTGCCCATACATTATTATTATTGCCACAGAATGTTGCTGGGCCTCGACCAGATCGATTTCAAGCAACCCTAAATCATAAGATTACCGCCAGTGGTTTGTGCAGTGATCACGATGCATGAATAGTATTCAGTTCATGCTCTTCCTCTTGTTACACGGACATGCACATCACTCTGGAATAGGACAGATCTGAACTCTTGACCTTTTTCCATTACTCAAGTCAGATTTTTTTTAATGCACCCAGCAAACTGAAGCCTTTTATTCTCACTAACAAGTGTTTTTATTTTTAATGCCACACATCTATTTGATTCCAATCCCATGAGTTCTCACTGTACTGTGTGTGGAAATGTTCTTACTTTCACAGCCGCGAGTTCTGCTGTGTATATTCTTCACGTTTCAAGCATTTACATGATTTCTGATTACAGTCAGTCAGGATGTTCTGTGATGTTGAGGTTCACCACTGTCCTTCCACATTTTAATAATCTCTTAATGGAGACGCTTAGTGCTGAAAATCAGTGGAATAGTTTAATTTGTGATAGATGTATGTTATTTGGAACAATCCTTTTCAGGAAATCACTCTGACCATCTCGTACCGGGGATATTCAAGATAACACCAATGTTTTTAAAATCATATCTCTCTGTGTTTTATTTCAGTTTGGATTTGTATTTAACATCCCTTTTTCCTGTGCAAGAAAGTTCAACTATGGCTTATTTGATTGAATATATATATATATTTGATAGGAGAGAAATGTATCATGATTTCTCTAGTTTTTTTCTTTTCCTGACTATGGTATTTCCAGAGTGAATTTCTCCAAATTATGGAACGCTTCCTGAGACCAGTGGCATGTAATAAATGAATGAAGAAATGGCAGAACAAAATCAAGCAACTATTATGTCAAAATGTCAATTTTCAAGAACTGAAGGGAGACAAAACAGAAATGAGGAGTTACGAGGTGTTTTCAGTGAAGTTTGATGTAGTGAAAACTGAACTGATTGAACTTTTCTGATTGGCAGAAAAGTGGCCATTTTTATAAATTCATATTTTTGATGGCTAATATTATTTTATGATACCATAGTATCATTTGAATTTCCTTACCAAATTTCATGCTTGTATCACCACTGAAGTATTTTCACAATTACATGGTGCACTATTAACACTAAGGCCCTAAGATAGGTCTTCTAACTTCTATTCATACAGGTGTTTATAAATGGGAAGCTACTCACTGCATCAGTTAGTTAAAAGAATTGTTGACAGCTGAAACATTAATCAATGCAGTAAATATCCAATGAAAAGCTCTTAATTATTCACTTATTTAAATCCGAATGGTGACTTTTGGGTTGCTTGACCTGGCAGTGTTGTGTGTGAGGTCTCTGTCAGTGTTGTTTGCATTAAGTCCTGCTCATCATGTTGGGTAGTTTAATTTCTTTTCCCAAGTAATGAAAAAATATGTACAGGCATTCCAGTCAAGACATACAAAAAATTTCTGGGAATTAAAAAAAAAGAAAAGTATCCTCATGTTTACTGCTAGCATAACAGTGCAGATAAAGAAATGTAAAGAAATGTCAGATGAGCTCCAGTTTATAGGCACTAGTGTTTAGGACACAGAACTGTGTGGTATAGAAAGACTCAGCCTTGTGTTTTTTTTATTGGAATGTCAACATTCATCCAAAACCTCTCACAGCACACAATCTCAGTCACATTCATCTGCAATAGAGTTAAACACTATACAGTAATTGTGGTTTGGAATAAAGTCAGAATCAGTCGGTCACCAGGGTGCATTCTGTGGCCAATCGAACTAAAATTACATTCCATCTATTCGCAAGTTCACTGACTGCAGGATGACCCAAAGGAAAGCAGAGAACAGTAATGGGTTCGTTTTGCAAAAATGCCAACAAAAAAAACCCCATTCAACGAGCTTCCTTCTCTTAGAAGGCAGAAAACTGGAGACGGAAGTATCGAGCTAAACTGGCAAAGATATTTAAGATGGTACAGTTGAAGCAAATGAATGTCAGAGGGAAGAAGACTGGGCCAGAAAGAGATTTAAAAATATCACAGCATTTGATGCTCATTACCATAGAACTGCCGTAGCAACACTGACAGCACCCCCTTCTGGCTCAGAGAAATGTCATGACACGAAATGTCTTTCTGTTAGCAAACATGAGCCATAAAAGTAAATCAGTCAAACACATGACCGCGATTATTAAATAGCAAGAGGAAAAAAAAGGAATGAAGATTAGTATTTCACCAGTAATCATTTAAAAACAACCACCTACAAAATAAAATAATCTATAAATTAATCAAGAATGATCATTAACTCATTAGAGGTAGAAGATATGAAATGGTAGGTTGGGTTAAAATAAACAAAATGTTTTTGATAGCAGGCGAGCCGGCACAGTAACGCTAAACACTGGGTGTGGATGGCTAAAAATTCGTTAACAGCATTATTCAGTCCGTTCATTGGGGTACAAGTCTGAGTTGTGATTGTAGGTTATTGAGCAAAACAAAACAACTCTGGCCTGTGTGTGTGTGTGTGTGTGTGTGTGTGTGAGTGTGAGTGAACCCATCCAGTCCTACAGTGATCCCCAGTGTTCTCTCCTCATCTTATTTGTCCTTCTTGCTCTCTTTCTCCATCCCTGCAACGTCTACCTCAGGTTCCTCCTCCTCAGGCACGGGGGGAAACTGTGACTCACTGGGCTTCTCGTTCTTCTCTCCTTTCTTCTTGTTTAGTTTCTTTGATTTCTGATACAGCTCATTCAAGTTAAACTCTCTGATGATGTTCTCCTGAAATCAGGGAGAAACACTTTGTTACAGATCTACAATACTCACACTCTATTACCTTGTTATATTACGTGCACACACACACACGTGTGTACTTGACACGCTTTTAAAATTTGCACTGAACACAGTAAAGTTTAACGGACTGTAGCTCATCCTGCATCACACCGTCACAAGACAATTTTCTCTCACTCCCCGTTTTTTCTGATCCGCTTAATCCTTTTAAGAGTCGCAGGGAGGCTGGTGCCTCTCAGCCGTCACTGGGCGAACATGGGGTACACCCTGAACAGCTTGTCATGGCAACACACACAACCACTCACACCTAGGGTCAATCTGGAACAGCCAGTTAGCCTAATGTGCAGGTCTTTGGACTGTGTGATGAAAACGGAGTACCTGGAGGAAACCCACAAGCATGGGGAGAACATGCAAACTCCACACAGAAACATTCAAGCCTGGGAATCGAACCCAGGACCTGAATGATGGTGTCCATTCCTTACCTCACTGAAGCTCCAAGACACTGCTCTTCCTTTTTTGTCCACTTGAGGGCGTCTCATCACCTCTTTTCCTCCCTGGAAGAGCACCAAACTTGGAAGCTGCTTGGACAGAGGAGATGTGCTCACCTTGTACCTGAGACGATGGTCAAAAAAGAAAAAGGAGTCATGCCTCGACACTGAAAAAGATCTTTACATTTTTTCTTTAAAAAACTTTAAATAAATTTAGGAAACTGCTGGCGTAGCTTCAATGATTCACAAGCTCTAGAAAGAGTCGCTTACTTCTTAGACACATCGCCATAGCGGCCCACGTCCACTTTTCCAAACTTGAGCCCGGCACAGTTGTACCTAGGTGTTCGACAGACTGTAGTTAGAATATTTATCTATACCATAATACAAATAAACAACATTCTAAGAAATCTGTTTTGAATGAGTGTATTTTTTCTTACTTCAAGGACAGATCAGCATAGACAGACGCAAACGACTGACACTCTGTAGACCAATTAGCAAAGAACTCCACGATCCAGGTCACATGGTTGTCTCTTTCCAATTCCTCCTGAAGGTCACAAGAGGACATGTTCATCACACAGAACCGAGGCCTGACATCAATATAGAAATCTCTCAAATAAATGAGGATTGTAGAAATATAATGGTACTGAAGTTAAAACAGTTCTCACGTCGATGGTCTTATCACTGAAGTACTTGATGTACTCGGGGCCCATGTACAGAGGAGGCTTACACGTCATAAGGAACACTGAAAAACAAGAATTAGCACACCAGATGTTAAATAGCAAGGATAATGTACAGCACAGGTGTCAAAGTTGTTTTTATAGAGAGTCTTTATAGAATATAATATATAGACTTTTTTATAGAATATGATTATCATACATTATGATTATCAGCATGCGATGATGCTGCACCATTACCATTAAATGTAATTCATTCTCCTTCCACTAGGTGGCAGCAACCTATTTCAAATCAGCTAGCCATTCATGACTTAAGATTGCAAGCTAGCTAATCGCTGTCAAGTGTTGTCCAAAAAGGAAAGTGAAAAAAGGAAAAGAGAACAAATACGTAAACTAATCATTTTGCCATACAGATTATGTTCCGTGCCCTTATGACATGGATATTCAGTGATTATTTGGCCCTCGGTAACCTAGAAATGATGTGATGTGGCCCTCAGTGAAAATGAGGTTGACACCCCTGATGTACAGTATTGTACCTCAAAATAAATGTTACCAATTAATGCTCAATTAAAAAAATCCTGTGTAAGCACAATGTGAGAGTTATAAGGTTGTAATATCATTTAATATGCACTGTTTGTCAAGCTACAATGAAATGCACTGAAATGAACTACAAGTTTCTACTCCAGTCTTAACTTCATTTGCACACTGGAGTAATAATTACACGCAGTAATGATAATAATAATAATAATAATAATGAGCAAATGTGTTGTGTTCTATTAATGAACATAAAATTAATACAGCCATCCTCAAGGAGAACTTCTGAAGACTCCTTTTTTGGTATGGAGATGACCCCAGAGACCGACGATGCGATAAACAGTTCGGATGATTGTTAGGAGTTTGTAGCTCTCTTGGGAGTCTTGGCTCATCGCAAGAGGAAATTACGTATGAACTACAGAGAGAGGGGGACATTGATGAAACCCAGTTGAACCCTCACTGACTGTTCAGGTGGTCATATCCGATGAAAAAAGATCAGATTATATTAATTCAACCCATCAGAATTTATTTTTCATTGTAACAAATTTAATTCTTGATGACTGGTTGGCACAGTGACAAAGTGGTTAGCACGTCCGATTCACAGCAAGAAGGTCCTGGGTCTGGGTGTTTCTGTGTGGAGTTTGCATGTTCTCCCCGTGCTTGTGTGGGTTTCCTCCAGGTACTCCCGTTTCCTCCCACAGTCCAAAGACATGCATGTTAGGCTAACTTGCTGTTACAAATTGTCCCTAGGTGTGAATGGTTGTGTGCATGTGTTGCCCTGCGATAGTGTGTCAAGCTGTCCAGGATGTACCCTGCCTTTGCCCAGTGTTGGCTGAGATAGGCTCCAACCTCACTGTGACCCTAGTAAGATTAAGCAGTACGCCAAATGACTGAGTGACTACTAGACTATAAATATATGTATTTAATAACCTGCATGATTTTGTGGGAAAATATTGTTGTGCAAGGGAGTTAATGATGTGCTGCTGCAGTTGACAAAGATCAGAATTTGAAACACATCAATGGCAAATTTAAAAATAAAACAAGAAGATACAGTTTCTCAGGGTGTTCGCAACTTCATTACACTGTATATTAATATATACACTACAACAGGAAAGACACGATCTGATTGGTCTGTGATCTGGGGATTAAAAAAATATTGTGGATGACACTTGAAATAACAGACACTCATGCCGTGTTATGGTCTCTAGGAGCAGGCAATGCCAACATTATCACACTTAAAATGGAAAAAAATAATGGGAAAAATGGAAAAATTCCTTAGATCTACTTTTTCATGCGTTTGTGCATTCATTCATTCATTCATTTTCTAAGCCGCCTATTCCTAATTAGGGTCGCGGGGAGGCTGGTGCCTATCTCAGCCAACTCTGGGCGAGGACAGGGTACACGCTGAACAGCTCACCAGACCATTTCCGGGGCAACACACACACACAACCACTCACACTCACATCTGGGGGCAACTTGGGACTGCCAACCAGTCTACTGTGCATGTCTTTTGGACTGTGGGAGGAAACCAGAGTACTTGGCGGAAACCCACACAAGCACAGGGAGAACATGCAAACTCCACACAGAAACACCCCAAGCCTGGGAATCAAACCCTGGACCTCCTTGCTGTGAGGCGAACGTGCTAACCACTGCACCACCGTGCCTTTGGGGGGGTGTTTGCTTATGTTTTATGTAGTATTTACTAAACTCTGAATGAGTACACTATAAACAAATGCCATTAGCTGCACCATAACACGCTGTGTGAAATTTGCATGTTCTCCCTCTGCTTGTGTGGGTTTCTTCTGGTTTCCTCCCACAGTCTCCATATGTTCACATTAGGCTAATTGGCTGTTCCAAATTTCCCCTAGGTGTAAATTTATTCATTCATCTTCTGAACCGCTTATTCCTAATTAGGGTCGCGGGGAGGCTGACGCCCATCTCAGCCGACTCTGGGC
>JAOUQZ010000039.1:23746050-23758404 GCA_028564935.1 Neosilurus hyrtlii
ACACAGAAACACCCGAGCTGGGAATCGAACCCAGGACCTTCTTGCTGTGAGGCGGATGTGCTAACCACTGCGCCACCGTGCCGCCCTTAGGATTTCTTATTACACAATAAAAATTCACTGGCATAATAATCATCACAGCAGTTTATGGAAGAGCATAACGATGTACAAGGTGTCCGAAAATTCAGGAAGAAATTAAAATACATTGGGCGAGTACATCAATCCAAATATTCATTCATGCCGAACTGCTTCCTACTAGGATCGCAGGGAGGGCTGGAGCCTATCTTAGCCGATTATGAAAGAAGGCGGGGTACACCCTGAACAGCTTACCAGACCATCACAGGGCAACACACCCAGAAAACCATTTTGGGTGCAGTTTGCAAAGCAATTTGGAACAGGCAATTAGCCTAATGTGCATGTCTTTGGATTGTGAGAGGAAATGCACACAGAAACGCCCTCACTGATCCCGGGACTCGAACCAGAGGAAGCCCACGCAAGGAGAGGGAGAACATGTAAACTCCACACAGAAATGCCAAAGCCCAGGATTCGAACCTAGGATCTTCTTGCCATGAGGCGGATGTGCTAACCACCATGCCGCCCTCATACGAAAGCCAAATTCTATAATTGTTTTATTATTCATTAAAAATATGTTTGAGGTAGGCAGTTGTGCAGTATTCATTCGATTTACCCCAGGACAACGATGCAATACCAAGAATTATTGAATGGAGTTTCAGATGCCTTGCCAATTCAATAATTGATAAGTGACATCATATACGTTCAGTATTTCTGTGTGGAACACATTCACATTTCAATCCTGTTTACAGGCCTGCATGCAAAACAATCCACCCAACAAGCTGATTGTCAACAACGTCAACAACAACAGCAGCAGCTTCATGACTCAGGTGTATACAGTAAACACAGGAACTGTTCAGGAACAGCAGGTCACAGTTTTGTTATTTGAGTTCAGATGTTCAAGGTAGGGAATTCTTACTCGCTCTCCTGTTTTTCATCATGACTATAGCACTGAGAAACATCAGTATCTCCACTTCTCTCTGGAAAACAAATGAAAATATGGACATTAATGAAAGGTCAATAATTAGTGTCACGTACAAACAGTGAACGCTGAGATGCTAAAGCTAATGCACCTGTAACCACCTACACGTGCTGCTAGCCACACAAAAGTCTAAACACTACTCATGTACTGGTACTGGTATAGCTATTGCTATATGTATACTGGTACTGGTATACTGGGAGTGGTATTGCTGTAGGTATACTGGTACAGCTATTGCTATAGGTATACTAGTACGGTCATTGCTATAGGTATACTGGTATTGTGGTACTGGTATACAGGGAGCGGTATTGCTATAGGTATACTGGTATTGTGGTACTGGTATACTGGGAGTGTTATTGCAATAGGTATATTGATACTGCTATACTGGTACTGCTAATTGCTATGGGTATACTGGGAGTGGTATTGCTATAGGTATACCGGTACTCCTATTGCAATAGGCATACTGGTACTGTGGTACTGGTATACTGGGAGTGGTATTGCAATAGGTATAATGATACTGCTATACTGGTACTGCTAATTGCTATGGGTATACTGGGAGTGGTATTGCTATAGGTATACCGGTACTCGTATTGCAATAGGTATACTGCTACTGTGGTACTGGTATACTGGGAGTGGTATTGCAATTGGTATATTGATACTGCTATACTGGTACTGCTATTGCATATACTGGGAGTGGTATTGCAACAGGTATACTGGTAATGTTATATTTGGACTGCTATTGCTATAGGTATACTGGTACTGGGACTGCTATTGCTATAGGTATACTGGTACTGGGACTGCTATTGCTATAGGTATACTGGTACTTGTATTGCTATAGGTATACTGGTACTGGTATACTGGTACTTGTATTGCTATAGGTATACTGGGACTGGTACTGCTATACGGGGACTGGTATTACTATAGGTATATGGGAACTGGTACTGCTATACTGGGACTGGTATTGCTATTGGTATACTGGAACTGGTACTGCTATACAGGGACTGGTATATCCTGGTATTCTCTCTTCCCCTCTTTGTGTTATTATTATTATTCAGTGTTGATCCACTCCCTGTCTCATTCTCAATGGCACATCCATTCAACATCTACATCATTTCTTCTTCTCAGTTCCTAGAGGATCGGGGGTGAAAACAAAAACACTAAACTCTCTCTAAACTACAGCAATCTCTCTCCTAACATGCTGTCTTGTCAATGCCTGAAAACATGTTGAGTGGATAGCAATACCCAGTCGAAGTCGCAGGGGTTCCCGTCCTCTCTCTGCGTGGAAAGATGGTCGCAGATCCCCGGAGTCTTGCGGACCATCAGGAAAGCGAGGCACATAAAAAGCGACGCCACGTAATAAGGCTTCAATAGCCATTTATAAACCTGCGGTAAGTGATACAGGAAAGCGAACAGAGGAGTCAGCAACGCCATTTTCTTCCCTGTGAAGTGTAGCACGAGGAACAACAACGCTAGCTGCAGCTCAAAGCTACCGGCGCAACGCTGCTGATGAATTTACGTCGGCGAAACCGTTAACGACGTTATTTTAAAGGGATAGAGGTCACTGCGGACGAAACAGGGGAAATGTACGCCACGCCCCTCCTGCTCGTGCACAATGTGTGCACAATGTGATTCGTTGTTTTGGAAACGGCGTCCAATCGAGTCATAGTCAACTTATTAGTACACTCAAGTCATGGTCCCTTATGACGTTGCAAAAACGCCTAGTCAGGGAGTACGGAGGTATTTGAGACACGGCGGCAGTGGGTTATACAGGAAGTCATCGCTAGGTGAGCTTCACTACAGTAAATCTCCTACAATATGCGACTATGCAACTTTACGTTACCGTTTACGTTTTATCTGCTTCCATGTACCCACGCGTAATTTCTCCAGTAAAACACAACGTCTAACTAGAACTCTTGTCGCGGTCTGTAATGTCACTTCCGTCCTAAAATATGAACAAAGTGTGACTCTACATTTGTTAGTGTCGCAATATTACATGCATTATAGTCATTACAGAACAAACTAGTAAACTACACGGACTGCAATACACCGAGCACCCAAAGTCATTTTCATTGCGAAGGGTGTCAACAGACTCTTCTTATAAACACCGTCATATTGTACACACATTCTGCAACATGACAGAAATATTTTCATCGCTCTACGGCCAAACTGAAGCCCAGGGAGCTTCGGGACCTTCCGCGATGGGGTTCGGCTCCGGGAAACCTCTTCCACCCCCGGTACCCCAGAACCCAGTGCACATGGCGGTACCCATTTCACACCAACTTGCAGATGAGGGACCTCCTCTCCGAAAACCTCCAGCCATGAACGAACCCTTTTACTTGGTACGAGAACTGCCTGGTGAGTACCTGGTCATATTCTCTTAATCATACCTCACCACCACCCTCCCCTCCCCTCCCCTCCCCTCCCCTCCCCTCCCCTGTGAGTGCTTCTCACTCTCACACATGTGCCTCATCCCTTAACCTCACCAGGGTCGTGGCAGCCTATCTCAGCCAACACGAGGCTTAGTACAGGGATCTGCTCACCAGGCCATCGCAGGGCCAACACACACACACACACACATACTCACAACCACCAATCTCACATTCACACCTAAGGGCAATTTGGACTTTGGAGGAAACCGGAGTACCAGGAGGAAGCCTACGCAAGCACGGAGAGAATTCTCTCTGTACATGATGAGGTGGGAATACACCTTTACAGAGCACTATACATATGCACACACACACTCTCTTATTCACAACTAGGTGCAATTTGGACTTGCCAATCAGCCTAATGTGCCTAGCTTTGGCTTGTGGGAGGAAACCAGAGTACCAGGAGGAAGCCCACGCAAGCACGGAGAGAGCATGCAAACTGACACACAGAACCACCCGACCCTGGGACTCGAACCCAGGACCCTCTTGCTGTGAGGCGGACGTGCCAACAATTGCACCACCGTGGATTATTCCATTCACTGAAATAAAACAGGGGTTCCTCGGTCAGCTCCTTAACTCCTCTTATGTGGGGGCTAGAAAAAAAACCCTGAGAAACTTGTTAACAGTTGGGCACAGGTAACACGGATATCAATACATGTATACTAGGAAGTGATGCTCTCTGTACGTGATGAGGTGGGAGTACACCCTGCTGGTCCTTTACAGAGCATTATACATATGCACACACACACTTATTCACACCTAGGGACAATTTGGAGCCACCAGTTAGCCTAATGGCATGTTGTTGGGAGGTAGGAGGAAACCAGAGACCCTAGAGGGGAACACACACACAACCAGAGCTCAGGATCGAATTGGGTACCCTGTACCTGTAAGACCCTACAAACACACTGTTCACTTGCAGTGTCATGATTGTAGTATTGTATTTGTGATGTCTTCACTAGGCTAGCTAGCTTTCAGGGTAATGGCGGTTTGCTGATCGATAGTCTGTGAGCTGGTGAACTAGTGAGATGCACTTAAGTGTCAGATGTGGTCCATATACAACATTTTAATGTTTTAATAATAAACCAAAGGTTAAATCTGGATTTGACAATGTATTTTTTTTTTTACTTGCTTGGCCATTTGTAAGTACTGCAGGCAGGGTGGTGGTGGAGTGTATGTGTGTATAACATTACTGAATTGCTAAGACAGAATAGGGTCACAAGACTCTAGGTAGCTGAATCCATGAAATAATCAGATGGTGCTTAAAATATAATAATTGTATTTCCTAAATGAACACTAAATTGATTACGTTGGTATTCTAAAGGCATATGTTCCCTATGTGTATTTTGAAATTACTGCACTACTGTACTGTGCAGGGTGACACAGTGGTGTATTGGTTAGCAAGTTTGCCTCACATCAAGTCCTGGGTTTGATTCGTGGGCTAGGGCGTTTCTGCTTAGCATTTGCATTTCTCCTTGTGCTTGTGTGGGTTTCCTCTGAGTACTCCGGTTTTCTCCTGCAGTCCAAAGGCATGCACATTCAGCTAACTGACTGTTCTAAATTGCCCCTAGGTGTAAGTGTGAATGCTTTTGCTTGTTTGTGTTCCCTGCAATGGTCAGGCGAGCTGTTCAGGATGTACCCCTCCCTCACCCAGTCTCAGCTGAGATAGGCTCCAGCCTCCCCGCAAGCCTAGTAGGATCAAGCGGTTCTTCAAATCAGTGAGATGAGATGAGTGAGTGTACTTGTTGAAGTGAGTTAGGGTAAGTTTTCATGGTATTCAACATCTCCCTTATGCAGCATGTCCCTGCAATATCATAATTGTGATGTTTGTTGATGAAGTTGCACCAAAATTAAAGCAACATTAAGGCAACATTTAAACATTTGCAAATCTGGCAACAATGTTGTTGTAGGGACATCCCGGCAATATGAAGTGCCACTGTCGCAAAATCTGTGAAAAAGTTGTGGAAACATCGGCACAGTGTAGCGGCGACGTTTCATCCCGACAATTACACTCTGGAATTCACATTGTTGGTTACTACACTGCATCATGTGACATTCTAGCAAAGTATAGTGCTGGGAAAATTACGTAGCAGCGACGCTCTGACTGTGCTAGTAGTGTAAAGTGTTAAAGTGGAAGTGTCGTGGTTGTTTGTAGAAATAAACCTAAATAACACCATTGAGGTTATCAAAGAAAACATCGTTTATATATTTTTAGATAGTAGACATGAATTAGGTTTGTTTAACAAATTTGCTAGAAGGTTACATGGGGATTCCAGATTTTGGAAACTGTTCATATTAACAAGATTTCAAAATGTCCTTCCAGTCCATTTTCATCCGAAAGTTTTAAACTTTTGATTTGCATTTTGAAAGACTATTTAACAAATAAACCATTATTTTGGACATTCGGTGCAGATTTACATGACTTTTGGACAGGTGAATTTAGGTACAAATCATGAGCCAGCTCCTTTTTTAGGGGCAGATGTAGCCTAATAGTTAAAGAAGCATCTTTGGGACCAAAAGGTTGCTGGTTCGATTCACCCAACTAGCAGGAAAAATGTGTGGCGGTGGGGCAGTGAGCTGCATCTTCCCTTCCTCCACCTTCATGGCTGAAGTGCCCTTGAGCAAGGCACCTAACCCCCAACTGCTCTCCAGGCGCCCCAATGTCTGGGACAGCCCACTGCTCCGAGTGTGTGTGTGCTCACTGTTTACGTGTGTGTGCTCACTTTGGATGGGTTAAATGCAGAAGCAGTAATTTTCCCTTGCAGCAGATTTATTACAACTAATAAAAGTCCCCCCCCCCCCAAAATCTGACCTGTTGTTATATTTCTTCTTCCTTAGTGGAAAATGAGCTGACTGGAAACACCAACCTCATCACACACTACAACCTGGAACATGCTTACAACAAGTTTTGTGGCAAGAAAGTGAAGGAGAAGCTCAGCAACTTTCTCCCAGAATTACCCGGTAAGTGCATTTAAGAATAATCTGAAATAAAAGGTGCAAAGCATTTTGGTAATCGTGTCTTACATCACACTCCTTCCATATACCACTGTTTGAGTAACAGGAATGTGCTGGGAGTGAGAAGAGCAATTCTGCTTCCTTTTCCTAGGTATGATAGACACACCAGGTCTTCAGGATGGAAGTTCTCTGCGCTCGCTTATTGAGAAGCCACCAGTGTGCAACAACTCCTTCAGTCCTCTCACGGGAACCATGCTCACTGGGTTCCGACTACACACAGGCCCTGTAAGTCTGACGTCCTCCTTTTTGATGTCCATATTTTTACATCGTCTGAAACTTTTCTTCTTTAAGCTCTAGTATTAAACACAAAACTATTTTAGTTTACCTTTGTAGTTCATTAGCTCATCCACCTCACATCAAGAAGGTCCGGGGATTGAGTTCCAAGCTCAGATATGCTTGTGTGGGTTTCCTCTGGGTGTTCCGGTTTCCTCCTTCAATCCAAAGACATGTTGATTAGGCTAAGTGGCTGTTCCAAATTGCTGCTAGCTGTGGATGTGAGAGTGAATGGTTGTGTGTGAGTTGCCAGACCATCGCAGGGCTCAGGGTGTATCCTGCCTTCACCCAATGTTGGCTGAGATAGGCTCCAGCCTCCCTGTGACCATAATAGAAGAATTATATTATAGTGTCTTTAGTTAATTAATTTATTATGCAAGCTAGTAAAAGTGTATATATAGAGAATTATCTGGATTATCAGATTAAATATTAGCACCCTGAAATTTTTTTTTTTAATAACAGAATGCCCTGAATTGTTATATATTACTTATACCATAGTAATTCATGCATAATAATGTTGTATTAGGGCTCTGTGTATCAATATTCTGACAAGCAGCATATTTGCCTTCATACCAGACCTAATCACAAGCAATAACTAGCATGGTATTTTTTTCCCCTCCACATTCCCTCGATATCCTCAAGCTTCCCGAGCAGTACAGACTGATGCACATTCAACCCCCAAAGAAGAAGAGCAAACATAAACACAGACACCACCAACCCCAGGACCCCTTACCCCCAGGTATGAAGACTATCGGTAATATTATCACTATTTGTGTTAGAATGCTGATGTGTGTCGGAACTTGAACATTTCCCTTTGGTTTATCAGAGTTTTTGTGTCCCGTTTAACAGAAACGCCTTCAGACTCCGACCACAAGAAAAAGAAGAAAAAGAAGGATGATGATCCTGATCGAAAGAAAAAGAAGAAAGATAAGAAGAAAAAGAAGGTTTGTATGTAACTCTGAGTGTGGTGTGTGTTGAAGAACTCAAAGATTCAGAGATTTGCTGTCAGTAGTACAACTGATTCAGCGCTCCAGATCACTCTGTCGGGGTTTATCTCATGATAATAAGTGACTCGCTGTACATTATCTCTTACATATCCGCACGGTCGGGAATGTCTTACCCATACTGTGTTTATTTTATTAATAGCGGAGCTCCGCGACACACGATACATAAGAAAAATTGGTCAGTTGGTCCGTCTCATTTTTTTTTGTGTCGCGAACATTGCGTCCGTTCGTTTGAACGTATTCACCTGGGAATCCTGTGGTGACATTTAATATGTCGTGTATAAACGCCATAATGTGAATGAATGTCTGCGTGATAGTAACTTCTTCTACTCTATCTTCCCCTCCTAACTGTTACTTGTTTCAAGCCATAAAATAAGATTCACTTTTTTTTAAAACCGTAAACAGAATTCTATGTGCAACATGCAGTAGGTATCTTTTTGTTTTTCTGAACTATTACTGCAATGCTATACTCATTTGAATAGAAAGGCTTTTAACCCAGTCACACAGAGGAAGCGCAGGACGTTTCTGGTGCATATAACGTGCTTATGGAATATGGATATGCCTATCCAGTGGCATGACATCTCACTACCCTGTGGTGGTATTGGGATTCCATTAAAGAAGTATTCTAAGTAGAGTAAAACTTTTAGACAAAATCAAGACTTTGGCGAGGGGGCGGTCATAACGTGATGGTTACATGACATTAGATCATTGATGGCATCATCAAAACAAATTCACACTGAAAGAGTTAATTTTTTTGGAGCTCCTCTTTTAGGCAGAGCCTAAATCATTATATTAAATGAATGTCTAATATTCTAACAGTGTATAGTTAGATGTAATATTGTGGAATGTTGAAGAGACAAGATCGTTCCTGGTCTCATGTTAAAGCTGTGTTAAACAGGCCTCTCTCTCTTTCTCTCTCTCTCTCTCTCTCGCTCTCTCTCTTTCCCTCCCTCCCTCCCTCTCAATTACAAACAAATGGTTTTTTTTTTGGTTTTTGGTTTTTTATCCCCCAGCACATAATGCAGGTGCATCTAGTCATGAGTATGTCCATGCATCCATCTGTCTGTGCGTCTGCACTTCAGTGTGTTTGTCCGTTTATAATCCTTTCAATTCCGGATGAGAACTCTGGCAGGTTTGATGAAGATCAGGTTTCAAATGGGTTCAGCTACTTCTGTTGGCTGTGTAGTTGTGCCTTTTGATATTTTGGGACATATTTTCTGACATGTGGAGGCTGGGGATATGCCATCTACTGATGACCCTCGACTTCCTGAGAAAACAGAAAGCAGTACCAAGAGCACTTATCCCTGGGTTTACACTGGGGCCATGCTTTCCACAGTCTCCATGATTTGAGTAAATCGTAATGATCTTGAGGAACTTGGTGGATTTGTGATGATCACACTAACAAGAAGTGACACACCAAGTGTTTAAGCAAACGTGTGTGAAGGAGTGAGTGATTTACAAGCACAGCCCTAAGTGATTTTTAGGTTCATATTTAGAGTGTAATATGAATGTATTTCTCTCTTTACTCTTTGTTTCCAGAACCGTCACAGTCCTGACCACCCCGGCGTGACCAGCTCGCAGCCCAGCAGCAGCAGTCTGCGGTAGAAGCACACAGGGCGAGAGAGACAGAGAAAATTCACTGTAAATAGCATTAAGAGACATGCTGGGAAAATGGTTTAAGTGTGTGTGTGTGTGTGTGTGTGTGTGTGTGTGTGTGTGTGTGTGAGAGAGAGAGAGAGAGAGACAGAGAGAGAAGTGCAAGCCTTTTGATTTTTATTTGTGTTACTCGTGTATATGCTTCACATGAGACAAACCATATTTGTTACATCAGCTCGTAATTATATGTTTATTTATACTTATATAAATGAATAAGGAGAAATGTTATTGACACTGAACATGTTTCCTTAAATCAGTAAAACACTTTGCATTTTTTTACTTTGGCTTGTGACTCATATTTCACTTTTTTCCTACAAAAAAATATATTTACCAAACAAAATATAAAAAAAAAAAATCTAGAGACAAAGGAAATACCCATACCGCAGTGCGGTGTTTCTGAATTGTTTGTACATCTTTGGCTAATTTTTTCAAAACCACAAACAAAATGCAAAATCTCTACAAATCTCTCACAAAAGCAAACACTGCATTCAGAACTGTTTAATCTCTGCTTAACTAGTTTTACAGCAATAAATATACACACACTCTATCATATGAATAGATTTCACCAACCAACATCACACTGAACTCAGAGTACTGAATATCTTTTTTAGCAGGTTCGTGCTTTTTGCATTTTCAGTGTTACAGAGTAGGCAATTTTAAATATCGTTCAAGTGAAGCCTAACTCACAACCAGATGTACGGCAGTCTACAGGGAAAAATGTGGCAAAACCGTGTTTGAGACCTGCGTGTCACCTGCATGTGTTCAGCTCTGTAGAATGTCGCAGATTGGCCGTGGAGAATTTTGGTCTTGCACATGCAAATTCTACAGGTCTTGAAAAACATTAAGAATGCATACAGTATGCACGGGACTGAGGTGGAGAAAATCGGGGTATAAGGCATCATGGACACTTTTCGCCACGACAGTACCCATACTCCTTTTGTACGCCTGCACCAAGTCACAAGCACGGCTGGTGGGAGTTTTGTGATGACAGAAAGACGCACGAGTGACACGCAGTCATTGTACTGGTGATGTGCACAAGTACTCCACACTTGCTATTTGTGTGGCTTGCAAGACAGAATTACATATCACCGTCTACCCCTATGTGTGGTGTGCGTGAAGCGTACACGACCCGCACACAACACAAGTTGCAAGAGTCCAGTTAGAGATATTGGGAAATCATGTAGCATTAAAAGAAGGGAAAATGGCTTTCGAGGGTATTGTACCTCTGTAGGCAGATAAGAGAAGCTCAAAAGAGGCATGAAGCAAGTCAGGAGTGCGTCACAAGCATGACCTGTACTCCTCGCACATATATTGCAAGTCGCACGCACTGAGCATGAGTGTCAGATGTACGGTTTTGATTTTTGATTTTTTTTGGGCTGTCACACACATTGGGGTGCCCGGATACCAGTTGGGGGTTAGGTGCCTTGCTCAAGGGCACTTCAGCTATGAAGGTGGGGGAAGGGAAGGTGCAGCTCACGCCCCCGCTGCCACACCTTTTTTCTGCTGGTTCGGGAATCGAACCAGTGACTTTTAGGTCCCAAAGCCACTTCTCTAAGCATTAGGCTACATCTGCTCCTGTTTCCACAACCTAATGACACAATTTTTCCGACGCCTTTCGGCAAGTCAGTCATCCAACCTGTACTTGACAATTACTATGCCTGTACTCTTTCCCAAACTATAACTGCATTTTCATTTCCAGTTTTTCAGTCTGTAAACAACCTAGGAATTTAGTCAGAACCTAGTCAGAAAAAGACAAAAAATAAAAAACAACAACAAAAAAAAAACATTGCAGGTACATACCTGCATAGTCCATACTATTGTGATGTTTCCTCACATTGTATAAGGCACTTCTGATTGAAAAATAACATTAAAAAATCATACTTTGTAGATGGTCAACCCATAATAGCTGAGTGGCTAAAATAGTAAAATAGTAGCCAAAATTCTTTATAAAATAGGTTAGAATCAATTTTTTCCAGGGATTTGAGCCAACAACATTCTAGTCACTATCATAGCCACTACACTGTTCAGCTACCCTGACAGATTTAATTACTTGCCAAAGGTGGACGTCGAGACAGATCGTCAGTGTAGGCTCTACAATAGTGATTAGAATATTGTTGGTTCAAATCCCCAATAAAGAGATTCTCTATACCTTATAAAAATTTTGATAGACATGAAAATGTAATCATACCCTTCAAGTGCAAATAATGTTCAAGCTCAAGCGTGGTGGGGTTTGAACTCATGACCTCATCACAGGCGCAACAGAAGCCGAACACAAACACTCCAACAAAATAAATAATTGAGTGCCAAACACAAAAAAAACACTCATTACAATAAAGCAAAAAGAAGCATACTAAGCAAATGTAAATTCTTTCATCTGCTCAGTACAAACTTCAGTAACTTAGAGAACTTTACTTTAAAAGAGTAATAAATGCAGTACCAAGAAACTGAACATCTGATGTAATGGTTTAACTGAGCTCTAACTGGAGGTAGCTGATAATGATGACAGCAGATCTGCGTAGTGCGATGTTTCATTGCAAAGTGCGTTACATTCATCAGTCATTAATAGAAAGTAGTGGTGTAGTGGGTAAAGGTTTTTGTAGGTCAAACCTAAGTTCCTGCCAGATTTACCAGTTTTTGGTATCAGGTTTCTTAGAACATTCTTGTAAATGAGAAAGCACAATTATAATTAAGAAAGAGCACAAAATACAGTAAAAAGAGAAAAGAAAATGAATGAATGACAAAATGGTGAGTATCATGGTGTGGCTAAATTCTCTGGTTATGTAGCTCACGTACTGTAGTGTATCAGTTACGACAGACAGAAACTCACTCACCCTTCTGTTATTGAGTGCCATTTCATTTTCATTCATTCATTCATTCATTCATTCATCTTCTGAACCGCTTATTCCTAATTAGGGTCGCGGGGAGGCTGGCGCCC
>JAOUQZ010000039.1:23764217-23783929 GCA_028564935.1 Neosilurus hyrtlii
ACACACACACACACACACACACACACACACACACACACACACACACACACACACACACACACACACACACATCCCTTCATTGGACTGGAAGCAGTTTAATGCATTTCACCTTAACCATTTTCAATGTCAAAATGATTGACACCCCTACAAAATCCTTTAAAATGAAAAACTAAACAAATTAGAATTCTTTTATTTCATTTCATTTTCTGAACTTCTTTATCCTTTATTAGGGTCACAGGAAGGCTGGATCCAATACATCCTGAACAGCTTGCCAGACCCTTGCAGGGCCAGTATAGACACACAACCATATACACTCACATTCATACCTAGGAGCAACTGAAAATTAGCCTAATGAATGTGCATGTATTTTTACTGTAGGAGAAAACCAGTGCACCCAAAGGAGACCCACGCAACCACAAGGAGAGCATGTAAGCTCCATATAGAAACACCCTCACTGAGCACGGGGCCCAAACGGGGTTAACTCACAACCAGGGTTTGAGTCCCGGGTTTGAGTCCCGGGCTTGTCAAAGGTGTTTTTGTGTGGAGTATGCATGTTCTCCCTGTGCTGGCTGTTCCAGATTGCCCCTAGTTGTGAGTGTTAATGGTTGTGTGTGTGTGCTGCCCTGACTGGAGAGCTGTTCAGGGTGTACCTGCCTTTACCCAGCTCCAGCCTCCCTGTAGAATCCTAGTAGAATTAAGTGATTTGCCAAATGATTGAATGAGTGAATGAATCATAAACAGATTATTTTTCATTTGCCATGTCTTCTTTCACTGGAGTATAAATATAAAGTTACACAGATACAAACCTGTCATCCGCTGCTGTGGGAAATACAGAAGAGCTTTCAACACAAAAATACAACAATACAATACAACAGTACAAGTAACTGATATAAAAATTCAAATATTGGTCAAATACTACAATTAAACATAATTAGAGCCATGTCTGCAAAACATCTTCACTGTTTATTTGTTTAAAAAAGATAGATATAGACAGGAAACTGACAGCACACTGTCTGCCCACACAGTGAAGAGGATGGTGGAGAGAAAAAGCCTTTCGGAAATGCCACGTTTAGTTTAATCTTACTGTTGATAAGTATCTAGTAGTTACAAAGGATTTCGTAACAAGAAACTATTCCGAAGAACAATTTTTAGAGGGACTTTATATCTTTATAGCATCCTATTTTATTTAACTTTTAAAGGATCAGTCACATAAATGATTGAGAGTGTAAGAGAGGTGATGAAGGTGGATTAATTTAAATACCCGGGGTGAACTATTCAAGGTAACAGAGAGTGTGTTAGAAAAGTAAAGAAGATGGAGAGGAGTGGCTGGAGTGATTTGTGATAGACAATCTTGCGGGTATCTGCAACAGTGAAGAGAAAGGTTAAAAAGACAGTAGTGAGGCTAGCTACTTTAGGTTGCATGGTTTAGAGACAGCGCTAACAAAAAAAAAAACCCCAAAAAAACACGAGTCAGAGCTGAAAGTGACAGATGAAGATGCAATTTTTCCGGGGAGTGACAAAAAAGACAGAATTAGAAATTAGTATTAGAGGGACACCTCAGGGAGCCAAATTGAGATGGTTTAGGCATGTGCAGAGGAGGAATGAAGGGTATATTGGTCAAAGAATGTTGCGGATGGAACTGCCTGGTAGGAGAAGAGAAAGAAGGAGTGGACGACAGAATGAGATGGAGAAAGGTGATCTGCTGTGGCGACCCCTAACAGGAGATGCTGAAAGAAGAAGAGGAAGATGCTCACCATTGGGGTCACCATGTGTAACCAGAAACTCCAGCATCTTATTCATGGCTCCCATATAAAATATGATGCGGAGTTGGGTCATCGCCATGGTGATCAAACTCCACAAGAAGATAGCAGAACACACAGAGAGACGAAATGGCTGGGAACCTAAAAGCACACAGACACTATATGAAAAACAGCTTTTCTGTGGTTTTAAATGTGAGTGTGTGTATGTAAGCACTGGATGTATGCATGCGTATATATATATATATCACACTTACCCCGGCTCTGTTCAGCTGCTTCACTGCTTTGTTTATATTCATCCAAAACCTGTTTTTTAGTCATTCCCTGCCCTACAGTGGTTACATGACTGTAGCAGCGATCCCCTGTCATCTTATGATCCATTGCTACACTACTCAGCTTTACTTTTTTACTGTATAAGGGAAAAAAATTAAGCAAAGAGGCATAGGTGAGTTTCTCTATATTCTCAATGAAATTAAAGATAATTACCAAATGTACACATTAATTTAACAACATAAAGGTTCAATTTAGAGTCCTTAAGTCTTTAGAGCACAGGTGTCAAACTCAAGGCCCGTGGGCCAAATCCGGCCCACCAACTCATTTTATGTGACTCGCAAGAGTTTTCAAAGGATATACTTATCGTACATTCTTTGAATCGACCATTACCATTGAAGCCTAATTCATTATCCTTCCACTAGGTGGCAGCACCCTTTTTCAAGTAAATAGCTAGTCATTCATGACTCAAGAAAGATTACATGCTAGCTTGTCGCTGCAAATCATTGTCAGAAAATGCAAGTAAATAAAGGAAAAGACGACAAATACCTAAACAAATCATTGCCATGCAGATTTTATGGTTGTATTATAGAATAGATGTTCACCAATTATTCCACCCTCAATCACCTTTAAATTTAGTGATGTGGCCCTCGGTGAAAATGGGGTTGACACCCCTGCTTAAGAGCCTGCTTACTTAACAGAAAGGACCCCGTAGTACCTTTTGGGAAGTTCAGTACCACTCACTAAACAAAAACCTTTCAAAGAACCTCTTTCATACATTGAAATGTGCAGTTCTTTTTCTTAATCTCTTTTTGTATCAGTGTTTACAATGACATACACAAAATGCATTACTTGTGTTACAGAGAAATGTACTGAATAGAATACTGACGTGTAGCTGATGTCTTCAGGGGCAGGAAAAGGTTCCAAGGGCCAATTAAGTAAGCAGTTAAGGAAGACTAGACATGCCAAGCCTGCCCACACCCAGAAGATCACACGGAATGACACCCCTAGATCATAGATCAGCTAAAGAACGAAGAAGGAAAAAAAAGCTAAAGAATGTGCTGATTACATTTAGATTATTGACTACTGCCTCTTATAAGTAGATTACATTTGATGTGTAATGCACTTTTGATCATTTTATGAAAAAACAAAATAGAAGTTACTAAATAATAATAATAATAATAATTATTATTATTATTATTATTATTATTAAACACTAAAATGTTTCCAAGGGTAGGCATAACACACACGTTTTCAGTAAGACCCCCAGCCTGACATACATCAACCTCACTTGAGTACCGACTAACAATATATTTCTGTATATGAATTTAAAAAACTTATTTCTCAGCTAAAATACTTATGTTTTTATTTTGCATATCATTCTTGACTTAACCAATGACCATGTCCTATTACATAATTGCCAAATATCTGATTCAGTAAATTTCATTCTTTTGGCTAAATTTCCGCTTTTTTAAAAATCATAACAACTGTCCACTATGTGAAAGATAATCAGAAAATACATTACTGGATATTTCGGCTTACAGTTTCTCTGTAGAATGTGCAGGGAAATGTTTATGAAGAAGGGAAGTTAATTAGTGATACAACAAAAAATAACATTGTACATTTAACAGAACATGCATCACTAATGAGATATGATCATATTTTAAGATTGGATTGACATGACGTAATTTAGTGTAATAGTAGAATTAAAGAGTACATCTAGTGGTGGTGAATAAAGTTAAATTTAATTCAGTAATTTACTGTTAACCAATTCTGTGGCCCCATGCATGAACCTGATAACCCACATGTTGGACTTATTATTTACATTGCGTACACTCAATGCAAATTGTATATTTTCAAGGACGTAATGACTTAATTACACTCGGCCTTAAACATATATTTTTCGATTTAATAAGGCTGACACTGTGTAAATTAATACTTCCTACCTTAACTCCTGGAAAGGTGACTGCAGAGGAAGCATAGGACCCAATCATGAGTGAAAGAATGGTGGAACGTACATTTCCAAACATGTTAGGAAGCTGAGGAAACAACATTTAATTCATCTGGCACATGGTTTACAAGTGAGACATGGTGGAGGTTAAAGTTGAAGTGGGGTTTAAAAGTAGAATATTCAATCCAATCTCAATCAACTGCATTTATGCCACATTGCATGTGTTTCCATAAACAATCATTTCAACTTGTTTTCCTGTAATGAGAGAAGAAGATTAAGGAATATTATGTTTAATTTAAACACACCTATAATGGAAGTCTCTGATTCAGATTTGTCAGAGCCAGAAAAGTGTGAGGATTTGAATATAGACCTCAGGTCGGGAGTTTCACATTTTCCCCTCTGTTCAAGAACATGCTGGTGGGTGGATTGGCATGATATATGCACGAGTGCCCTGTGCTGTCATGACATCCAATCTGGGGTGTATTCACACCTCACTCAGTGTTTACAGACTGCATTCCAGATTTAGTCGTTACCCAAAATTAATTCATGTATAGCTTCAATTTCAGGTTATTTTGCTTTCAATGTATCGTCATGCTTGACTGTATAGTAAATATCCTTATCAGTGGAATTCAGCATTTGCCATTCAGTATCTAAAATGTAAGGTTTAAAATAAAATGGGAGCAGCATGGTGGTGTAGTGGTTAGCATGTCTGCCTCACAGCAAGAAGGTCCATGGGTTTGAGTCCAGGGCGTTTCTATAAGTAGTTTGCATGTTCTCCCTGTGCTTGTGCGGGTTTCCTCCGGGTACTCCGGTTTTCTCCCATAGTCCAAACAGGTGCACATTAGGCTATTTGGCTGTTCCAAAATCTGAGTGTGAATGGTTGTGTATATGTTGGACCTGTGATGGTCTGACAAGCTGTTCAGGGTGTACCCTGCTTTCACCTAGTGTCGGCTGAGATAGGCTCTAGCCTCCCTGTGACAATAGTAGGATTAAGCAGCTTGTCAAAATGAGTAAGTGAGTAAAATAACGTTTCCTATTAGTGATAAATAAATGTGTCAGTGTGATGATATATGGAGCCCTGTGAAGAACTGCATTGTAAGGAAGGCTGAAACCCTGTCTTGTGTTCTCAGGACAGACTCCAGGCCAGACCTGATCAGGACAAAGCCATTCATTCATTCATTCATTTTCTAAGCCTCTTAATCCCAATTAGGGTCACGCGGAGGCTGGCGCCCATCTCAGTTGACTCTGGGCAAAGGCGGGGTACACCCTGGACAGCTCGCCAGGCCATCGCAAGGGCCAATACACACTCACAACCATTCACATTAACACTCACATCTAGGGGCAATTCGGAATCACCAATTAGCCTGTTGGTGTGCATGTTTTTGCATAACTGTGCATGTTTTTTGACTATAGGAGGAAACCGGAGTACCCATAGGAAACCCACTCAAGCACAGGGAGAACATGCAAACTCCACACAGAACCGCCCCGAGCCCAGTTATCGAACCCAGGACCTTCTTGTTGCGAGGCAAACGTGCTAACCACTGTAGCCCATCAGGATATGGTAGTTACTGTAAATGAATTAAATAATTAATTGATTTTCTATTCATACCCTAGTACAGGATATAATTTTCTTGTATTCTTGTTTGCTGTAACTGCACACTAAATACACTAAAGGCGCAGTGAGTAATTTTTTTCTTAAACAATTCTAAAGTATTTCTAAGCACTTTAAGTCATGGAGGTTGAATCGCAACCTTTCAGTAACATTCACACAACCCTAACCACTCAGCAGTTTTTTTTATTTAAGACCTGAACACAGCCACCAGGGGACACTCGGTAAGATTTTTACTGTTGTAGCAGTGCAAAATTAAGAGAGAGGGCAGTATTTAGTTCATCACTTTGCCCAGAATATTCTTAGATTTACAGTCCTATATAATCAATTTTATTTCACCATCAATCTTTATGTAAATTTTTAAGTCAATTTGTGTCAGTTTTTATGTTTGTGTCTCTTCAAAGAGAAAAACCCAGTATGGGGATATGCAATGCCTTATCACCAGGGTTAGAAATATGTAAGGTCCATAAAGTATTTGATCCCCTTCATTAGATGGACATCAAGGATGTCATACATGTAAAGAATATGAACCCATGAAACCCATGTCTAACGCAATGCATCTTCATAATATTTAGAAACATTTATAGCCAGAATGAAACAATATATACATGTACATTTAAAAAGAAAATAAATAAAAAAATTATACATTTTATATAGGCCCTGCAATGGCCTGACGAGCTGTCCAGGGTATACCCCGCCCTCGCCCAGAGTCGGCTGACCGAGATGGGCGCCAGCCTCCCCGCGACCCTAATTAGGAATAAGTGGTTCAGAAAATTAATGAATGGATGAATATATATATATATATATATATATATATATATATATATATATATTAAAAATGTTATGCTAGAAATGCAGTAAATAAGTGAATTAGTTGCACATGGTCTTACGCTCTGCATGACCAGTCTTTACATTTGTAATACTGTGACCTGAAATCCTTTGTATCCTTTTCATTCTTGCTTCTCCCTTTCCTTCTTTTATTCTCAGTATTTCTTTTTCAAATTTTAAAACTGTAATGATTTTCCCTGATATGACTCTGCTTACCCACACCTTTCTGTTTATACTTAATTTTGGATTCTTACTACCTGTTTCTCTAAGGTATTTATATTTATATTTGTTCTGACCACGAAAGTGAATTGCATCATGGAGACAAAAAATAAATAAATTATTCTTTATATGTCAGAGGGTGAAATACATGTGGCTCTAAAACCAAACACACACACACACACACACACACACACACACACACACACACACACACACACACACACACACACATATATATATATATATATATATATATATATGATCGTATCTAAATATATTATTATAACATTATAGTCCAGAATACTCAGAAACAGTGTATAGAAGGCAGGAAAAAGTAGAATAGAAAAAACGAGCAATTACAGCATGTGACTTGTAGACAAGGAGTGAATAGAGGGAGAAAGAAAATGATAGGACAGTGCAACTGTATTTGGGAAAGTGAGAGGGAGTGTTTGGCACAGTTTGGAGGAACAGAGTCCTACTTTCTGATTGGCCACAAATGACATGGAAATATTTAGGGCCTTGAAGTGGAACAACATGTGCCTCCGCAGAATGACCAGCTCAGATAGACATGCACGCACCCCAGTGCCTGTGCTTGCATAACTTAGCTTGCTGATTCACAAAATAAAATCAATTCCCACAAGATAACAGCACTGTGGGCATACTGAGACTTACTGGCATATAGCTATGTTTTGAACACTCATTCCTATTCCAGGTACGACCTGCCAATATTATGGGGGGAAGGATTGAAAGTGTCTACTCCCATGAATGAATGAATTAATTATAAAAACCTTTTCATTACATTTTCATAATTATTTCATTACAAAATGAATAAAAGTTATTTTAACCTTATGAAATATAAATGCACCTCACTGTCAGAGATTTCATTATTAACTTTAATTTCATGACTACTGAGATACATTAACCTTCCAAAATTTCAGCTTATTCAGCTTTTCTTCTTAAAACATATTATTCAGTAACGACAGCTAAATGAATAGTAATATGAGAGGGGTTATGGTCACTGGATGGTATTAACTGGAGTTAAGAGGCTAATTTTACTGTGCTGTATTACTTAATACTTTTATGTTTGTGTGAAAGTGTGTGTGCACATGCATGTTTGTTTGGTCTTACCGTTAATGAGGTAAAGGTCAGACATATTCCACCAAAGCCATTAAAGGAGACAGCAATAAAGATGAGAGATGATAATACTGAGATGTAAAGAGATATAATGGTGATTATTAATAAAATTATATATTATTAACATAAAATACAGAATCTAAGCTTTTTTCTTATTCTACTTCAATAATTTGGACTATTTTCTTGGGTTCGTTACATAAAATCAAATTCAAATTGCATTTTAATTCCATGTTGTAAGGCAACAAAACAGGAAAACACCAGAGGGGTTAATACTTTCACAAATCACTGTACATACTTTGCCTGGGCAAAAGAAAGGAACAATTTGCACATTCTAATATTTTATTGGAGCGCCTTTAACTTTGATTATGGTGCACATTCACCATGGTACTGATTCAACTGCCTTACGCAACTTCTATTTCTCTATTTATAACATCTATCAACATTTATTTATATTGAGAGTTGCATTAAGTCGAGATCTTGTATCGATAAAAGGTGAGTCAAACACCTCCATAGAGTCTTCTACAACACATCCCAAACATTTCCACTGGGATTAAGGTCAGAACTCTGTGGTGCCTATTTCAGGTGTGAAAATGATCCCTAATGCTCCCTGAACCACTCGTGCACTCTTTGAGTTGGATGATTTCTAGAAATGTTGTCCTGGAATATGTTCGTGCCATCAGGAAAGATGTCATTCATTACATTCAGGTCATCAGCTAACTTCATTTTGTTGCCACATAATGTTGATGACCTCAACCTGACCAACTGAAGCAACTCCAGATCATAACTCTGCCTTTAGAGGCTTGTCCAGTGGCCACTCTGCATGATGGGTATGTCACTTACCTTCCTAACCTGGAATATGGCAAATTTCAACTTATCGGTTCACATGACCTTTTGTCGTTGTTTCTATGCTTCCAGCAAAGTGAAGTCTTTTTTTTTTGGCTACACAGATATTATTATTCCCAACCCTCTCAATATCGTACAAAGCTCCTACTTTCAGTATTAATTATAGCTTTAAGTTGAACTGTTCATAGTTCATGCCTTCACCAAAAACTTAAGTGACATCTAACCACAGATAGTCAGGATTATTTTCTGACTACATTTTTTCTGTGAAGTTGATGGCTCATCACTATCCAGTTTTAATAATGCACTGAACAGTTATTAATTGTAACATACTCACTTGAAGGATCATATGCTGCCCCAGCAATTAAAACCATTGAAAAGGCAAAACATGAACTAGGAGGAAACAGAAAGTGATAATAATGAATTTTCTGTGGTGCTCAATACCGTATCATAAGTTGAAATTTACTAAAAGAATCAGAAAAAGTGTCATGACATTCACAAATAAAGACTGGACATGCTTATGTGCTCTCTAGTGTACAATATGACACAATGTTGTCTATAAAAATAGCCAAGTACAAATTGCACACCAAAACACAGTGGTAGCAGTCTTCCTGAGTAGGAATCACTTGCTTTTTCAGTAATATATTGGAACTACTCCACGCAGGCATCATTACATGTTATTTGGATGAAAATATACAAAATTAATTTTTTTTTAAAAAAACAGTACATAGCACCCAATGTTCGGTCTGCAGTAATACCATACTCCAAAAAAAATTATCCCACAATGTTAAAGAATCATTAAAAAAATGCTTGTTCCAAAATGTTATCTGGATCACCACCAAAATCTAATGAATTGTTACTTGGGCAATACTGTACTCCTCCAAATAAACTCATCAAAATCTTTTTTTGGGGGTAATTATATATTTACTTTTTCACATTTTGATTCTGATAGATAAAACTCCAACACCCTGACACCTGAAGTGATTTGAGCTCTTTGGACTGTGGGAGGTAACTAAAGAAAACCCATGCAAGCACAGGGAGAACATGCAATCTCCACACAGAAACCCCCGAGTCTGGGACTCAAACTCAGAACCATATTGCTGTGAGATGGACATGCTAACCACTATGCCACCGTGCCGCTCACAATTGCTTCGCATGGACATTATCTTCTTAATCATTAGATACTCGCTGAAATGTAGTTCTGAAAAGGCTGTCTGAGGTAAATATTTCTATGAAGTATGATGCACTTGTGAATTTAAAACATTCCTCAAGCTTAATTTATTTAATGTGCCATGCTATTAAAAAACAGTACTCATCTATACAGAGAGGAATTAAACATTAAAACAAAATTAGTTGCAACATGCACTAAAGAAAAAATGGGGTTGCGGCAGTTAATAATTTTTTGTTTGTTCAGATGGAACTCAGATGCAACTGACTGTACAACTGAATAGAAGGAAATCACCATTATATGACTGCTATTTTCAATCTGCATAATTACTGGACAGCATGGTAGCTCAGTGGTAATCACTGTCACCTCACAACAACAAGGTTCTGGGTTTTGGAGTTTGCTCTCAATGTGCTAGTGACAGAAGTGCTTTCATAATCCCTTGTGCATTTTTTTAATAATCCCAATTAGAAATGAATGTGAGTGAAATTTTATGTGACTAATTTATGTATATATCTAACTTTGTCTCTTTAATTGCAAGCATCATCAATCATTCTCGGGGCAGTGGTGGCCTGGTGGTAAGGTGCTGGATTACGGATCCCAAGGTTGGGGGTTCAAGCCCCACTGTCAGTGGGTTCTCACTGCTGTCCCCCCAGTGCAGCTATCTGGGTTATCAAAGGCCAGCCATGTCTCTCACTGTCTATGGTGAGAGGCATGTAAAAGAACCATTGCTGATTTTCGTCAAGATTAGGCTGCATAGCTGTCAGCGTGCTTCTGCCCTGCGATGGCCTGGCGAGCTGTCTAGGGTGTACTCTGCCCTTGCCCAGAGTTGGCTGAGATGGGTGCCAGCCTCCCCGTGGCCCTAATTAGGATTAAGCGGTTCAGAAAATGACATGACATCAATCATTCTCATGAAGTCCAATAAAATTTATCTGGCCTGTCAGAATTAGACTTTTTTACATGTTTGGATGGTGATTATTTTTGCTTTACTGACACAGTTACAAGAGTTAACATATACTCATACTTTCACAGCCATGATGGCCAAATTCTGATTTACTCTAAATCCTCATAAAATAAATAAATAAATAAAATTAAATTTAAGGGGCTAAACTTGAATCTGTCCTCTACCTGCCCAGCAGCCGTAGAGGACGTGGTCCATACTTATCCATCAGGATTCCCAATGGTAGAGTGGCTGCACTGATGATGAATGAGCCAATTGTAAAACCAACATTTAGAACCTCCTCTTGTTCAACGCAGCTCAGTTGCACAGAACTCTCTTCTGAGCTTATGTTACCATGATGTTCAGTCCCATTTTCTATGAGATCAGGAAAGAGGCATTATTAGAGTCCCTTTTAGTGTATGGTATCTCACAAACCTAAATTTTAAGGGGTGCAGGGTTGCTGGTAAGGTGACCATTGGAATCTTCATTCATATTTATACAAATGTACTGAGTCAATCTGGCTGGAAAACCATGAACTAGAAAAAAAGATTATATTATAAACAAAGGACCAAGTAATCCTAAAAAGCTTGAGTCGAGGCAACTGGACTTCTTTTTGTGTTTTTTTGAAGACGTTTCGCTTTCAATCCAAAAAGCGTCGTCAGTTAGAAGTTCTGGTGGAAAGTTCCAGCCTTATATAGGCTGAGCAAAAACTCACAAGTCAATTGCAAATCACTGTCCCTCCCATCTATTCCATCACTTGTTGGGGTCCCTTGTCCACTAGGGTTGTTTACCTGTTCTGCATATGGGGTCTTTTGGACACCTGAATCAAGGTGTGAAGTGGAGTGACATCTCTTGGGAAGGAGATCCAGAGCTGCTCTGTAAGTGCTTGAAAGGTGAAACCTCAAACCGCACCCTAGGTTTAATGTTGGTTTTTCCTTCTTAACATAGATGGCTTCTATTACTCCTCTTTCAAACCATCTCTCTTCCCTATCCAGAATCTGTCCATTGCTGTCCTCAAATGAGTGTCCCTTGTCCTTGAGATGTAGGTGGACTGCTGAGTCTTGACCTGAAGAGGTGGCTCTCCTGTGTTGCGTCATCCATTTGTGCAGTTGTTGTTTGGTTTCTCCTGTGTACAGGTCTGAGCACTTCTCGCTGCACTGGACTGCATACACAACGCTGCTCAGCTTCTCTTTGGAAGTTTTGTCCTTGGGGTGAACCAGTCTTTGTCTAAGGGTGGTGTTAGGCTTGAAATTTACTGGAATGTCGTGTTTAGAGAAAATCCTTCAAAGTTTCTCAGACACTCCTGCCACATATGGAATGACAACATTTTTGCCCCTGATCTTCTTCTCCTCGCTGTTGGATGTCGTGTTGTTACTTCTGGATTTCTTTGCTGATTTGACAAAAACCCAGTTTGGATATCTGCAGGTTTGCAGAGCTTTCTTGATGTGTTTTTGTTTCCATTTCTTCCACAAAAAGAAGTCTAGTTGCCTCGACTCAAGCTTTTTAGGATCATTACAAGTATTCATAACTACACTTTTATGTTTGACGTTTGATTGCGTAGTTACAAGCCTGGTGGCCAATAAAGACTGTTTTTCATATCTCGTATCTGATGTGCAGACTACAGTGTGCTTTGGATTAAAGCACGTCTGCACTTTAGATGAACCTGAAACAGTTAAGTCAAGTTTATTTGAGCTAAGGAGAATTTGTAAGTTTAAATAATTTTTTGTTCTTCTTGTCCTCAACAACTGGTGACTGACAAGGCATTTTGTGAAGAAGAAAAAAAAATTTATTCTTGCACCAGATGGCTGGTGATAATATTGAACTGGGATAACTAATTTTGGGGGCAGCCATGGTCTAACTCTCTGCTCTACAGGATTGGCTTCATCATGCATTGTAGCACATTGTAATAATTTTTGACAATCAAACATTTTGCCATGATCAGTGCAATCTTAACAAAGCCACCCAGTTCCCTTAAGATCATCCCGATTCCACGAAGCTTCCTCAAGATTAGCATGATTCGATCCCACAACCCCCACACTCATAACGATTCTCTCTAATCATGGGGATCACGGACATCATGCCCCAGTGTAAACCCAGGGTATGCTAACATTTTCATTTCCTAGGTTGAAACTTTTCTATGCATTTTACCATCACTTTATAAGTATGGATTCGCCATCAGTTGCTGTCTACTGGTGTCATGAGCACATCTATCTTTTAGGATCATGACTGGTTAAAGAAAAAAACGCATACGTTTCAGTTGGGTCTGCTTCAGGAGGCAAAGCAAGCAACACCTGTAAGATGTGAAAGAAAGATTTTTTCTTGTTTTCACCTTTAGATTGACATGCAGCTGAAACAGGAGAATGCTCCAGCTGGTGTTGCTATGTCATACAACATTCCATGGCCTTGGCCGCTCACCTACCATCATGCAAAACTTGTCAACTTTATACACCAAAGAAAGCGCAAAGACAGCAACAGTGCAGCTGAGGTTATAAATACTTTTTTTTAAAAATCCAGTGCCATAGTGGTTTATTATTCTTCAGGTGTATCGGTTTCTTAGTATGGAATATTAAAATAGAAGTTGTTTTATTCACATTTTCAGACAGAATGTTGATGTATTGATATTGTACATCTATAGGTAAATTATTTTATATTGTGCCTGTTACATAAAAATGAAGCTGACATCTACAGTATCGACCTTCTGCAATTCCTTCTCGTCCTTCACCTCCCCTCATCTTGCATTGATCTATATCGTTCACCAAGAGCTCCATTGTTGATTTGTGCTCCGTTGTTGATTTGTGCTCCTGTCCATTCATAGTCAGCACAGTCTCAGTCCCTCAGGAAATTGGTTGACCGGATGCAGGGCAGACGTGTTTAGCTGAAAAACATCGTTCTAATTGTATTAATTTGGAAAGAGTGAATTGGATTAGGAGTCAGAGGTTGGCGCACAAGCACTGAGGTGTGCACAAAGCCACAGGAGTGAGAGGATAGCCACTGTTTGGCTAGCTATTTGTGAAATTAAATCAAAATCCAAATTAAATCAATAAGTCGGATACAGTGGGTAGAAATGAGAGATCAAATATTGAATGTATAAACATTTATAATATAAACTCAATAGATAGCCATTTGGGAAAGTAAAGCTCTAGTGGTTAGCCATGTTTTGGTTGCCTAGAAACCTACTTGATGATGCTAAAAGTAGGTAAAAGTTCCAACAACAAGCTTGTTCTCTAGTGCAAATGCTAAGGGAAATAAATATATGGTCATTAAACATATCACAGATGTTTATCATATATATATATAAAACCCAACAAAAAGATGTTATGTGCATATGGTGCTAGCAGCAGAGTTAATTGCTTTGTGCTTGATTTTTTTTTTTGAGTTGGGATTTATCAAGGTTTACCACATGCCCGCATATAACCTCACTTCTCACTGATCTTTGCAAAACAAAAATTTTCACTTCACTTTCACTTTCAAATTTTCAATTTCACTTTATTTAAACAAATAAGTGATGGGAAATCTTGGAAAGAAGTCTATTTTATACATCTACTGTACACAGCAGTGTGCAGCAGGAAAACACAGGGATGCAAGTTGCAGGTTAATAGGTTTAATTTTTAATTGGTTAAACCATGCAGACAAATCCACAACACAGTTCAAGTTCACCAATGAAGGACAAGCAGAGGCCAATTAATGATGCAAACAACACAGAAGAGAAAACAATAATAGGTAATAGATAACACTAATACACACAGGGTCATCTTCAAAACGAATAAACAAGGCAACAAGTGACACACAAGAAAACCTTTGCAACTTATGTGCATTTCCTTTTATAGAAAATGGGTGATCAGGTGTGAGTGAGAAAAGGTGTGCTGGTGATCATGTGGTGCCTGAGTCAGAAGTCAGGAGACTATGATTGGTGAAGTGGCTGATGGGAAATGTAGTGTGAGCATGTGTGATAATACGTGTGCTGATATTTGTTAAGCTATGATGCAAGGACAAATCCTTTGTGTACAAAATATCAATGGCATTTTAAGTGATTAGCTGGTCAAACACAGCATATTGTAAAATTAGGATGAGGATTTGTTAAAGGTAAAAGTTAGTTGGTTATGTTTAGTTAGTATGTGAGTGAAGTACTTTATCTACTGTATGTTAAAGGTGTTTTTTTTAATAATACACAGCCACAAAACTGTTTTGTAAGATATAGGACATGTTAATTTCTCCCTACAACACCAACTGAATGAGAATGCATAAAAAAAATAATAAAAAATATGCCATAAGTTAGCCCTGCGATGGCCTGGCGAGCTGTCCGGGGTGTACTCTGCCCTCGCCCAGAGTCGGCTGAGATGGGCGCCAGCCTCCCCGCGACCCTAACTAGGATAAAGCGGTTCAGAAAATAAATGAATGAATGAATGCCATAAGTTACTCAAGATATAGTAAAAAAAAAAAGTGAAATCGTCTATGAATGGCCATCCTTGTGTTGCATCCTTGACACATAAAGCATGTTCTTCATCACTGTGTGAAGGACATCTTAATCTTTTCATCATGCAGTTTGCTTTTGTTATTACTGAGCTGTGTCACGAAACCCCCAATACACTTCCTGCCCGATCGCCCCTGTCTTGTCATGTCTAGTATTCTAGTAGCTTACAACCAACTCTATTAAACACGGATGAGTGAGGCTGACCTGAATGACTCCAGTAGACTACAGAATACACACTATAGCATCAAGCTACCTCTATCGAGGGGATAGTACAGGAATCATTACAGCTGTGACCACCTCCGAGTGCGGCATTTGTTCAGTGTCTGAATCACTGACCTTCCTCATAGGACACACTATGAGCAAAAGTCAGTTCCTTCAGGATTCCGCAGACTTTCTTTTGTCATTGTTGTGGTCTCTCACTCACTCACTCACTTATTTGCTGAACCATTTAATCCTATAAGGCTCACAGGGAGACGAGCCTATTTCAACCAACACTGGATGAACATTGTACCAGGGTACACCCTGAACATCTCAACAGACCATCGCATGGCAACACACACAACCTCGCATTCACATCTTGTGGTAGATTTTCAAATTGTGATGCATGTTGCAATGTTTTTAGGTGTTTACTGCAATGAAATTAGTAAAAGTAGTAGTGCACATCTGACAGTATGTGTTCAAGAGCATACTGTCAGCTGTACACTACTACTTTGATTGGTGGAACTCATTACACAAAGCTATAATTGAATTTAATTACCAAATTTATGGAAAAGTTGCCGTGACTGGTTTAAATTGCAAGGTCGTGCAAAATGGATGAGAATTGCTTGAATTCGCATCAACTCATGCGATCACGACATCACGAATTCCTGGAGGGATTGAGACTTGTATATGCACGTATGGTGCACTATAATGGACTGGGGTCCCATCCAGAATGTTCCTGGGATAGGCTAGAGGGCACAATTCACATTTGAGCCAACTTCCAAACTGCAAAAGCAGTACTAAAGATGTCCAGCACATTTTTTTTAGAAAAGTCACCTTCAGTTAATTGTTTTGAAACAAAATACATTAGATCTATAGAGGGAAACCACACCACATGTTCCGTCTCTAGTGAAAACCAGTGCACAGCCCCATTCTGACAGCAACTACATGTCGCCTCCACCTGAAATACTGACCACATTATCCCACCACCTCCTCCAGACATGTAGTCGGTCTACTGCACTGCATCATGTAGACAAGGTCATCAAAGAATGAATCGATTGAGCATGCAAGTACACTCTTTGCATCAGTGTTTATGCCTGTTGTGTTTAAGGATGGATGCAAGCAGTGGGGGTCATTTTCAATTAGTTTCTTGTCTACAAAGGAACTCACCTCTGTCTCTGCCTTTTGTATGTCTGTCGTTTCAGAGCTGTGTGAAATAGACCTGGTGTATAATTGACAATTAGCTTTGGTGCCTGATAAGTCAGTGGGAAATTTCCCCCTTTCACTAGGGGAGAGGAGAGATCTTTATTTGCAGTGAATAGGCACTTATTGTAGAAATGCACCCATTTACTGTTGTATTAATGCAACCATGTACTGAAGAAAGGGGGGGACTAAACGATAATGGGTGATGTTATAGGAAAATAATCGATGATGAGGTGTTATGATGTGTTATCATCCAAAACTCAAATATTTTCAAATAAATGCATGTCCGAAAGTATTTTATTTGTCTTTGTAGCACAGCAATTTTTCAATGAAACATATTAATGAATGATGGTTTATTTAAAATATTTAATGAGTGGCATGGTGACGTAGTTGTTAGCATGTCAGCCTCACAGCATGAAGGTCCTGGGTTCGAGTCCTGGGATTGTGTGTTTCTGTGTGGAGTTTGCATGTTTTCCCTGTGCTTGTGTGGGTTTCCTCACATAGTCCAAAAGACATCCACATTAGGCTAATTGGCTGTTCCAAATTGCCTGTAGGTGTGGATGTGAGTGTGAATGGTTGTGTGTGTGTGTGTGTTTGTTGCCCTGTGATGGTTTGGTGAACTCTTCAGGGTGTATCCCGCCTTTGTCCAGTGTTGGCTGGGACAGGCTCCAACCTCTCGACTCTAATTGGATTAAACAGTTCAGCAAATGAGTGAGTGATGATCAAACTATTTGACCACATGGAACATCCACAAAAACAAATAATTTCCTTCTACTGTTTATGTTATACTTGCTTTAACAGTTGTTCCCTCATAGCCTGACATGTTATGCGAAACCATAAAGTGCAAAACCTCTGTCTTGAAATCACTTCCAGAAAACACTGACACTGGAAACTACATCAAGTTTTCTTAAATATAGTTTTAAAAATATTCTGCCATATAATAATAATAATAATAATAATAATAATAATAATAATGATGATGATGATGATGATGAAACAGAACTATCCAATGACTTGAATTACAATTTACAATACAAGCTTTTCTGTCAGAACGGCTCTTATAGAAAATGTATTATCCTGACCAATCAGATTCAAGAATTCAACTACACCATGGAATCAATTAAAACAGAAGCTTGGTTCCCTTTAAGGCGGGTCGTTATGCTTCCTGAAGTGAAGTGGATGATAAAGCGCTTTGAAATCCTCTTTGAATTTCTCCCCCGCTGCCCCCGCCTTACATTTTTGTGTGAAGTAGGGTTCGGTGGGGCGTCTAAAAAAAGGAGGTGTCTCATGAAGCCTTTGTTCCCTGGTTGCTTATGTGCTGGCAAAAGACAATAGCAGTGTGGTGGGCCTCAGTCAGGATCAGGTTTAGGGTTTGGGGAGGAGTGTTCTTGGCTGAACTCATTTCAAGCTTGATTTACTTTGACAAATTCGAGCTGCTTTAGATTAGCATTTATAGGACAGTTCAAATCCATTATTGGCAGCCTATTTCCAGCTTACGGATTGTGTGTTGGGGGGTGTCTTGCTCCTGAATGGACAGATCTTGGGGGTAAACAGCAGCTGGTATGCATATGGATTTACACTCCTCAGCAATAGTCATGGAAAGAAATATGACGTGTCCAATTTCTTGAGCTCTCTGGTACCATAGTCATGCAGAAAATCCAATGTGGCAGTACAAGCAGGTTTTTTAGATTTGTTTTGTTGTTGTTGTTGTTTTGAGGCTGTTGGTGTAGTAGCCCAGCATTAGGGATAGACATTTGGATGAACTCCAGCTGGACCCATTCTAAATTGCTACTGCTTTTCCTTGCATGATTAAATCCGGCAGATGAGTTTCGACTGCTTGTTTTATGTTTCTTCATCAGATCTTGCCTCTTGTTGTTGTTCTGTCCTTACACCTCATTGTAATGTGTAATTAAAATCTTAATTGGAGGCTAAACAACACTAAATGTTCAATAGCATTAGGATGCTCCCCTTTTTTGTTCACTCTCAACCCCCCTCCCACTCAACATATCTTAGAACATTTGCATATTTAAATTGGATCAGCATGGCTGGACATACCCCTACTGTTTGATTGGTTGATTTTTCCATCCTCCCAGATGTTCTGTTTTGAAAAATGAGCAAGTCCATCAATTCTCCCTTCAGAACAAACTAGGGCATGAATAGCCTGTCAGGTCTACTTAGATATGGTTATGATCACCAAAAAGATGGGCTGTCTTGAATGCATTTAGCAAATATCCAATGGGTGTACACATATTTTCAAGCAACTTGTCTTTAAAATCAGTGCAGATGTCAATTTTTATTAGATTTTTTTCCCATCTAATTCAAACAGAATATTAGTGCATACTTAATATTCTCTATCTCCACATCTATAGCTATTGTCTGGTTCCTTTCAAAAGTTCTTGTTCAGGCAAGTTCTTGTTTTAGAGTTTTCAATCATTTATCTTCAGTAATCATCCTGGTCAGGGTTTTGTGTTGGGCCTGGTTCCTATTCCAGATACACCTTACGCAAGGTGGGAGTAGGACTAGGGTAAGAGTACATCAAGCAATGAATGGATGAAAGTGGAGAACTTCAGATGAACCTCAAATGAACATTGTGAGAGCACACAAAACTATACACATCCAATATCCTGGACATTGAATTAGGGAACTCAGGACTTTAAATCTTTAAAAATGACAGTAAATGGTAAAACTGCTTATTAAGTGTAGTAAATGGTGTACGGGTGATTTTGGATTGTAGTATGCTTTCCCTCCCTAACCTTTATTTCATGAAGGATTTAGTAATTAATTTTCAAGTTAAATTAGGGGTGTTAAATAATATATAAAGTGATCGGGTGCTATTGAATGAACTAAATCCTGCTTTCCAGAATCAGCTTAATTTGTCAAGTTTGTGAACACGAAGAAGAATCTGAGAAGCATTTATGTAGGTTTTTTTTTTTTTTACAAGAGACTAACAGGCAAATACAAAAATATATATTAACAAGGAAATAGACCATAAGGTATATACACACACACACACACCCACACACACCCACACACACACACACACACACACTCACACACACAAACACACACACACACACACACACACTCACACACACAAACAAACATACACACACACACTCCCACACAC
>JAOUQZ010000039.1:23784029-23804958 GCA_028564935.1 Neosilurus hyrtlii
ACTAATAATGATGTGAGCACAGAAAAGACATTTGTGGTTATTTCATTATAAACTTAAGTTTATATTTCTCTGACCTATAAGTGCCTCTTTCATGTAAATGTAAGCAAGATGACTGAATGATCAATATCAATGTCAAACTGGCCAAAACATTCAATTTCAGTGGGGGTTGAATAATTTTTTACAGCTGCAAGCCACAACTTTAAGAAGTTTAAATGGGGCATATGGCTGGTTCATTGTTTTTGGTTGGGGAACACTTATATGGAGGTGCCAACCATACTGTTGACATGTAATATCAACCTTTTGGGGAATGCTGCTTGTGTACAAATAGCCAAATCATAGTTTGTAGGTGTGACTTTTTTATATGGTTTGCCAAAGCATTATTTGTTGGTGGTAGGGCTTTGATTGGTGGTGTCCTGTCCTATTTGGAGGTGAAAAGCTTGTACCTAAAGTGCACATGATTGTGGTGTGTTCTTGTGACTTTGAACCATAAAGTTTGACAAAGAAAAAAGTTCCTGTTTCTATATCAGGTTCAAAAAATTTTTAATCTCCAATTTTATCCAAATGCAGGCCAGTTGTCTTCATTATAACCTTCACTGCTGAAAGTTTTGCCCTTTCCAAATGGGTATAAAACTGTATCACAACCTGAAAGGGCATGCATTAATGGATGTTCCAGGCACGTGGATCCAAGTTTTTCAGCTGCTGCCCTCACAGATATATATTTGTCATTCATCTTTCTGATTACCACTTCACAGTTAGGTTTAAGGTTCCAGTAGAAGTAAATCAGCAGAACAAATATACCAGTGTCATCACTGGTGACAAGGATCCTTTTCTTTTCCTTGGAGATTAAACCAAGTAGGTAAATTATCAAAGTGACGCCAGCTTCCTCATGACTAAATTTGCTCTGCTCTTCTCCAATTAAGTGGATGTTTTTGCCATTAGCTCAACATCCACTCAGAGTGGATGCTGATAAGTTGATAAGTTGACACCTGCTTTCAGTGCTTTTTATAATAACATCTCGGTCTGGGAGCAGTGTACCTTCAGAAAGTTTAAGCCCAACTGTGGCATGTCCACTAGCTCTTCTGGTCTGTTCATGTGATTTTATGGATCCTTTGTAGTATTGGTCAAATACCACAAAAAAACGCATATGGTTAGGCCACTGACTTCAGCAAGTTGTTTGCCAGGTCCTTCTCAGTGCCTTTTTTAGACCACAGTGTATGATATATCATGTCACTAAAAAGTAGCATTCTGGCTTTTTTGCATATCTTTATACTCATCGAAAAATGCAAATGGGAGTGCCTATGCAAAATTTCAGAAAGCTATCATGCATATGAGCCGAGCAATGGCCCGGACAAACTTTATATGTTCAAGGTCATTATGCCAAGGTCAAAGGTCACACATACAAATTAGCTACCCCACACACAGATGTAGGTCATAGGGAATGCCTATGCAAAAATTCAGAAAGCTGGCCTGTGCATGAGCCGAGCAATGGCCCATACAAAGTTGGAGTCAAACAGACCGGCCCAGCCACCAAGCCAACAACAATACCCCTCCAGCCATAACCAGCTGAGGGGTAAAAAGGACAAGATATATAATCTAAAATGAGTACTTTTGTGAATATATGTGCTAAAATTCCTAGAGGATTCATTTGTAAACAGGTAAGGAAGGAATGATGCTTGTACTTTTAAGGATGGTATACCTGTGCACAAATGTGAGTAGAAACCCTCAGCCTTGAGCATGATTAGGAGTGATCCCCAACCCAGCAACACAGCAGAGAAGAGCAGGTTCTCAATTATGGCTGTCAAGGCCATCCACCAGCGCCTTCTGTAGGCTTGAGAGAGAGATGGAGCCATCTCCTTAGGGGAGAAAAAACAGCAGACGAGTCATCAGAGGCATTTCAAGTGAAAAATTCATACAAAACTCATAAAGTCAGTTTAAGTATTCATGAGTACAATGTACTTTTTCATTTGGGATTTTTGTATTTATTTAGAAATCAAGGATAAATATACAGTTGATATACTAGCAGTGCACTAGTAATGCATATACATGAGCAGCATGTAGGCACAGTATTGATACTGTGATAATATTAAGATCCGGGGTCTAAACATGACGGTGGCAGTTTAGTGGTTGGCATGTCCGCCGCACAGCAAGAAGGTCCTGGGTTTGAGTCCTGGGCTCGCCGGGGGTGTTTTTGTGAGGAGTTTGTATGTTCTCCCATGCATGAGTGGGTTTCCTCAGGGTACTTTGGTTATCTCCAACAGTCCAAAGATGTGCACATTAGGATAATTGGCTATTCCAAATTGTCCCTACATGTAAGTATGTTTTGTGTGTGTTGACAGTGTGATAGACTGGTGAGATGTTCAGGTGCATCCCACTTTTTCGCAGATAGGCTTCAGCCTCCTCGTGACCTTAGTATGATAAAGCACCTTGGCAAATTAATGAATTAATATATATATGAAGCGAAACCAGACCCAAGAGCCATAGGAAAATGCTATTCCATGTAGATCATCATAATCCACTGCCTGTGCATTTGGGGCAAGATAAAACCCTCTCGTGGTGCATTTTTAATTGGCCAGGACACTTCTTTTATGCCATGTACTCTTTGAGAATTGTACAAATTATTAGAGATTAAATGATTTTGTACTTATGGGTTATTTTCAGTACGAGAGGTACCTCAGTCCTCCATAAGGTTCTCCCCATTTTCCGTAGCCCAATTCACACTGGTCTCACCTCTCAAACACTGGTCAAACAGACCTCTTAGAGAACTCTTTCACATCTCCATTTACTTTTATAATTGAGGTATGCAGATTTAAGATTTCATTAATATTGAACATAGAAATTAAAGTTTGTTTACTCAAAAAATTTTGGTCTGCTCAGAATTCACCATCACACTCATCCATAGGTCTCTCCAAAATAAAATAGGTTCTTGGCTGCCTCCTACCAAAACATTATTCTTATGGACTGGAGAGCCCATAATAATTGTGTCATATCTGCCAAGGGCGGTTCACTGCCATGGGACTAGAGGTCACCCTTCCACGAGACCGTTCCTCATTGGTTACACATACTTCCTGTCCATATCAAGCACACATGCAGATGCTACATGATAGTCAGATTTTAAAAACACACCAAAAATGAAACATGAAGGGCTGAAATAAGCATATTTATTTTCTAATATTTATAATATTTATTTAAAGGGTTGATACATGTTGTTGCTTTATAACTACAGTCTGAATCAAGTGCAAATCAAAGTGAATCAAAGTGGAACTTTAACTCGAATATTTATTTCAATTCAACCCGATGTTTTCACAGAGATGACAGTGGCTCACACACACTCCCTGGGATGACTTAAAGAAGAAATCTTAAAAGGGAACCAATCTTTTTCTGGTTGATATCTGATAGTGGGATTGCAAATCATTACAGTACACAGGTTTAGAAAAGCTACTGTTAGATACTACTTAAAAATTAAAGCAAATCAACCATATACGGATATACTGTATGTTACACCATTATACAAAAGTTTAGTGTTTGTGAGGGAGAGACCCCAATGCTATTAAGAAACTTTGTAATCATGAAATTACAGGAAATTATCTTTGTATTCAAAAAAATGTTTAACAGGAGTGGGGCATGATTAAAGCTAATAATATACTGATGTAAATATTACTCTTAGGGACAAGTTACCAGATTACAAATACATGAATAGCAAATCTAAATTGGCTTCCCTACTAGTGACCTTATTTGGCAACGTAAATTTCTTAAGAAATTTCCTTTAGAGATCAGGTGTTTATAAACACAACTGTCTTTTGTCTACATTTATTGGATACTGAATTTTTTCAATAGAAAATTATAAGATATTCACTGAAATAGCGTTGTATAGAAAGAATAAGTAAAAATACAGCAGTGCAAACAGTGAGAGCATAATCTCATTGTTAAAAACATACTCCTAAAAAGTGATTTGTTAATTCACATGAAACTTTAACTAAAAAGGGAATAGAATAAAAAAAAACCCACACAATTCAAAGGAAAATGACAAAAAGGTAAAAAAATAATCAAATTATTATTTGCACATGTGAAACTTGCAAGGAAGTGAGGAAGGATAGTCAGTGCTGAGGTCTGTTGGTAGTCAAACCCCAACTTGAACACCTTAAGCTTGAAGAACTCGATGTGTAATGTCTGGAAGACCGATCTACAGCACACACGGTTCGAAGATCATTGGAATTGCTATTGCAATTTATGTTTCCGGATCGTTTGATCTTGTTGATGGGTTGATTTTTTTCTGTGGGATTACCCAAAATCACGAGTGTATGCTCATCAACTCTTAAAGCCCTTAAGGTTGCTATTTAGCTATTCATTTGATATGACCAATCAGCCATGGCAGCTTTCTTTGGACTGTGGGAGGAAACTGGAGTACCCGGAGGAAACCCACACAAGCACGAGGAGCACATGCAAACTCCAGACAGAAACACCCGACCCTAGGACTTGAACCCAGGACCTTCTTGCTGTGAGGCGGATGTGCCAACCACTACACCACAATGCCACCCATCATCTGGGTGATTGTGATTATTTTTCAAATTTTTTTCCTTTGAAATTTTTTTTCTTTGAAACTTTGAAATGTTAAGGGGTTTATTGGGTCACTCTGTATTTTGTGAATATAATCAAAGTTAGTATTTAATTTATTTTTAAAACACTGATTACCAGTTTGTTACATCACCTTACATTTTCTAATTACCTATATTATAATCATTTTGTTACAGAGGATTAGCAATGGAACTTTTGTACATTCTTGCATGACACAACATATTCTTAATTGATGTACAGAAAGCAGATATAAGTAAATAAACTGTAGTCATCAGTCAATTTATTGACTTCAGTTTAATGAACACTAGTCGGACTGCTTAATTCAGTCAGGTCAAATAGTGGGTCAGTCAGAGGGTGGCATCAGCCAGCGACAAATAGCCGACAATTTGAATATTCCTCTGCCAATGGTTAAAAGTTCAACAGTGAAGGTAAGACCACCACGGATCCACAACCAGGTCGACCTGGACCATCAGAAAGATGCCCATCAATGCCTGGACCATCAATGCCTTCGTCGTGCAGGAACTGCTGACACGTTCCAGCCACCTGAGGTCTAGCATTTTCTTGCATTAGGAGGAACCCAGGGCCAACTGCACCAGCATATGGTCTCACACGAGGTCTGAGGATCTCATCTTGGTACCTAATGGCAGTCAGGCTACCTCTGGCAAGCACATGGAAGGCTGTGCGGCCCCCAAAGAAATGCCACACCACACCATTATCGACCCACTCCCAAACCGGTCATGCTGGAGGATGTTGCAGGCAGCAGAATGTTCTCCTCGGCATCTCCAGTGTCTGTCACGTCTGTCACATGTGCGCAGTGTGAACCTGCTTTCATCTGTGAAGAGCACAGGGCGCCAGTGGCGAATTTGCCAATCTTGGTGTTCTCTGGCAGATGCCAAACATCCTGCACGGTCTTGGGCTGTAAGCACAACCCCCACCTGTGGACGTCGGGCCCTCATACCACTTTCATGGAGTCTGTTTCTGACCGTTTGAGCAGACACATGCGCATTTGTGGTCTGCTGGAGGTCATTTTGCAGGGCTCTAGCTGTGCTCCTCCTGTTCCTCCTTGCACAAAGGTGGAGGTAACGGTCCTGCTGCTGGGTTGTTGCCCTCCTACAGCCTCCTCCACGTCTCCTAATGTACTGGCCTGTCTCCTGGTAGCACCTCCATGCTCTGGACACTACACTGACAGACACAGCAAACCTGCACAACCCGAGCCTGGGTTGTAGACTGTTGTCTATTCCATTTGCACAACAGCAGGTGAAATTGATTGTCAATCAGTTTTGCTTGCTAAGTGGACAGTTTAATGTCACAGAAGTGTGATTGACTTGGAGTTACATTGTGTTGTTTAAGTGTTCCCTTTATTTTTTTGAGCAGTGTATATATATATATATATATAGCAAACATGATAAGTTACATATATAGTTACCAAACTACATATAATTCAGGCACTACTATGCCATTGAGTCTTTGGTAAGAATGCAGCTGTATAATGTTGTGGTTCTGATCCTACAGAGGTAAACTAAACATGAGTTCTATAATTTAAATATGTATGGGGTTGTATGGCCCACTCAGCAATGACAAAACCCAAGTAGTGTGCAGTGTAGAAGTACTTCCTGAAACTTAACTTGACCTGAACTTAATTTTTCTTTATTAATCTGTAACATCATGGTAGTTAATGCTTACATAGCAGTAATGCATAATTTAATCTGCATTGATCATACCTTAAATATCATTCAAAATTAAAAATATTTTACTACAAGTGTTTTTACATTGAATGTAACCAATTTAATGGGCATCTATGTTACTCAAACTTACATTTTTTACCACCAGAAAGGGTCACCCTAACGTACCACAGACGGCCACTTTAATTTACACCTAAGGGTAATTTAGAGTAGTAAGTTGCCCTAAGTAGCAGGAGTATCTAAAGGAAACCCATGAAGGTATGAGAACCACTGCACCACCTGTATTCAAGATATTAAACATTTACTTTCTTTGGGTTATTTTTTATTTTTCAAAATTTTACAATCGGTTTATTTCCAATTTTAAAAGAAAGAGAAGAGATTTTTTGATGTGGCCATCGGATAGACTTTTCGGAAGACTAGAAAAGGAACAGGTGATATTTTTCCCCAGTAATCTTCCACTGTCCAGTTTCCTGTTTGACAAAAGTGGAATCCAATATAATGTTTTGCTGCTTTCGCCTCAAGGTTCAATGTTTTGTGTATACCGAGATGATTTTCTGCTCACCATAATTGCAAAGAGTGCTTATATGTATATTATATGATATATTATTATATAATTCAAGGGCAGCATGGTGGTGCAGTGGTTAGCACGTCTACCTCACAGCAAGAAAGCCCAGGATTGATTCCCGATCTCAGGCGTTTCTGTGTTTCCTCCCACAGTCCAAATATATGAAGGCTAATTGGCTGTTCCAAATCACCCCTAAGTGTGACTGTAAGTGTGGTTGTGTGTGTTAGCCCTACGATGGTCGGGCGAGCTGCCCAGGGTGTACCCTCCCCTCACCCATTGTCGGCTGAGATGGGCACCAGGATTAAGAGCTTAAAAATGAATGAATGAATCATATAATTTCACAGTCTGGTTATTTTCCTCCTCCATCCCATGGAGTTCATCAGCTGATGAAATACTCAAACTAGCCCATCTGGCACCATCAATCATGCCACAGACAGATTCATAGAGATCACACTTTTATCAAATGATGTTGAAATCTAACTACATGATTTCATGCATCGAGTAACTGCAACATGATGGATTGATTACATAACTGCAAGAATGAGTGTGTGTGTGTATCTTTTTGTCCATCTGTCTATTCTATCTATCTATCTATCTATCTATCCATATTTAAATACATACATACTGCACATGTATACTGCACAGTGCTGTGCAGGGCACCATATTTTAAGTATAAACTTGGTTACAGATTCGTATCATATGTCTACAAAATTATCAAGTCATTTAAAAACATTTGGGATTTCCAAACATTTCTAACACAGACTTACTCACACACACACGCGCACACACACTCACACACACTCACACACACATTATGCCGAGTTCTGTCACTAAAATAAGAAGCAAGTCAGTCTTCATGGCTGGTTCTGCAAGACTCATTCATTCATTCATTCATTTGCCAAACCACTTTATCCCACTAGGGTTGCAAGGAGGCTGGAGCCTATCTCAGCCTACTCTAGTTGAAGGCCGGGTACATCCTGCACAGCTTACGAGACCATATATTCTTTCATTCATTTTTAAGGTGCAGCAGTGACAACTCAGTGATAGTGGGGCTTGAACCCCCAACATTTGATCTTTAAGCCGGCACCTTAATAATGCATCTTATTTATCATATTTATTTGTTTATTTATTTATTTATTTGGACCCATGAACTAAAGAAGGCCTATGGCCCGCCGGTCTGAAATGTCATAATGTCATATAATTGGTCCTTCATAAATCTTATGCAAATTGCTGGACTTCTCTATCACGTACCGGAATTTATTATTGCTCATTATCATCACCAATATGAATATGAATACAGAAATTGTAATATCTATGAAATGAGTGATCATATTTTCTTAATTTAAAGACATTTGTAATCTGGAAATGGAGAACTGTCCAATGAAGTCATCTCTAATGAAATAAATATTAATATTGTTAGCAATTGTATGATTTACTGCACTATTTGATTACTGGATGATTTATGTGACTATTGTATGAGGAGTTTGTTCACTAAAGTGAGTGTAGGATTATTTTATTTCTTCCATTCCACTCTCTACAAGAACTGCTTGATGACAACGCAATGTTCTTAACTCTGGGAGCTCAACCAGGTGGCGATGAGCTAAGACCTTCAATGTCACTTAAAGACAGGCGGTAACTACAGGGTTAAGAAACAGTAAAGCAATTGTTGTTTTGTTTTGTTTGTTTGTTTGCTTGTTTGTTTTTTTGTTTGTTTTTGCTAAGCTCGCCTCAACATGGTGATAAGCCTAAAGTAAACAATCTCAGCAAGTGTAATGCCAGAAATTGATGGTGGCGAACCGAAAAGATGGTGAACTTGAAGATATAAAAGGAGGGGTCTTGATGGACCACTCAATGTCTAGGAATCAGTCATGGGCGTGAGGAGGAACGTTGGGGGTCCAACCAGAGCTAGAGGATGATAGACGGGGTCCGCTGTACTTTCTCGGACAATTTCTTTTGTGTGATTGACTGTATTCCTAAAGGCTAAATAAACACCTGAAAAATGGATTTGGATCTCTTGCTTCGTGAACTAGACATTTCTTGCCACAACAGTAGCCGTGACCGTTGACACGGGCACCACGCACATGCCTACTGCTCTTGCTCATTTAGCCTATTACAGCTACTGCCACAATATCGTTGTTGATATTGTCTTCATCTAAAAGACTTCAGTATAAGCGAGAGTTGGCTGGTGGGAATATGTACAATTTACACACACAGCGTACTTCGTAGGGGAAAATACTGATGCTCATTAACTTCCCGACATTAAACGCTACAAAGTAGGTTAGGTTACACACACACCCTCCCACCCACACACCAACACACACACACACACACACACACACACACACACACACACACACACACACACACACACATATATATATATATACACACACACACACACACACACAATGTGTGCACACAGGGTTTATTGGGTGTTCAAGGAGGGGTAGTACCTCTGATGGGGGGGCAAGTCGTGCTCTTTTGGAGCGGTTCCTCCACATTGGTCTCACCTGTGGGTCCGAGAAGCTGTAGCATGCGCAGTGGCCACACCCTGGGCAACGGCTTCGACTGGCCGGCTAAGCCAGGTGAGGGTAGCTGACGGGTCTAAAACTCTCGCGATTTAGGGCGTGCCCACCCCAGCATGTGAAGACTGGCTCCGGCAGACAGAGTGGACAAGACCACCAATAGGTCCAACGGTCAAGACGGAGGTTCCAGCAAGTGATGTGGGGCGCTCAGAGCATGATGAGGCACTAAAGAAGTCATGGTCATTCACTGCAGCCGAGGGAATCACCTGCCGTAACAGTTCTCTGTGCCACTGGATTAAGGTTTCCACAGCCGAGAAAGTGGGATTACTCCAGTGCAACGGGTCTACCACTGTAAAACGGGTCTACCACTGTTTGTTGTGTGACTTCATCTAAGATCAGTACAAGTCCTGTGGCGATGAGGAAGTGACGAAGCAACAGGTGGAGATGATCACTGGCAGTTGTAGTCACCAACCTGCACATAGGCAGCCTTTGGACCAGTGGTCGTTCCTCTCTGTACCCGGGGCAGCAGAGAGGTCCGGCAGCATCCAGGGTGACTGGGCAGCCCTCTTCAGGACAGCACTTCCCACCCCCACATGAGAGAGGGGGTTAGAAAAGGTACCCCAAACATTGCCTGCTCTACCAGGTCTGGCCAGCTTACCGTGGTTGGCAGATCATCCACATGCGGTCGAACAACAACAAGAAAATCAAACCAACGAAAACTCACCTTTGGAGCCTGGAATGTCCGTACCCTGATGGACAGAGGCAATGCAGCCAGACCTGAAAGGAGAACTGCACTTGTAGCAAGAGAACTCCATCGCTATCGTATAGACATTGCAGCTCTCAGTGAGACAATACTTACTGACAAAGGTTCCCTGAAAGAGGAGAAGGGTAGATACACTTTCTTCGGGAAAGGAAAACCAGAGACCGAAGACAGAATCCATGGAGTAGGTTTTGCTGTCAGGTCAGCTTTACTGAAAGATATCCCCACTCTACCTACCAACGTAATGCCTCATAAAGCTTCGCTTCCCTCTCAACAAGTCTCGTCACATCACTGTCATCAGCACCTACGCCCCAATGCTCACAAGTCCTGAAGAAGTTAATGAACGTTTTTACAAAGACCTTGACCAGATCATCAGAAAAACCCCCTCTAGCGACAAACTTGTCATCGTCTGTGACTTCAACGCCCGAGTTGGAAGTGAGAGCAGCAGTTGTGAAGGAGTGATGGGACGACATGGAGTAGGTACACCCAATAGCAATGGCTTGCTCCTCCTGAGCAAATGCGCTGAACACAACCTGTGCATCCAAAACACAATGTTCAGACTTGCAACCAAGTACAAGACTACCTGGATAAATCCTCGGTCCATACACTGGCATCTGATAGACTTTGTCATCATCCGCCAGCAAGATCTGAAGAATGTCAAGATTACCAGAGTCATGAGAGGCACTGAATGTTGGACATATCACAGGTTGGTGCGGTCCATTCTGAACCTGCACATTGTTCCCTTGCAGCGCAACTGGCCGAAAGTCATCAGGACATCGTTCGACACGGCCAAGCTAAGACACCCCCCACACCTCCACCGGTTTCAGGACTCCTTGGGCAACAAGCTATCAGGTAGCGCACCACTCGTTGGAACCTGCACCGAGAAATGGGCACAGTTCAAGCAGGTTGTTACAGAAACTGTGAAAACGGTGTTGGGACCAAAACCTCGGACGCACCAGGACTGGTTCGATGAAAACAATGAGTCCATCTCAGCAGCTCTGGACGCCAAGAACAAAGCGAAGTCAGAACTGAGGGAAATGCAGGAGCAGTGGTGGTAAAGAAAGGCTAAGGAAGTACAGCAGTATGCTGACTCCCACAACTCCAAGAAGTTCTTTAGCGCCATAAAATCTGTATACGGCCCTTCAAGATCAGGATGCTCTCCCTTGCTGTCTTCTAATAGATTGAGCCTGATCAAAGACCAGGAAGGACTAAGAGACTGCTGAGCTGAACACTTCAGCAGTCTGCTGAACAGACCTTCCACAGTTCACCCTACTGCCTTACAATAAATTCCCCAGCAACCTGTACTTGAAGAGTTGGACTTGCCCACTTCTACTGAGGAGATCAAGAAAGCCATCTCCCAGATGAACGCACCCTAGAGGCCTTCCACGACATACTGTGCAGCATCTGGGAGGAAGATGAGATGCCAGAAGACTTTCATGATGCCTTGATTGTTGCTCTCTACAAAAACAAGGGAAGCAAAGCTGATTGCGGAAACTACAGGGGCATCTCACTACTCTCTATCGCAGGTAAGCTTTTTGCTCACATCATCCTGAACAGACTCATCACAGTCTCAGAACACAATCTACCAGAGTTGCAGTGTGGCTTTCGACCAGTATGCAGTATGGTGGACATGATATTTGCTCTGAGGAAAAGTGCATTGAAGAGAACAAGGCCCTCTATTTTGTCTTTATAGACCTGACAAAGGCTTCTGATACTGTCAACCGAAAGGCACTCTGGACAGTTCTAAGCCACTACGGCTGTCCCAAGAAGTTTATGAAGATGGTGCGGCTCTTCCACAATGGCATGACAGGCCAGGTCCTTGCTAGCGGCAATACATTGGCCACCTTCAACATCTCCAATAGAGTGAAGCAGGGATGTGTGCTTGCACCGGTCCTGTTCAACCTCTTCTTCACGTGCATGTTGTCTCATGCTGTGAAAGGTCTAAAGGAGGGTGTGTACATCAGGTACCGCCTCGGCGGTTTCCTCTTTGATCTCAGGTGCCTGAGTGCTAGAACAAAGTGCCTGCACGAACTCATTCAGGATGCTCTCTTTGCTGATGACTGTACCCTTCTGGCTCACACGGACAGTGACCTACAGCTGATGCTCGACAGATTTTCTGAGGCATCTAAAGCATTTGGCTTGATCATTAGCCTCGGCAAGACGGAGGTGCTACACCAACCTGCACCCAACACCAACTCTCAAGAGCCAGTCATCACCATCGATGGCACCCAGCTCAACAACGTGGACAGATTTACGTAACTGGGAAGCATCATCTCAAATGATGGTTCCCTGGACAAAGAGATCACGTCCAGGATCAGCAAGACGAGCCAGGCACTCAGAAGACTGCACAGACGCGTGCTCAACCAGCACAATATCCACCTGTCCACTAAGCTGAAAGTCTACACCTCTGTAGTCCTGACTTCCCTGCTCTGTGGCTATGAGACATGGACCCTGTATCGCAGACACATCAGGAAGCTCGAGAACTTCCACATGCGATCCCTCCGCTCCATTCTCGGAATCGGGTGGCAGGACCGAATCATCAACTTGGAGGTCCTCAACCGTGCCATTTCAACAAGCATTGTAGTAATACTCCTCAAGGCCCAACTGCGATGGGTGGGGCACACCATCAGGATGGAAGACCACCGCATGCCTCGACAGCTGCTGTATGGCAAGCTGGAGACTGGCAAAAGGAAGCAGGGCCACCCTAGCTTATGATACAAGGACACGGTCAAAGCCAACCTCAAGTGGTGTAACATCAAACCCAATGAGTTGGAAGCTGCGGCTGGCAAGAGAACGAGCTGGCGAGCCATGATCCACAGAGCCTTAACCAGCTTTGAGGACGACTGTGGGTAGAGGTTAGCTGCTGCTCGAGACCAACGCCACAGACCAGCATCCTTAACCATCACAACAATAGAGTTCTGGTGCCTCCACTGTGCCTGTGCATCCAGACTGGGACTGCAGAGCCACCTTCGTGTCCACAGATGATCACACAGCCCAGCTGTCTTCTTTGGATCCGAAGGACTACCATGGATATGCGCACACACGCACACACACACACACACACACAAATATATATATATAAACTCACACACACACACACACACACACATATATATATTTATATAGCTTTAATCATTTAATTTAATCATTATGCAAACGAAATAACTTAATTATGACTCCAGGTTTTTAAAATATCCCGTATTTTCCCCATAACACGCAGAACAGGAACAGATAGAGTGTATAAAAACTTACCGGTTCTATAGGAGGGAAATCAGTGATTCTTTCTGAAAGTGTAAAGTATTTGCCCTGCTGGGGTTATTTAATGCGCACAGCTCACAAGTTCTCTCTCTCTCTCTTTCACGTGTGTGCACTATAAATGGCAATATCCGTCACACACACACACACACACACACACACACACACACCTCCTATTTAAACTTAGTGCAACCCTGGGTGTTTCTGAGGGCACGTGATCAGGTTATTGCGTCTCCAGTTGCCCCCTCGGGTTCCCTCTCTTACCCCCTCCTGTGTTCTTCTCTAGTAATTTTTCCTCCTCTATAGGCCACATGCACGTGTTTAAAGCATGTTACGATTTAACTGCCACTCTCTGCATGTTCATATCTCATGACACTGGGTGACACTGGGATATTTCTGTGGTGTGTGTGTGTGTGTGTGTGTGTGTGTGGACCACCGATTATATTGAGACAGCAAAACATTATTAATGATGTTATTAATACATTATTCAATGTATGAAGCTCATGAATACGAGTAATAGAGAACTGAACATTATCCTTCGTCCAGCAGCTCGTTCTGCTTTATGCTTCGCTGTGTTTTATTAGGCAGATCAAATCGGGTTGCCAGATTTCACAAATCAGGATCCAAATTATATTTCTATATCAAAATTCATACAAAAGCTGAAATAACGCTATCTATCTATCTATCTATCTATCTATCTATCTATCTATCTATCTATCTATCTATCTATCTATCTATCTGTCTGTCTGTCAGTCTATCTATTCATTCATAAATCATAAATGGTAAACATGTCGCATTCACTTCTGATTTATGGATATTATCCACATAAGTATCTTTCATTAGAAATAAGAAATTCGTAATCAAATTACAAAGGAAGGGTGAACTAGGGCCACCTATGAGTGCTTTCTTTCCTTTTTCCTTTTTTGTTTTATTTTATTTATTTGAGTTTAAAGTCAGTATTGTTAAAATGGATGACATAGATGCACTTATTAAGCTATTTTTTTAAAGAAATTTTGGATTTATTAATTTGGGGATTCTCATTAGTCAGCTAGCACATAATCTCTATATCATAAGCACTGTTCAAACAAAAAACAAAAAGTCCTTGGTGCTTGAAGGGCAGTTTAAATTGGACCAACCTGTGGCTGATCAATACTTGATCGACTTTGCGCAATAATAATTTTGTGAAAGCTGAACGTTAGTTGCGAATAAGGACTTATAAAGATTGACTTTTAAAACATACATCAAGCTGTATCACAGTGGATCTCTTAACAGGGGGATTTAGTATAGATAGGACTAGGCTGTAGCGCCCTCTAGCGCTTGAACGAATAATACAGCGTCTTTCTTAACCTCAAATTGTGGAATTCCCACTAATGTGAGGATGTTCATCAATTCTTTCTGTATTTAGGAAATGAATCAGTTCCAAATTATGGTACAGTAATTTTTGTTTGATAGCTATTATTCTGGCTTTATGACACATACCTCAAGCAATTGCAGGGCAGACAGTCCAACCCCTCAAGTAGCCATTCACCCTCACAGGCATTTTAGAGTGGCCAGTTGATCTAAGGTGCATGTCTTTGGGCTGTCGAAGGAAACCAGAGTAACCAGATGAAACCCATCCAAACACGATCTTCAAACCTCAAACCTTCTTGCAGTGTTGACCACTGAGCCATTGTGCTGCCACAGAGCTTTTTTCCCCCCAGTAATGGTGTATCATCACGGTGACATGGCTCACAAACCATACAGCTTTATTAAAACTATTTTTTTGTTTTGTTTTATTTTTGCTTTTCTTATAAATAAAGGTTTTATACATAGCCTCTGTTTGGAGTCACATTGCTCATTTTACCCACTCACACCAGCATTGTGTCTGTAGTTAATCCAAACCTTTGCTCTCTGTTTGCTTTAATGACTTTTTTCTTTTAGCATGTAGCTGCATTTCACACTGTTTTATTATTTTCTTTACCAGCCTTTCATTTACTCTTTTTTCTTTACTCTCTAACTGCATGTTTATATTCTATATTTATTTCTATATTTTACTATGGAATGGTTTACAGATTACAACTATCACAAATTTATCTTATTCATAGAGCTTTCAGTCCACAATTTAATAGAGGATCTCAGTCAGTGTGCCTTAACATGCTCCAGATGATAGCAGCTGCTTCCTCTTACCCAGTGAGCCCAGTTCAATAGACCAGACTTCTATAAATGTAAATTAAATTATGGAGTCACTTAACGTAAAGGTGACATAATAATTATAAACACATTTTACTTACTTCATAAATATATCTGCCTTCAGTTATGGAATTATACTGAATACTTTATACTATTGATTTTCAAAGAATCATGAATTGATCAGAAGAGCAATCTGAAATGCATGACTGTAACTAAAAACAAATGAAGGCAGATAACACATTGTTGCATTGTGTTTACCAGCTAACTTATTTACATTTAGTACATGTATTATTTAGGTGTGTATATATTGTGTATGGAATAATTACCACCCAGAAGTACAACATTAGATGAGGCGCAGATCACACTCCCTTGAAAGACTTTTCAACTATCCTTTCTCACAATCAACCAGCTCACACCTGTGGATCCTTGAACCTGTTAGCATGCAGCAGAAGCCACATTCAACACTGGCTTTTACTGGCTAGCCAAACCCGGTTAGGGTAGCTACTGGATTTGAAACCCTTCCTGATCCCCCACTTATAAAGTCTGCTTTGTAGACTAGATGGAAGAAACAGGTTTAGACGAGGTGTGTCAGACCCATTTTCACTGAGGGCCACATCACTAAAGAGAAGTCATCGGAGGGTGAACAGGAAGATATGACGTCTCCCTGTGGGGCTTCTGTGTTACTTGTAACAGTGCCAGATATATAGTACATCTCTGAAGTTTGATATACTGTGACTGTCCAGTGAAAAAATCAGCGATCCATCAACTCCACCAGGAGTAATTGGTCTAATAGTTCTGAATACACTCTAACTCACCACTTATTTGCCGAACTGCTTAATTTTATCATTAGTATCGTGGGGGATGGGGGGTGCACCCTGAACAGCTTGCTAGACCATCGTAGAGCCATTTTGAATGCACTAAAGCATTACCTTTGTTTCATAAACAAAATTGCATGAGGTTTACTGAAAGTATCATCAGGGGTTGTTGCTGTGATACAACCAGCCTCACCATAGTCATTGCTGACCACCGTCTTGACCACTGACCATGTGTCTTCGTCACATCCTGACTTTTTCAGTCGCTCTATTTCAAGACCTTGAATTGATCAAATAACTGAATCATGAAATAGCAGTATTACACAGAGCTCTGGGAAACTAAATTTTTTAGAAAGATAAGAAGAGTTCTGTTGAGGTAAAATCGTCTATGAAGCACAAATTATAGACCCAGGAAACTTAAATTTGATGACTGTTCTTGCAATTGTTCTTAAGAAATGAGTAATGCCTTCAAATCCATGACACAGAAGACATCCCTGAGGCTACAGTATTAAAGCGATTGCATCAACACTTTTAACAATTATTAATTAATAACAATTATTTGGAAGTCACTACACCTGGAAAATGCATACCTATATCTGTCTAATAATTATTGATCAACATGATAATTCATGACATCACATATGTTGTGGAATTGAATCCCTGAATTCACAATGATCACTGCTTAGGCTGCTGCCCCCGCAACCTGAGCCCAGACAGGCAGAAGAAGAAGAAGATGATGATGATGATGATGAATTCCCTATGACAAGATAATATCATCATTTTTGAAAGATTTTCAAAAAAATCATATAACATTTAGCCAACCATATATATATATATATATATAAAGAATAAAGTGAGTCTGTTCTGAGTTTGAGGAAATTCACTGTCTGTGGTGAGAGGCATGTAAAAGAACCTGATGATCTGCCGAGCTGTCCAGGGTATACTCTGCCCTCGCCCAGAGTCGGCTGAGATGGGCACCAGCCTCCCCGCGGCCCTAATTAGGATTAAGCGGTTTGACTAAATGAATGAATGTCTTAATGTTGCTTTTTTTTTCATTACTTTTCAGATGAGCTACTAACTGGGCCAAGGAAGCATGTACAACAATATTTTTATAGAAATCACAGAAGACTATATCACAAACGGATCTACAAACTACCATGATGTAAAACTGTCAAACATTTTACGGGCGATAACAAAGTAATAAAATAATGTTTGTGGTTACACAGATGTTCTGTAAACTGTATTATAGAATACTCTAGCAACTAAAACAATTGTACTGTTATTACATTCTGAAAAATCAAAAGTTATTTTTAAAAAAAAAGAGAGTGCATCAAAGTGATTTATGTAAATATCATTGAGTGAATCATGCTTTAAAATCTTTAGACCACCAAAAATTTCAGCTGTGTAACACAGCCTACTTTCACTTTGACACTTGGAAAGAACTGATGATGAAGACTGTTTTTATAATCATTCACAAGGAAAATAGTATCAATGCATCAGCTCTTGTTCTGCCAGACTGTGGAGCTGTTTAACACTACAAGCTATCACAATTCTCAGTGCACACAAATCTGGAACTCCTGCCTGAACTGGTATTCATGTGTTCCTTTATTCACGTGCTTTATTCATGGTGTTACCAAAAGGGGTACTAGTCTTCAATATTAACTTTCATTTAAACTTTCCTATTCTAAGTAAATTAGACTTAATTGCTTAAGTTGAGCCCTGTGATGGCCTGGTGAGCTGTTACATTTAGTGAAGCCCATGACTGCAAAATATATATATATATTTTATATAAAATATATATTACATATTTTATATATATATAACATCTATATTTTATGTATAATATAAAAATTATATTTTAATAATATTATAAAAATAATATTTTTATATCTATATCTATATAACATTTTTAAGAGATATACTATTTACATTTTTATATGATATTTAATTAATTTTTGATATGATTAAGTCTAAGTTGGTTGTCTTGTTGAAATCATCAATAAAGCAACATTTATTCATATTAAGATTAAATTTATGTAGCTTTTTATTTGTGTCCCCCACATGAAACCCCATAAGCCTGCCAAGTCACAGATTTTTTTTAAATTACTAATGTAACTAAAACCCAAAAAGTGGTTCAAACTCTACCGCTTAGACGCGCACAGAATAAAGCACACAATCTAACTCAAGTAGACAGTCGATAGATAAATATTTGTGGTAAATAAATGTAAATAAATGTTTGTGGAGCAAATGCTGAAACTAGAAGCTTGACAGGACATGAACTTGTTAAACAGATAATTTAACCAAGAAGGCAAGTGAAACAAATGAGTTTTTGTTGAGGTACGCATGCTATGTCTGAGATACCAGTGATCCTGATCCTTCTGCTGCCTGTTGTTCTCATCATAAAAGTCCCTCGCTCCTGCTGATGATGTTCAATATGGACCTAAATATACACTCAGAAACTGTGAAGATAGCTTTTCACTGCTGATGATATAAATTATTTTACTAAAATGTTTTATTTATTCAATTACCATTACAGTAATAAAATAACCAATGAGACTTTAATTAGACTGTTTGAATTTGAATCGTTTGGTTTGAATTTTACCCATATAAAGATGGATTTCCCTTTTGAGTCTGGTTCCTCTGAAGGTTTCTTCGTCAAGTCGTCTGAGAGTTTTTTTCCTTTTCCACTGTCACTGTGGGCTTTGCATATTGGTGATGTGAATGATTTGTAGAAAAAAATTCTTTATTAAATTTGTTTGTTTTTTACTCTGTAAAGATGCTTTGTGACAATGTCAGTTGCAAAAAGCACTATACAAATAAAACTCAATTGAATTGAATTGAATTGAAACAAATGAAGGTGGAAATGAGCAATGCAGTAAAAATCATTTGTCATTACAGGTGTATTAAGAGGAAGATGTTTGAGCAGAAATTAATGGCTGTGTCTCTAATGTAGTGACACAGTTTACATCAAAGTTACCTTGTTTGCTTGATTTATTAAAAATTGAGTGTGTATGGTGACAGAGCCTAGTTCAACTCTTTAATTACTGTGATTGTGAGAGAACACTGTCCTGTGCCACAATATATGCTCCAATCCTTTTTTCTTTGGATAAATGCACTCACTTTCTTGTTATTATATGAAATGAGTTTCAGTATGAAAGTGCTCTGATTCATACATGCTTCATCAGAGAAAAAAAAATTAAAATTCTTTGCAGCTCTGAAAAAACGCACCCAACACAAATCTATTCCTCTTAAGCAATATCTGTCTGGCATACTGTGGGAGTAACCCACTCATGAGGTAGTCTACATTTCATCATGTAATGCTCTGATATTGCACGTGAATTCAAACACATGCCGCATCATGCAGGTGGATGACTTCATGGCAACAATCAGTCAAAGCCTGTCACTTCGAATGAAGTATATACCCCACCAGCATGGCCACATCAAATGACTTTTTATACAGATCTGGAATCTCATAATCTCTGGAGCATTTTTTTAAAGGCAACCTTTTCTCAAGTGCAAGAATTCAATGGCAGAACTTAAGAAACTGTTCATTTTCTATATTGTTAATCTGTCAGCATCACGGGGGACCTGAAGCCAATCACAGATGACCTTGGGTGAGAGGCATTGTACACCTTGAACAAACCACCGGTCAGCTATAGGGCTGATACAGATTTTAAAAACCATTCACACTCACATTATGGGCAATGTAGAGTAACCAGCTGACATGCATGTCATGTGAGAGAAAACCTGTACTTGGGAGAATCCCACACAAGCACAGGGAGAACATGAAAACTCCACACAGAAATGCCCTTGGCTGAGATTCAATCTCGTAAAATTTTTACTTTAATTAAATTAAATTCAATTCAATCTTATTTGTATCACACTTTTTATGATTGACATTGTTGCAAAGCAGCTTTACAGAGTAAAACAAACGTAAAAATACTGTCAACAAGAATTTAAACATTTCTATAAACCCTACACACTTAAAGGCAACAGTACTGACCTCTGAGCCACTGTGCTGCCCCATTTTCACATTCATGGCATAAGAGTTACAGAAGTGGGTTTGGGAATAAAAGGTAAAAACGTGTGGTGGCGGTGGGCGTGATGAGTAGCTGCGTCTTTAAAACCCAATCTTTTCAGTATTTGGACTGTAGAAGGAAACCAGATTACCCAGAGGAACCCATGCAAGCAGAAGGAAATCATACAAACTCTCAGGAGATTCTAACCTTCTTCCTGTGAGGCAATGGTGTTAAGGGATCTGTGTGATGAAGCTGAGTCACTAAAAGGACTCATACATACACACAAAAAAAAAGGTTGTATTACATTTCTGAATGACATTTGCTTGCAGAATGAAAAAAGTTAGGTAAGAGTTCCTTAGAATTATTAGGGTCACTGTAAATAGTGGGGTGGTTTCCCTGCTTTATAAAATAGGCAGGATGGAGGACGAACAGCAGCAGAAGTGTGGAAAAGACAACATTCTGAACCTCCAGGTCCATCAAGAGTCGTCATTAGTACTAAGAAGACATAAGTAAGTTTGCACATATATGTATACTACATATATTTGGAATAGTATATATTTTTCATTTATA
>JAOUQZ010000039.1:23805058-23815668 GCA_028564935.1 Neosilurus hyrtlii
TAGAACAGGCCTGCGGGCGACTTATGTGGTCCTTGGGGGCGACCTGGTGCCCGCGGGCACCATGTTGGTGACCCCTGGAGTAGAGATTTTTTTTCTCCTACTTGCACCATGTGCCATCATAAATCAACAATTACCAAGAGAAAATCCCCTAATGTACAGGTGATCATAAATATTCCAAAAACATACTTACAAAAGAACATCAAAAGAAACACAGTAAGAAACATACAGTACTTTTGTAACCTTGAATGCTTACGTTCTACTCCTTCATGGGTGTGAATGATCTGTATTGCCTACGAGAAGTGTATTGATTGGTTCCTATTGTACACAGGACTTATCGGGAATACAAAAATAATTTACAGTAAGTTATTGGCTTGAAAAGAATCCTGGTAAGCCGGGAATATTGTATAGCTATATAAATATATGAAATTTTAAATAATGCAAAACACAGCATGAGAATGGTGATGAAGATAAAGGGCATAAATAAACCCCACAAAACTACGCAAAAAAAGTGACGGACTGAACAGGACCACTACCTCGGTTTCTTGTTTTGCACTCCATTGTTATCATAATGCTAATTCTGATTGTCCATGCTCAGTCTCCCTCAGGTACTTCCTTATAGATTAATTTTATTCTCCCCTTTTTTGCATGGTGGTCTGTTCCTAATCGCCCCACCCCTGTTCTCCCTATTTGAATGTAACTATCCTTCCATATTCCTGGTAAAAATCCTTCCTTCTAAAACCCTCTCCCTCTATCACATTCATGTTGCTAATTATTCCCAGAAGATATTTGTAATATCTGAGTCCAGGCTGTAAATCCAAAACAAAAGAGGGGCAGAGACAAACACAAATGCCCAGGAGACACCTTTTAGACCTCGCTGTATTTTGCCAAGCAGGTCTGCGAATCCTCCTCTGCCACCATGAATATGGCGCTGTCTCTCCTCTTCTTCCTGCTCGAGGTCACTGCCTGGCTCAATGTAGTTCCTCGCCAAAAATTTCAGCGCTTCATCCATCAGAATAACCGGCAGCGACATCTTCAGAACCGTAACCCACTGTGGCCAGGACAGTGGTCGGATCTGGAAAATCATCTGCGATAGAATCAGAGAATAAAAGAAATTAAAGACAAGCATCTACTTGCTCTCTCTTGCACAGACTATTACTTCTTAGAGTGTGTCTTGGTGATAGGCCAAAATTCCAGGTTTTTTTCTGAATTGAAGAAAGAGGACACGTCAGCTGTAGGGTGAGGATTAAAAACTTATTGTTCCACTGTGCATACAGAAGGTTATTTTAACCACTCGACTTGCTTTTGCAATATGCCTGGTCATCATATTTTGAATTCGTCATAACCTCAGAGTATTAGAGTAAAACAACCAATGTTATAAGGTTTACTTTCCGATGAAATATACACTTACAGATGAGTCCATTTATTTAGTTCACACACAGCCTGACTGGATCTCTGACTGACTGGCCTTGTCAGACCCCCTTTTAAAGAAAAAAGTTTTAAATCTAACAACTGACTCGTACTTATCAGAAATCAGTGAGTCAAAAAGAGTCACAACCTGCCATTTATTTCTGTTCCTGGAATAGATTTGGGAGATACAGTGGCATAGTGCATAACATGACAGCCTCACAGCAAGAAGGTCCTGGGTTCGAGTTCCTGGTTAGGGATTTCTGTGTGGAGTTTTCATGTTCTCACTGTGTTTGTATCGGTTTCCTCCGGATACTCCGCTTACTTCCAAACAGTCTAAAGACATGCACATGTCAAAAGACAGAACTGGCTGCTCCCAATTGTCATTAGGTGTGGATGTGAGTGGTTGTTTATGCTGCCCTACAATGCTATGGCAAGCTGTTCAGGGTGTACCCCGCCTTCACCCGGTGTTGGCTGAGATAGGCTCCAGCCTCCCTGTGATCCCAGTAGAATTAAGTGGTATGATAAATGAATGCGTGAGTGGAATGCAATGTTCCTTCGATCCCATCATCATTCTTGCTTTACTAACTGCATGCTATCATAATCACAGTGGTTTTTCACTACATTTTCAAACGAGGCTGTGGGAACTGCTGATCATTCAGCCACAACTACATTACTGAGGTCAGGCAGTGATGATGAGTAAGAACGCCAGAGGTGCTGTCAGCATTCCAACTCATCCTATTCGGTGGGGTTTAGTTTGAGGCCCTGAGTAGGAGCATATCAATGCAAAGTTCAGGCCTTTTTGTTCCATTAAAAGGAACTCTTCATGTTACAAAGTCCTTGTATGCCTGTGGTCACCAACCCTGTTCCTGGAAAACTAACTCCCTGAGGACTTTAGCTCCAACCATAATAATTCCCACCTGACCTCTAATAACTCTCTGAAGAAGTTCTTTATCAGCTAAAAGAGGTGTGTTAGATTTTGGTGGAAGGTAGATCTTCAGGAATGGGGTCAGTGACCACTGAACATTGTGTGCTTCAAGCTTTTTTGACAACAGTCTGAGAAAGACTCACATATGACCTTGTGTCCACAAACTTATGGCCATATAGTGTATTTGTTAATCTGTCAAAGGCATTGTTCACAGACAGTGATTTCTGGAAATGTTCCTGTAGTGATTTCAGTGAGAGAATCATGCCTGTTTTTAATTCAGTGCCTCCTGAGGGCCCTTCAGTATTGACTTTCTAATTTGTCCCTTGTGTACAAAGATTTCTCCAGATTTTTCAAATCTTTTGATGATATTATGCACTACAAATAATAATCGATAGATGCAGTTCTTGGCAGACTGGTGAACCTCTGTTATTGACCTGTTGCCCATTAACCAAATTAGCTGCAAAATATTCCTCCAACTGTTTTTTTAGTACCACTTACTTTCCAAGCCTTTTGTCACCCTTATCAACTTTACTGAGATGTGTTGCTTCCATCAAATGAAAAACTGCATTAATGCTACAATAATCTGAGACCATATATGTATTTCTGAATTTTTCACATGCACTTGCCTAAAAGGCATGCACATTCCAATAAGAGTTTTGTAAGTGTTACATTGGTAAACACTAGTCTAGACTTACAGGCAGTGGATCCACATACAGGATGAGGAAATGTAGGGCCATGGAGAGGCAGATAGCACCCACAAGCCAGGGGTTTGACCAGGGAGGCATTTTCAGCAGAGACTGGTTCTCAGACAGACTACAGCACGCACACACACACACACACACACACACACACACACACACACACACACACACACACACACACACACACACACACAAAACAACACAGATCAGAGCCAGGCTTTGCAGTAACTCTTTGTAAAGACTAACTGAACATATTTTATAATCACTGATTACAATATTATAATATTACATAACTTATTTGTACATAATCTGTACATGACTATACTCACTTTTTACATTGCCCTTATCTGTAACTGCTCCCTACTGTACATAGTACATATACTGTACATATTGCACTTGCTGCTCTCTGAACTTCTGATTAAATACTAATCAGTATTTCATTACTTTGTATTTATACATGTAGAATGACAATAAAGTTGAATCTAATCTAACCTAATCTAATTATCATTACAATCTGTTTTTGTTTAATAATGTGAATGGATTATAAAATTATGTATTTAAAAATGCTTTTATTTTTTTAATCATGACTTGACGTATGAGCTCCGCACTCAAGTGTGGGCAGACGCAGAGCTAAGAAATGGCGTCTATTTAACATTCTTTTAGAGTTTAACTATATACTACATGGAAGCATCAAGGAAAGCAAACTAAAATGAGATTTTTATAGTTTATATTTACATATTTTAACAATAACAGAGGCAGCTCAGGTTAGCTTTCTACTTTTAGCAGAGCTAATTTAAAGATCTAACAGTGTCTGTTTACTTTACTTATTCAGAGATTAATATAGTAGTAGAAATATCTTGATTTAGTTTGCTTTTCTTATGTTCTCGTGAAGTATCTACTAAAACAACTATTGGCTCTATTAATTGTTCAACGTTCTCGGGCACTATTTGGCGACATCCCCCATGTCTTTTTCAAATAACTGTTAAATAAACTTTTAATATTTTATATTCTATCCTGGGGGACATGGTGACATCATGGTTAGCATGTCCACCACACGGTCCTTAACTGCAGAGTTTAACTTTTAACCAAAATGAGCACAACTAATCTAATGTTTCAGCTAATTTCCCAGGTGTATTTGGACTAAATATGATATGGCAAAAGAGGGTAAGCACAAACCTCTGCAGGACCTAGGCATGAGGGACCAGTGGTTGAAGTAATTGTTTTTCAGCACTTTAGTTTTGACTGACCCTACATGACTGACATTGGAGTTTACAGTGCTCATTTACAGTGCTAACACTTCAGGATGTACCTAATACACCAGAACTCAAAACAAGGAAGAGAACTTACCTGTTAAGGGCATTGCACATCTCTATGGTTACCAGCACTGACAGAGCCATAGTCATTGGATAGGGCGACTCAAACACAGAACACTGAACACCTGCAAAGTCAGCATGTCCCTCACTGCACTGCAGATAGTGAGACTGAAAAAGTAGAAATCAAAGTGCTATAAAATATCTTAGCAACATGAATAACACAAGTCTGTTATGATTTTTTTGGACTTTCAAATGTGTTGAAATAATTCATCATACCAGTTGATAGAAAGAGAGTTTCGGTCCATCATGCGCTGCCATGAACCACCAAGCTGCAGCGCCCACTGTAGCTACTCCCACATAACCTGTAACATGAAACACCAAGTACATATCAATTTTTCTTCTTAGGAATACAGAAACTGTGACAAACACTCACTCACGCACTCATTTACCCAATAGCTTAATCCTACTAGTGTGCAGCCTATCTCAGCCAACACCAGGCGAAGGCGAGGTGCAGCTGGAACCACTCGCCAGACCATCGCAGTACAAACACACACAACCATTCACATTCACACTCACTCTAACATATAGGGCAATTTGGAACAGTCACTTAGTCTAATGTGCCTGTCTTTGGACTGGGACTGTCTCCAGCTAATTGGGCTTTTTACACCCAAGTCTACTGGCTCATCAGGCCGGAGCTAATCCCCAGTTTCCGTAGCGTGATGCAACTAAGAGTTCAACTCCTCCTGGATGGGACGCTAGTCCATCGCAGGTTACCTTCCCAGTATTTTTACTGGTACCCATCAATACTGGGGCAGTGGTGGCCTGGTGGTAAGGTGCTGGATTACTGATCCCAAGGTCGGGGTTCCAGCCCTATTATCACCGGGTTGTCACTGCTGTCCTCTCAGTGCAGCTAACTGGGTTATCAGCCATGTCTCTCACTGTCTGTGGTGAAATGCATGTAAAAGAACTATTTCTGACTTTCGTAAAGATTAGCATGTTGCTGTCCTGTATTGGCCTGGCGAGCTGTCCAGGGTGTATTCTGCGCTCGCTCAGAGTCAGCTGAGATGGGCGCCAGCCTCCCCGCGACCCTAATTAGGATTAAGCGGTTCAGAAAAATGAATAAATGACCCATTTATACTGCTGGGTTGGCAGAGGCACCCTTGTGGTTAAGACCCTGCCCAAGGGCCTTAGCTTAGACCCATGACCTTTCAATCAAAAGCCAAGCACCATGACCACCCAACATCTTCGACTAATTAGCTGCTCAAAACTGTCTGTACGTGTGAAGTGGAGTGTGAATGGTTGAGTGTGTGTTGGCCATGCAATAGTCTAGTGAGCTGTTCAGGGTGTACCCCGCCTTCGCCCAGTGTTGGCTGAGATAGGCTCCAGCCTCCCCACGACCCTAATAGGATTAAGTGGTTTGGCGAATGAGTGAGTGGGACTTTTGCCGGTATTTGTTATAGAAATGTAAAAACAAAAGTCCCAACTCAGACACATTGCTTTAGATCCTGACATCAGTATATCATGTAGCAGACAGTAACTAATAGATTTCTTTAATAGAAAATAGGTTTCTAAACAGAAATGGCTCAATAAGACTGGTCTGCTATCTCAGGTTTTAAGATCATTATTCTAAGTGCATGAATCAAAATGATACACTCCACTCACAGTTTGTCTTGGGCACTCAAGAAAGCAGCGTAATTGTCATTATTACACTTTAAAATGGAAAAATATGCCAAAAAAATTATTTTGAAAGTATGCATAAAACACTCCCTGGTGTTTATTAGCTCAGCTCAAAGCGCACAGCTCACCTGACCAGTCTATTAGTTTGCTATACATTGTGTTTCTGTGTAGTACTACGAAAACTCTGAAAATGGTGTGAAGAGACGCTCTACCACTGCACCACCTTTGTCAGTCATGATTATTAGGTTTAATCATTATGTTTTAAATAAAACAGAAAAATCTTTTCTTAGTGTGCTTTTTTTCCCCTTAGGTTCCTGTGTAGTATATACTAAAACAATTATGCACCTTAGTCTCAATTTATGTCACTGAATTGAATAATCCCCTCAACGTTCCATCTCAGGAAATATTCAGCGACCTTGCTTTCAGTGCATATTTTTGTTAGTTATGATCTGGTTAAAATTCAGTGCTGCTCTCCTAAAACTGGTTAATGCATTGGAAAGATTAATGCTGCTGTATGGTTCATTCAAAATTACCACCCTCTAATTCTTATTCTGGGTCGGGTCACGGGGGCAGCGGATGAAGATGAATGAATGAATGAATAATTCTTATTCTGGGTGATATTAACTACACAAACTTCTTAACCATAATCACTTCATCCATTGTTTGGTTTGGCTCTGCTTGTACTTGGTCTAAAAATCAACTGAAACATGTTATTTAAATACGGGGGAGAAGACAATGTCAGTTTGGACTGTATCTCACATATTTCTACAACAGGAGGTATCCATGTTTTTTTTTAGTCCATACACAATGCATAAGTAATAACATAAACTAGACTAGGCTCAAACTAGCATTTCGTGTCCACTTACAACCAATGATGAGGTATCTGCAGAAAAGCCATCCCGAGATGAGGGGCTCTTTGGGAGAACGTGGTGGTCGTGACATAATATCCAGGTCGGGGGGATTGAAGCCGAGTGCAGTCGCAGGAAAACCATCCGTCACCAGATTCACCCAAAGCAACTGAACCGGGATGAGAGCCTCAGGCATTCCCAAAGCAGCAGTCAGAAAGATACTGAGGGTAAGAGATAAAGGATATAACAAAAACAACAAAAACAGATTAGGATTAATTTTAGAATTGAAATTGACAGATTGTCCCTAAGTGTGAGTGTGAACGGTTGTGTATGTGCTGCCCTGCGATGGTATGATGAGCTGTTTGCTCAGTGTCAGCTGAGATGGGCACACATGATGATGCGATAAATTGTAAACCAGGGGTCTCCAATCCTGTTCTTAGAGATCTAACTTCCTGCAGGATTTATCTCCAACCAAAATCTTTTATCTGATCAAGAACTTAAAGCAAAAACCAGATGGTCAGGTGTACATCAACTATGTGATCAGGTAGATCTCCAGGAACAGGTTTAGAGACCCTCGGTGTAAATAATTTAGATTTTATTAATGACTTATTCAGTAAAGTAAATGCGCTTCAGTATTTTGTTAACAGAAAATTCTTTTATCTTATTTATACAGCTTGGCAGTTGAGGGTTAGGGGCCTTGCTGAAGGGGCCAACAGGGGCAGCCTGGTGGTACTGGGGCATGAACCCCAAAATTCTGCTCAGTAACCCAAAGCCTTAAGCACTGAGCCGCCACACACCGGACACAACACAAAGATGCAAATAAAAGTGTGTGTGAGACATTTGCACACAGAGTATACACATGGGGTGGAGATCTCTTATAAACAAACACACACACACACACACACACACACAAACCATGCCAAGAGGGTACTGACCCCATAAAAAAATTTAATACTACCAAGCCAACCCTACTACCTACTCTAAACTAGCCATAGTTGAGCCACTGTGTTTGCATAGGGCCCTGACTATCCATCTAGGGTGTATTTGTATCTCACTCCAAGTGTTCCTGGGAATGAATCCAAGTGTTCCTGGGAATGAATCCAAATCCACAGTGAAGCTGAACAGAATGACTAGAAGAACGAATGTCATAATCAAACAATGATTGTTAATTCTTTAATTCATCTCTTTTATTCTGGCCAGGTTCATGGTGGATGCCTTTCCTAGGATCATAGGCTACAAGATACTGCAGATCGCACTGCAGAAACACAATACGTGTGTGCAGATATCTCTCTCTCTCTCTCTCTCTCTCTCTCTCTCTCTCCTATCACTGTCTCTCAGTACTCACCATACCACCTCTCCAATGTTGGAGGAAATGAGGTAGCGAATAAACTGCTTCATGTTGTTATAGATGGCTCTACCCTCCTCCACTGCAGCCACTATGGTGGAGAAGTTATCATCAGCTAGGATCATCTCAGAGGCTGATTTAGCTACCGCTGTCCCCGAGCCCATCGCTATTCCAATCTCAGCCTTCTTCAGAGCAGGAGCATCATTCACTCCATCACCTGTCTGAAAGACAAGGAAGAGGGGAACGAAGGTATATATTTAGCTCCGTCACCTCTGTTTGTTTGTTTGTGTGCAACATAACTCCGAAATTTATGCACAGCTTTTAATAAATTTAAATTGTGAATACATTTTTTTTTAATTCCCAAAGTCCTCAAAAAAATGCCTGTTCTTTAATATGAGGCCAAATGTTCATCAGACGCCCACTAGGGGGAGACAATTCATTATAACTATGCCGAGATATAATAATCCATTTTTGCCTGGTAAAGTTTACAAACAAATATTAAATGTATTTAATCCTTTCTAATAATACTGTATAATGCCAAAACTTAATAATCAATAATTATTGTACACATAAATTTATGTGACATAAGATCTGCTTGAGTTTTTCCATATTCACCATAGCAGTAATATCGCTGAGGCTCTGGAGGTACTCTACAATGCGACTCTTGTGGGTGGGTTCAACACGGGCAAAACAGCGGGCAGTGCGGCAGGCTTGTCGCTGCAGGTGGGGCGGTAGCTCGTCAAACTCTCGCCCAGTCAGCCCTCCACCAAAAGGTGCACCCTCTGCTTCCTCTTCTTCCTGCTCTGTTATAATCCCAACACGTCGACAGATCGACAGTGCAGTGCCTTTATTATCACCTGCATGCCACACAGAGACAGACAGAAATTTAAAATAATGAATTTCAAGACAAAAAATATGAAATATCATGCAATTGCTCTAGTTTCATCTCATGATTTGCATTTTTTTGTAAACTAGACATCATACCGCAACACAGAACATACAAGGTATTGTTATTATGGACAATTTAATAGAAACATCTGCTATTTTGTAGTAGACTGTCTGGTTTACAGACTGCTAGATGTTCTTGGCCTTGATTAGATTTAGCTAGGCAGAGTAACTTAGACACAAATTACATGTAAATGTATGTAGCTTGTGTTATTAGTTCTCACATGTAAAAGTGAAGTGCTGTAAGGACTTATGTGCCACAAGTAAAGCCATTAAAAAGCTTCTGGTAACATTCCATAAATTTGTTTAAATTAAAAAAGTGGGAAAAAAAATAGCCCCCAAAAATGGGCAATTCCACAACAACTGCTACTCATAATTTGCTTAAATCAACATGTTTTATTTCTTGGAAAAATATATGTGCATGTCTTCATTTACAGTCCAAATACATGCTATTTCTTCCAGTTATAGATTAGCTTGCTCTTTAGTACAGGATTGTACACTATATAAAAAATCCCACTCGTGTGTGTGTGTGTGTGTAATTACAAATTCTTGTTATTTTTATGAAAATATTTTAACTTGCTGTAATGAAGAAATAACAAAAATGATTTAATATTTTCACATGCCTACAGTAGACTTACCCGTAATCATGATGACGCGTATACCAGCCTGTCTGCACATACGCACAGCATTTAGCACTTCCTTTCTTGGAGGGTCCAACATACCCACACACCCTACAAACGTCAGCTCCGACTACAGGGGAGGAACATAACACTTTATTCTATCCATACCATCTGAATATGGGCAATCACACATTCTTATTGGCTTATCTACTTCTACTATTTATACTACTTGTGTTACTACTATTACCACTGCTACTACTACGACAACTACTACAACTAGTGTTACTAGCTAGTCTACTACTAGTAGTGCTACTACTACTACTACTAGTGCTACTATTATTACTACTACTACTACTACTATTACTAATATTACTACTAATAATAATAATACAACTACTATTATTACTAATACTACCATTGTTATTACTACTACTATTACTACTACTATTACTACTGCTACTATTAATACTATAATTACTACTACAACTACTATTACTATTGCTACTATTATTACTACTACTACTACTATCATTACTACTATTACTACTGCTACTATTATTACTACTAGTACTATTCCTACTACTAATACAACTACTACTACAACTTCTATTACTACTACTACTGCTACTATTATTACTACTACTACTATTCCTACTACTAATACAACAACTACTACTACAACTACTATTACCACTACTACTGCTACTATTATTACTACTACTACTACTACTATTACTAATATTACTACTACGAATAATAATACAACTACTATTATTACTAATACTACCATTGTTATTACTACTACTATTACTACTACTATTACTACTGC
>JAOUQZ010000039.1:23815768-23831000 GCA_028564935.1 Neosilurus hyrtlii
ACTACTACTGCTACTATTATTACTACTACTACTATTCCTACTACTAATACAACAACTACTACTACAACTACTATTACTACTACTACTGCTACTATTATTACTACTACTACTACTACTACTAGAACTACTACAAGAATATCAGCTTTGAAACTAATCCCTGTTATAAGGCAACTAATGTTGCAGCAAAACTCCAAAGTGATTCGGAATACTGTTGAGGAATCTCCATCAACTTGGCTACTATGTATTTCCCCCAAGGCACAGCAAAGATTACAACAATATTATCGTATTCCATCAGTCACGCTGCTGAATTAAATCTTTCAGAATTCTGGGTAACAGAATTTGCACTTTAAAATTGAAGATCTGTTCCTGATTATCTGCGCTCCTTCATCCGTTTCCCCAAATTTCCTTGGCATTTAAAGTGAGTCAGGGAATTGTGCATGACCACTTCCTCTCTTCAGACATGACTCAATACTTTCTGTGAAAGTTTCACTAGCATTAACATGTTATACCCAATTAGTTTGTTGGAATTGCCAGTAAATGCGCACACAGTTTCATTTCTACATTGGTTTGTTACGTCATCCCTGCCCATATCTGTTTGTGCAGTATGTTCTTATCTTCTTATTATCACATAGACACTTCCTTCTGGTGTGGTTATATTAAATTGTGCTGTTTCATGAACCTTTTTTTTGGAGGGGGGGCACAAATCACATAATCATCTTGTGTTTCCGCATGCAACACAGCACTAATTTGCATATGAATACACAGCATTTCATTTATATGTACAAACGCATGCTCGTTTTAATGAATGTAAATGGAATTGTGTATGAATTGTAGAAGTGCCTAGTTTTATTTTATTAGGACGTTCACCAGTTTCTATCTGATTTGTACATTTAATATCTGTATACTGTTATTTTTGGCATTAACTTTCCTTACATGGCCTGTTATATGTCCTATTCTCATGTCCTATTCTCACAATTTTGTGTACCCAGGAGAGGGAAACAGCAGTCTTTTTAAACAGGCTAATGCAAACTATCAAACAGAGTAGCAGATTGCAACTCTGAAAATGTAAGTAAAAAACACCTGATAATAAAAATATACTTATGTTCTTGTATAACCGGAAAGTTTGGAAAACTTGCATTTAATTTGACTTAAAGAAAAAAGAACATAAGAATCAAAATTAAAAAAAACTACTGCAAAGTAGGGAATTCAACCTCCTTGACCTCACTTACCTCATACTCAGAGAACGCAGATGAGTTTTCCAGGTTTAGGGTTCGTGGATCAGGTGGTGAGTCTCTGGTTGCCATTGCAAGGCAACGAAGGGTGTCACGACCTGAACCCCACTCTCTTACTGTTCCCAAAAGTTGTTCCCTTAGGTCAGAGGTCAAGGGCACCCGGGCCCCACCACCAACCCTGATCCACCGGCAACGCTCCAGAACGCTCTCTGGTGCCCCCTGTGATTCTCAAAGAGGAGAAATGTAATGAAATAGAGAGCTGAATAAAATGAGTAGAGCTCTTTATATAGAATAAACCGCTTCTATTATAGATTTTTTTTCTCTCATCAACATTGCATTAGATGAAAACAACAACTTGGTTAGTGAAGAGTAACTGTAGAAATGAAGAAAAACGATCAACACACCTTAATAAACATCTTGGCTCCCGTGGCGGAGCGGATCAGTTTGTTAGGAGAGCAGAAGACAGACATGGACTTCCTGTCTCGTGAAAACTCCAGCGTCAGCTCCTTCCTCATTAATTGCATTATCACCTAGAGAGACAGACAGCGAAGAACAATAAGTCTCTATCCCCACAATGTACACAAATACATTTACAGCATTTGTCAGATGCCCTTATCCAGACTTACATTTATAATTTTTATACAACTGAGCACTTGAGGGTTGAGCAACATGCTCAAGGGCCCAACAGTGGCAACTTGCTGGTACTGGGGCTTGTACCCCTAACCTTCAGGTCAGTAAGCCAGAGCTTTAACCACTGAGCCACCACTGCCACCATATGCAATGCAGACAGCACAACACACACACACACACACACACACACACACACACCTATAATGGTGTTATAGGTAGCGGCTTGTGCGATCCCCCCATCAAGGGCCTCTAGTTGTATGGGGTTTTTTGTTTTTTTTCCCCCCATCCTAAAGATTTGTTTGTTCTAAGTTGACATGTAAAGGTTACAAATCACTACAAAGGATGAAATTATTGGTTTCATTCACATCGCAAAAAGCTGACATTTTAACAGCTTTTAACAGGAGAAGGTATATTTAGTTTTCTTTCCACTTTATTTCCAATTTCAAATGTGAGGCACATTTCCCCAAAACTTTACGCAGAGCATTTAAGTGATACTGAAATGAGGCACTAAAACCTGCATTGCGATTTAGTTTGAGAGATACCGATTATACTGGAACTGGTGCCATACCAGCACCAGGTTTTGGTACCCCAATCTATGTGTAGATTTGATTGCCCCAATAAAAAAATATCTTAGGCAATGGTCAGGAGAACACAGACCAAACTGGAGACCCTGCACCTGTAAGACTGTACCCTATCCGCCTGTGCCACCCACCATGTGGTAAAATCTTGTTTTATATTGTTGCAAGTTTTAAAAATGTACTGTCATGATTTAACCTTCCTCAGTCTTCCATTACACATGTTACCCTTCAACAGATATTACAGTGTCTTCTCACAAAATTCTTCAACATTATCTTACAGCATTATTTTTTTACTTCATTTAAACCCCACCCCCACTCCCTCACCAAAATAAAGAAGGAGGAATGTGATGAATGGATGAATAACTGGATGGAAGGACTAAATGAACTGAGAGATGGACAAATTGGTTGAACGGAATCCATGTGTACATGAATGGATAGGTAGATGATTGATTTGCAAATTAATATGAAGAATAGAATGAATAATGGAAGGTTGGAAAAATGGATGTAATCTATGGGTAGATGAATGGATGTGTTGATTGGATTGATGGATTGGGCAGGTAGATGGATGACAGATTAGATTGGATAAGTAAATCAATAATAAATGGAGAGATGGATGGATTGGATAGATAAATGGATGATTGATGGATAAATGGATAGATTGAATAGAAAGAATGATGAATGGATGAACTGGCCAGTTAGAAGAAGGGGTATGACAGGTAAATCGATGGAATGAATAGGTTGATGGATGGACAGATGGTTGGCTTGAATAGATGGATGGATTGGACAGGTAGATGGACGATAGAAGGACTGATAGAGGGAATGGCTAGGTTGATGGATAGTTGAATGAATGGATGGATGAATAGATGGATGGATAGAAGGATGGATGGATAGCTGGATAAATAGATGGATGGGTAGATGGATAGATAAATGAATAGATGGATAGATGGATGAATAGATGGATGGATACATGAATAGAATCCATGAATAAATGGGTAGATGGATAAACAGATGGATGGAGAGATGGATAGATAAATGAATAGATAGATAGATGGACAAACAGATGTATGGATAGATGGATGGATAGATGGATAGATAAATGAATAGATGGATAAACAGATGGATGGATAGATAAATGAATAGATGGATAGATGGATAGATAAATGAATAGATGGATAAACAGATGGATGGATAGATGGATGGATAGATAAATGAATAGATAAATGAATAGATGGATAGATGGATGATAAATGGACAGATGGATAGATAAATGAATAGATGAATAGATGGATAAACAGATGGATGGATAGATGGATGGATAGATAAATGAATAGATGGATAGATGGATGATAAATTGATAGATGGATAGATAAATGAATAGATGGATAGATAGATGAATAGATGGATAGATGGATAAACAGATGAATGCATTGGATAAGTAAATGGATAGAAGGATGGGTACTTACATTTTTTGGAACTTGATTGAAAAATTTCTGTCTTAAAGTTGGGTGAAGGTCCGACTGAAACGAAAAGAACATTTGGTCTGTTATGAACTATTAACATCATGAACATCATCATTTTGTGGCTGAGGCCGAGATGGCTCACACATGCGCTCTACAGCAATTTGAGTCTGCCATGGCATTGCCCTGCTCCGTTTATCCCGGTATCCCAGGAAGGATTTGGGAATATGTCAGGTGACCGATGTTGGCCTGTTTCCACTGGAGAAGTCTTGAGATGACCTCATCCTTGCCACGGTAACAGTGCCCCGTGAACTGTGCGTGACACTGGCTGAGGCGGATGTTTTTATCCTAATCATAAATACTGTTCATGCTCACAAACACATAATAACCCATATTTGGCAAAAAGCACAGATTTTACTAGATACCCCGGCAAAAAAAAAAACGTCACCAGGAGAGAAAAAGGGAAACATGCTGAGTATTATTTTCTTTTTCATGCTTTTTATTGGGAAGAAGGTGTTTAAAAAGCAGTAAAACAGCAGAGAAATAACAATCCCACGGTCACAAGGCTCATTAATTAGGCAGGACGTGTTATTGCAGAATTGCACAATACCCCTGACAATCTGTACTCCGGACTTTGAAGTGTTAATCATGATTTACTTCCATAAGTAAACAAAATAAAAGATATACAGGCTTGGCTGGGGGATGGAGGAGCAGAGCTTTTTGTTATTATTCATTACAGATAAATGGGCAGGGCATGAAAAATATTTTGGGCAAAAAATTTAGGTGGTGTGTGTGTGTGTGAGTGGTACCTGGTGGTGTTGTCATCCTTTGCCACTGGTGAAACAGGCAGGTCTTCAGGCAGTCTCTGGGACTCAAGCCATATGTTTTGTGCCTTGACATCAGCTCCTGCATTGGCTCAAGAATCATACACAGCTACACACACATATACACACACACACACACATACACACACACACCTAAATAATGCAATATAACTCTGTGCATGGTTTGTATGTGTTCATGTGTACGTGAAGGTGTGTGTGCAGCAGTGTATGATTTGTGTGTGCACATGCGTGTGAGATGTTGTCAGTGTGTCGATGTGTGTATCTTACTCTGAGGTAGTTCAGCGTGAGATTGGTTAGTCCCACTCTGCTGATGTTTTTGGACAGTTGCTCCAGAGCTCCAGGGTCTTGTGCCTTGGCAGGAAAACACACACATCACACACACACACACACACACACACACACACACACACACACACACACACACACACTCCTTTTATTCTGTTTGCTATTCTCTCGCCACTCCGGCCCGATACGTCTCTAATTCATTAATAGAGGTGTTGCCATGGCAACAGCCCAACAGCGCCACTAGAAGGTTTCACCTCGATTGATAAAAATAACACTGAGGAATTTTGTCATACCACAGCCTCTTGAATCAATGTTAACAGCTTTAATATAATATTTTGCTTTCCTGGAAACATGCTAAAAAATCATTCAGTTCATGCTGCATGTTTAATAAAAGAATAACTTCTTAATTCCACTCCCACATGCTTGGATCTTGTAGTTTTGTTTTGTTTTTGTCAAATATTTTTGCAATGATTGTACACAGTGTTTGTGCCAAGAAAAAAAACCCCAACACTTTGGAATACTGGAAACACATGCATGCTTCAGGGCTGCAACAGCCAATCAACGAAATCTGATAAAATTCCACAATAAAAACAGAGAACACAGTGTCGAAACGAAAAGAAAAGTCATCTGAAGTATACAATGTCTTTACATTACACTACGCTACTCGTGTTTTAAATCTCAATAATATTTCAGTTCGTTATGTGAGAAACAGTGGACGCGGTGCCAGAGTTTTTACCACCTTTTCTGGCTTCCTAGCTATAGCACATGTATGAATGTATTTAACGATCCTTTAACGAAGTCCAATCAGAAATCATTATCTTGTGGTTCTGTGGTAAGAAATTCTAAATAACTATTTGTTTTTTGAAGCACGGGCATTAAGCTGAATTCACACAGGAAGCACAAGCGACAAGCGAATTGCCTCAGCTCCTGTTGCCTAGGTAACCCCCTGGCAAGGTTTCCTAATAAAAATATTTCTGAGTAAAACTGTGAGCAGCATCACACTGGTTACCTACAGCAGGTCCGTGAGACCTTTTATTATCATCATCTTATATTCTTTTAGTTTACTGTAGCGCATTTTATCATCATGTATAGCTTATTATTATTATTATTATTATTATTATTATTATTGCAGGTCAAGTAGTTAAAAGAGTTTAAGTTTAATAAGTGTTTACTAACAGGAAATGCCAACTGTTTCAGAAACGTGGACCCGAGTCTCCGGTTATTATCCTTGTAAAATTTTTGTGTGCAGTCGTAAACCACAGGATGTTTAGACACCGCAACATGAGCTGATGTTCCATGTTGATGTGGGCAGAATAATTAAACTTGTGTTAATTGTTTCCCTACAGAGAGGTTTTGGCGAACTCATTGTTTGTTGTTATCTGTCAGTCAACAGAATGTTTAAGCTCTGATTGGTAATCGCTCGAATTGTATCGCGTGAAAGCTCAACTGAACTCCATACCCAGCCATACCTCAACACTTGAGAAAATGTCTCCTCTCGCCACTCATTTCGTGGGAGATCATTGACTTTTTATGGTCGCTTTTCATTAATTGCTTCCTGTGTGAATGTGGCTCTACGCAGTGTTGGGCAATAATGTAACATTTCTTCATTTTATATATATATATATATATATATATATATATATATATATATATATATATATATATATATATATATATATGACTGGCCTTTGATAACTCAGTTACCTGCACTGAGGGCAGAGCAGTAACTTGGAGCTAGTGAAGCTTGAGCCCCCCGACCTTCGTATCAGTGGGCCTGCACACTACCACAAGGCCACGACTGTCCAACTTGTAAAAATTCTTTATAAAAAGCAAACAAACAAAAAAACATTCTGACTATAAATTACCTTAATTCCATTTCTTTTTTTTTTCGTGGAATGAGTCGAGACTTAGGAACCGGTTTGCTAGAAAAGTTAGCTAGGGACAGCACTTCTGGCTTGCACAGACTGGCTCCGACACCATCATTAGGCCATACTGAAGACTGAAGGCCTATTTCTTGGGGGAAAAAGCCCTGAAAAGTCACATTTAGTGGAAAAAATGTCTAATTTGTGAGAATAAAAAATATGTTTTTAACCATCAAACACTTTGACTGCAACTGTCAGTGCAAAAGGTCGGTTAGCTAGGGGTGGCTTAGCCAATCAGAGCACGCAATTGCTAATATCTAGTGACCTAGGATATAATATATACTCTATCTATCTATCTATCTATCTGTCTATCTATCTATCTATCTACATATATAGTAAATTGAATTGTTAATAAATATATTGTATATTTGTGTTGGGTCAAGCCTCCATCTTGCATTTGTTCCCAGAAAGAGTTCACTCTTCCAAGTTCTCTTGATTCACTGATTCCAGGAAATGAAATCTACTGTATGAGTCAGCTCGAATGTTTTGGACACACACGGAATGTGAATCGCCTCACATGCACACACGGCAAACAAAATAAATTTCGCATCAGCATGTTTGCTTTGCAAGACTGGCACTGGCTATTTATTTTGCCTTTTGAATTTCTTTGTGCAGAACTCAACCATTCATGTCTTGAAACAGAGATGAGACGTAATGATTAGTACATACATTTGATATGATATACAGAACAGTGTCACTTGCTTAGGTGTCCTTATTTAATTCATATAAGCAATAAATAATTTCCTGTTGGGAGAAATTATCAGATAAATGTTAGCCATGTTAGTTACTAGCCTTTTATTTAAACAAGGTTAATTAAGAGTTCTCCAGTAATATTAGTTGATTGTAAGATCAATATTTGTGGTGTTGAATATGCTTATAAGTTAAAAACAAATTGATAATGTGAAAAAAATTATCAATTAATTACCAACTAATTTGATTAACTCAACCTTGTTATTTTCAGCATTTTTGTCCTTATATCTCATTTTTTCATCTTTTTCCCCTGCACCAACACATCTCAATAAAGGCACCACCTACAGTGATGCTTGAAAATCTGGAAACCCTACAATTTTTTAAAGATCACATGGACAAGCCAGAAGGCTATTGGGGAATTTTTTTGTTTGTTTGTTTAAATGATAAGTATAACATTTGGACAGGAAAAACACTGCAGTCCAGGATAAGAACCCTATTCCATCTGTGAAACATGCTGGTTGTTGTATAATGGTTTGGGCCTGTTTTGCAGCACCTGGGCCAGGACATTTTGTCATCATTGAAGGAACAATATATTCTTAATTATGCCAGCTTAAGGAAAATATCAGGACACCTGTTTGTGAACTAAATTAAAAGAGAAAGTAGGTCATGCAGCAAGAAAATAAGTCACAGTGGGTGAACGAGATGATGATATACACGTATGCATAAATGGGCCAGAAATCCATCAAGTAATGAAGGAGTTTCTAGAAAGTCTGAGTTTCTTTTTTGTGAGGTGTCCAAAATTGCACACCTGTCAGGATTTATGCAACGCAAGAGTGATACAGTAGAAGATTAAGTAAGATTACTGTATTTCAACAAAGCACACAAGAAAACATAAAGAGGAATATGTAACATAAAACACGGTCATCAAGCTAGATATTTCTACTATGAAAATACCAATGTAAAAACTGTGCATTACTGACTCTTAAAATGCTTGCTGAAACACAACTCACACTGTATATATAAAAAAGTAATAATAATAAAATAATAATAAAGAGGATTAAAGAAGCTGATTACAGTGGGTTCCCCAACACACACCTATTCAAACATACTGAAAATTCACTCAAACTTCTTCAGTAAGAACATATCTGACTTCTAAACACTCTACGATGGCAAATAGTGCTTGAGTTTTATATATTAAAAAAAACAACAACAAAAAAAAAACAGTTGGACTTGAAAATATTTGACTCACATGATCAAGTCATTTGACCAAAAATGAAAGCATTAAAACCGTGATATAGTTGAACAAAACAGTCATCTTTGTTTATTTGACTCACATGAACGGCCAGCATGCTGCGAGGAATGAGCTCATTGTAGTGTGAAATAGTGAAGTGCCATGTCTTGATTCTCATGAGGTCATCGAAGGTAAACACCAAAATCAAACGGCCCTCTGTACACACCTGGGGAACAGATACAAGGAAAGTGAAATTGTAAGACAGCCATTAAACAGGCATTTAAGTAATCAATAACATCCCATAATGCATGTGTGCAGTGAAAAAGCATTTGTTAGTAAATAGTTAACAGGGAATTTGATATCCATGTAAGTTGAAAATGTTCAATCCCTACGACTGTTCCTGTATTTGATGTAAATTTCAACACAATTTTACATACATGGGTGGTCTCTGGGCTAGCATATCCACCTTACAGCAAGAAAGTCCTGGGTTCAAGTCTGAGGCTTATCTGTGTGGAGTTTCCATGCTTGCGTGGGTTTCCTCTGGGTACTCCAGTTTCCTCCCACCGTCCAAAGGCATACGCAGTAGGCTAATTGACTGTTTGAAAATGACTGTTCCAAATTGCCCCTAGATGTGTGTATGAGTAAGAGTAGTTGTGTGTGTGTTGGCCCTGAGATGAACTGGTGAGCTTTTCAGGATGTACCCTGCATTTGACCAGTGTCGGCTGTGATAGGCTCCAGATTCCTAGAAGGATTAAGCAGTTGGGCAAATGGATGGATGTTTCAGCGACTCTGTATCAAACCTACGTTTCGATCATGACAATCGGACACACTTCGAGTTTAAAGATGGATTTGTTAGACTTAGACTTAACTTTATTGATCCCTTTGGCATGACTCCCTCAAGGAAATTTAAATTTCCAGCAGCACATAAGAAAAGCAGTACACAATAACGAATAAACAGTAAACACTTAGCTAATATACAACATATAAAAGAATAAAAATTAGGTAATATAAGTAAATATAAAGAGCTGAATATGGCTTGTATAGAATATAATTTAAAAATTATTGCACTATAGATGAGAATGAGGTTATTACACCATAGAATGAAGTTATTGCACCAAAGGAAAAGTGTACATTTCTACCCCCCCCCTTCTCTACTGTTCTCTGTACTCTGTCCTCCTTTCCCCAAGTGAGGAGTTCTTAAGCCTGTTGGTCCTACACTTGGGAAGGAGCAGTCTTTCACTGAACAGGCTCCTCTGGTTGCAAATAACAGTGTGCAGAGGGTGGCTGGCATTGTCCATAATATCCAGCAGTTTGTTCAGAGTCCTCAAGTCTGCGACTGTCACCACAGAGTCCAGTTTCATGCTGACCACAGAGCCGGCCCTCCTGATCAGTTTATCCAGTCTGGATGAATCCTTCTTGGATATGCTTTCCTCCCAGCACACCACAGTGCAAAAGAGGACATGTTGGTGTTCAGTATGCGCATTGTACTCATAATGATATAGAAAAAAAATGATTGATGGATAAAAGAAAGGAAAAAGATACAAACAAATCTGTTGTGAGTGGTAAATACTTCAAAATATAAATCCCAGTATTAAGAAGTCAAATGTAAAAAATAAACAATAAGTAATTAATAAAATGAAAAATATTCCTATAAATGTGGCATTACAGTGTGTCCTTCAGGTGACCTGTACTTTTTCACAAATAAACAAAATTATCGGTTTATCAATGGACAATTTCCAGGTCTTAAGTGAAATATAAGATGTTTTACTCACATTAAATCATCGGTGTTGCTTTTCTGTTCACAGAACCCACACTTTAAATCCAAAGAAAATGATTTTCTCATTAAACTGGCAATTTCAGAGGAGAAATTTCTCTATTTGGAACTCTGAACCCCAACATTCTGTTGCCGGAGGAACGGTGGGTAACTGAGAGGTTGGCATGGCAACAGGCGGGATGTAATCCCAGCAGACGCACTCTAATCAATGCCTCCACACACACACACACACACACACACACACACACGCACGCATCTAAGTATTCATGCTAGTTAGCGCAAACCTAAGTTATTTCTTGCAAATCAATATTTAATTCACCAACAGCAATTTACTAAAGAGCAAAGTTGGATATTTCTGTCATGCAGAAATTTACATTACATATATAACATGATATAAATTTTATAAATTACATGCTGCATGGAGGGATGTGCAATTCTATACCAGTTCAGTGAGAATTTTAATGTGTACTTTGTTTTTATTTATGACTTTTTGCAGAAAAATTGTACACATGACAACTTTTTTCTTCTTTAATTTTTCCCCCTGAAATGATATTCTTCATACAAGACAACTGAACCGAGACAATCTATCAATCGATTTATGCATATTTATGCATATCAATAATTTACCCTAGTCATAGTGATCAAGCCAAACATGCTTTATGTATCTATTGTATATTTGTTATTATTGATCACTTCTTGTTGTCTGACTCAACAAGGGTTCTCGCACTGAAAATTTTTAAAGCTGTCATTTTGCATCACCTAGCCAAACCACCCACCCCCACCCCACCCTCCACAAAACTAAATGCTTGCCAAGTTCCTTGCAATTTCTACAAAAGTATTTTGCAGCTGATTAGTATCTAAACTGTAGAGTTGTTGGTGAGTCCACGATTGAGATCCCATTTATCCCTTTTAACTAAATTTTAAAATAATTTTTCGACAACAAATCTTAGAAATCAAGCATTTAACCCTTCAAAAAAAACCTTAGAATACAAGATTTCCATTTTTCAAGGTTTGTGAGTAAGAGCATTTGGCATTTTATAGAATTATAAGGTATACGAAATGCAGAGGGTGTCTCTGTGTGGAATTTGCATGTTGCCCCCGTGCTTGCGTGGGTTAATTCTGGGTGCTCCAGTTTCCTCCCACAATCCACAATCCAAAGACATACCCAGTAGGCTAATTGACTTGTCCAAATTGTCCCTGGGTATGAGTGTGAATAGTTGTGTGTTCACCCTGCAATAGACTGACAAGCTGTTCAGGGTGCACCCTACGAGAGTTGGCTGGGATAAGCATCACGGGCTATGATGTGCTTTTCCTCCGGTTACCCTCATTAGGCCATACTGCAGTGATAAATAACTCACCGCTAACAAAGTCATGTGACTTCTTTGTCTTCTTTGAAAACATTTTGAATTAATAATAAAACAATTATTGAATTCGGCTTTTGTATGATATGGAGAATTATTCAGATCTCTGAGGCTGTTTCTGGAGGGATAATAATAATAATAATAATAATTATAATAATAATATCAAAAGTTTCAATAATAAATTACAGATAAAATATAAACAATGCAGCAAAAATAAAAATAATAAAAAAGAAATATATTAAAAGAAAACTATTTAGGTTTAGGGTTATCATTACTATAAGTTTAAGATTTATTATGAAAAGGCAACTTTATCTTGTTTTACCAAAAACAATGATTGATTATAGTCTGTTTTACACAAGAAACTTCCGACTTATTTAGCGAAGCTGAAGCACAATTCTTTTTCAATTTGATCTTGGGGTTCATAGAAGCTTCCCCCTATTTACTTCAGTACATTTTTTTCCCTCAAGTTTAGGTGCCAGTCATTCAAAATAATTTGCTAGGAAATTTGACCTATTGTTCCACCAATACATTTAAGCCGCTATTATTTATTTGTTTATTTTTAATAGCAAGATTGAAGATAAGAGTTACTCACACATGCAAAATTCTTCATTCATTCATTCATTTTCTGAACCGCTTAATCCTAATTAGGGTCGCGGAGAGGCTGGTGCCCATCTCAGCCAACTCTGGGCAAGGGCAGAGTACACTCTGGACAGCTCGCCAGGCCATCGCAGGGCAGAAACACGCTGATGGCTATGCAGCTACTCTTGACGAAAATCGGCAATGGTTCTTTTACATGCCTCTCACCACAGACAGTGAGAGACATGGCCAGCCTTTGATATTCCAGTTAGCTGCACTGGGGGGCAAAATTCTTTGTGCATGCAATTCATATGAAAATATTAAAGGTAGAATTTTGGGTAAGCGATATATTTTTCTTAATTTTACTATTATTTTATACTAAACAAAAACAAATATAAAAGAACGACTACATCACCTTTAATTTATTCCCATTCATGCATAGTTTTCAGGAATTTCATGAAAGTTACATTTAACAGGTAAAAGTGATTACAAAACAATTTACCCCGGAGATCGCAAGTTCGAATCCGGATTGATGCCACAGCCATCCGTGACCAGGAGTCCATGGGAGCTAATTGGCCGAGCTCTCACGAGAGGGAGGTATGGCATACGCTCACTTCCTTGTCCCTCACAGTGATCACCAGCCAATTATGGTCGTCTGTGAGCTCATTCGTACTAGGGGGTGGATAGCGCTTTCCCTCAGAGTGTGTTAGACCGCCCCCAAATTAGCATGCGCAGCGGTTTGAAAAAAGGCAGGCCGTAGCATCGCATGTCACGGAGGGGGCGTGTGCTTGCTTATGCCCCTCCCTGGTTGCTGGTGGTCGTATGATAAGGAAAGCAATACTTGATGGGTGGGAATTGGATACAACTAAAAATTAGGGAGAACCCCCCCCCAAAAAAAATGTTAAATAAATTTTTAGAAAAGTAAAATTAAATAAATTTACAAGTAAGTAAATAAGGAATACGAAAAAAGTAAAATAGGGTGTGCTGTTATAAGATAACAATCAACAACAGTAGATTTTATTCATTAATATTTTCCACAATTATTATTATCACCTCCATCCAAAACAGAGTTGTGGCATGGCAGAGGTATTTTAATCAGTGTTTGTTTGTTTATTTGTTTGTTTATTTGCTGAGTCCTAGACATGATCATTTGATTGTTGAATGAGAAGGTCAAAGGTGCAGGTCAGAAGGTCACAAAATGTTGAAAATAGAGTGCTTATAACTTCGAAACGTGTGCTAATAGACCTACTGTTACTATGGAACACTAACAGGAAACCAAATATGGACTTTCAAATGAGTCAATTACCTCTGACCTTGAGTGACCTTCAAAGGTCAAACCCCAGCCATCTCTTAAAACCTTTAAACAAGAGGGTTTTTTGTTTTGTTTTTTGGTCACGTCCACATAGTATGGAACACAGGTAATTAAAACCAGTACCCATATAGAGCCTATTTGCTATATTATCCATGCTTAGTGGAAGAGGTACCTGGCATTATATATTTGTTCCTACAGTTATTATTAGTATTGTTGCTGTTGTGGTGGGGGTGGTTATTACCATCACAACAACAACAATACGAATAATAATAACTGTAGGAACGAATATAAAACTTTTAAATGCATTTATTTTTTATTAATAAAGGACATGTTTTAGCCAGTTATGCAGTAGTTACATTAAATGCTGTTGAAACAAGTTTACTTCTTTTATATCAATTCTGGTATAATCCATTTACATTTACATATCCATTATGTGGCTCATAATAAATAAAAACCAGTCAGCACGGACTATAAACAGTATTTTTCTATAAGTAACAACACAATTTTTTTTTGTGAATCATTTTCATCATTTGCCTGCTTATTCCTACCCACCAGCCAGCTCTCCCTTGGCTACTTCACAACACAGTGCAACCCAATCAGAGGAACGTGCTATCTACCCACTTCCACATACACAAACTACAGTGACCGTGATTGGCTCACGATGCTACCATTAATAAAGGAAATACAGCACGGCCAGTTTTACTCTTTTAATGGTGGCAGTGTCAGGATTAGAACTTGTGTATATCTATCTATATATACATTTTCCCTGTGTATAGTAATATGGCTGTTGCCCTGCAGGTGAAGTATTACATGTCATTTAATTCCATTCTATTAGAAGATGTAAAGATCTAGATATAACACCAAAGACCTATAATAGTAAGTGATTAAATTGTCCTACCATGAATTTATCCCATCCCTTCACTCCTGTGACTGTACAGGTCTCTAGTTAATGCTGAATGAATTATATTAGGGGAGGTATTATACATCTCCGTGATGTGATGTTCTGTGATTAAACAACTCTAATTAGACTGTAACGTAAATCGACGTATATATAGCAAGTAAAATAAATCAAAAGTAATAGAGAGATTAAGAAGAGCTTCTGTGTTTGTTAGTGTGTGTTTGAGAGGGGGAGAAAGTGAAAGAGAGAAGGAAAGGTGGGGAACGGGGGGAGGTAAAGGGGGAGCTATATTTTCCCTTTTTTGTTTTGTGCAGCTCAGCCCTGAATTCACAATGAGGAGGAACACATTACTGCTCACACTGTGCAGTGTGTGTGTGTGTGTGTGTGTGTGTGTGTGTGTGTGTGTGTGTGTGTGTGTGTGTGTGTGTGTGTGAGAGAGAG
>JAOUQZ010000039.1:23842924-23853188 GCA_028564935.1 Neosilurus hyrtlii
GAGTACCCGGAGGAAACCCACGCAAGCACAGGGAGAACATGCAAACTCCACACAGAAACGCCCGAGCTGGGAATCGACCTTCTTGCTGTGAGGCGGACGTGCTAACCACTGCGCCACCGTGCCGCCCCATCTAGAATCAGTCCGGACAATATCCTGTGACCTTCATCATCACTAAGGTTTTTCCATGCACAGGAGTGCAGCTCACTTGGTTTTTCACACCATTTCCTTATGACTGTTGTGTGAAAATCCCAAGAGGTTACAAATATATAAAAGTCATGAAGCAGCCCTTCTCGGTCCAATTACTGTACTGACATGCTTCTATCAGTGAGAACTGCTATCACATGAGGGGTTTTGCAGCAAAACAAAATCAGCACCAAATTTGTTGTTTGAAACAATTTGCCAATTTAATATAAGATTCGATATTCAATAAAAAATACAAAATCTGATTAATCCTTTTTATATATATATATATATATATATATATATATATATATATATAAATATATATATATATATATATATATAATTAGTTATATTTTATCACAGCATAGTATATAAATTTTTTTTATTGATTCCTTTTTTTGGGTAGGTCCTCAAATCGGTGGCATAGTGCATAATGTTTCGCATGTCCGCCTATCAGCAAGAAGGTCCTGGGTTTGAGTCCAGGGCTTGGGCGTTTCAGCATGGAGTTTGCATGTTCTCCCTGTGCTTGTGTGGGTATCCTCTGTATACTCCAGTTACCTCCCACAGTCCAAAGACATGCAAATTAGGCTAACTGGCTGTTCCAAATTGCCCCAGGTGTGAGAATGAGTGTGAACAGTTGTTTGTGTTGGACCTAACAAGCGGTTCAATGTGTAACCCACCTTTGCTCATTGAGAGCTGAGATAGCCGCCTCGCGACCTTAGTAGGATTACCGGTTCGGCAAAGGAGTGAACCAGTAATGTATCTGGTTTTGCAGGAAAACCCCTCACACGTTCTGTGCTCTTGAGTATAATGTGAACATTAACTGAAGTTCTTGACCTGTATCTGCTTGACTGCATGCATTAAGTTGTTGGAACATGATTTCCTAATTATATTTGCACAAACAAGAAGGTGTACAGGTGTTCCTATTAAGGTGGCCTGTATGTGCACCTGTATGGGCATACAATTTCCATTTAGAACTAATTGATTATAGGTGTTTGAGCCCAATCTACATGTTGCCAAGTATATTTTCACACCCTTACCTGCCACACGCCCACAATAGCATTGGCGATGAGGATAAGGAGGATTACAAAAGGCTCTACGAAAGCAGTGATGGTCCCCTCCCCTTCTTCAAACCAGGCAAGGGTCTGACAAAGACAAGAAATCTAATTGTACACTGCCCTTCTCCAGAATAGAATGAAAAAATTAATGAAGAAAGTGTATTATGATAACAACATACTGTATCAATTATATGATAATGCTCATGATCTAAGAGGTTCTTAGCATTGGTGCTTATTAAATTACTAAATGTACAGTGAAGGGGGGGGATGAGGGGGTAGGCATCACAGTTATGATGTGGTGGATCCCATTAGTGCTTACAAAGGAAATGCAGGCGGCGAGAAGCAGAATCCGCACAAGCAGATCCTCGAACTGCTCCAGCACCAATTCCCACAGAGACTTCCCTGTAAAACAGAGAGGAGAAGAAGACACAGGCTGAGTTAGGATAACATCAACAAAGTCTTCTCCTTGTCTGCGTCTTATACAGCCAGAGTAACCACAGCTACAAACACATGCCTTCATTCGTCGTTATGTTTACATGAAAAGATTTTATCCTGACTGCAGAATCTAAAGGAGTGGATTCTGGGTACTCAATTTGTTACACAGGAAAGGTTTTGTGGTTAGTAATGGTGCATGACAGGACCTCAGCACTGACCTTTTCAAAATGCATATTTTGGCAATCAATCTCCTTACTCCAAAGTTGTAATTAACAATTATTCACAGAAGGTGAGATGGATATTGCTGAATAGTCCCTGACACCAAGTCTGAGGTGAACACTTACATAAAAATCAAGATTTTTATATTTTCTTTTTACATATGTGACCCAGTCTGGCAAAATGAGTCACAGTGACCAAAAATTCAAAATTGAGTTAGCCATACTATTTTAAAGCTTAGAATCTCCTCTTTTAAATGGTATGGCTAACTCAATTGTTAATTTTTGGTCACTGTGACTCATTTTGTCAGACTGGGTCACATATTTTAACTATGGCAGGGGCAGTTCATGTGAGCTGCACACATTCGGTAACAGTGTCTTTTTGAAGTGATTTAAATTTTAGCATATACTACATGAAAACATAAGGAAAGCAAATTACCTGATATCTAGCATGATACTGATTTGAGCCGATCATATTTTAATGTTATTCCAATGTTAGTCCAATGTTTCAGCTGTACCGATAGTTTGTTCTGATATGTACTGATGTATGATGATATGCCGATGTGTACCAATGTTATTCCGATGTTGCATCTGATGTCATTACAAGCTTTGCCGATATCACTCAGATTTTTACAGATGTTCTCCCAATGTTGCTCCCACATTTTAAAAATTTTAGATTACTGTTAGCCTGATCACTGCTCATGTGTAACAATGTTCATGGACTGTGTACTAATGTGTACCAATGTTTTTCCTATGACTTACAACACTCCTAAAATATTACTCTCTTCCCCAAAGTTTTTCTCAAAATTCTACAATGTCCTCCAATGTTCTTCGATGTATACATATGTTTTCTGATGTTCTCTCATTTCTTCTGATGAAACATGATGGAATGTGATCTGGGCAAATCAGGATCATGATTGGTATCATGTGAGCGCACCTTAAAATGAGATTTTTATGGTTTACTCTTCCATTTTTATAGTCTAACAATAATCATGCTGCTGGTGTCACAACGCTCATATGCCCTTCATCTTAAACTTATTAAAAATTTTGATAAAGTGCCTCTTTTTACCCTTAAAAACATGAAAACCATACTGTTTAGCCTTCTTCATATTTTTGGAATGGAATTTTTTTGAATTTGTAGAATTTTAGAATTAGTGACCGTAATCGTTCATCAGCCATTTTGGTTCTTAATTTGACTACTTGGAATAATAGGCAATCATCTAATTATTGAAGTATTATTATTTATATGAATTACTGAAATACTGAATATGTATGATATAGAGAATTGTTTAGTCGAGGGGTTGGTGTAAGACCGAATAATTCATTATTATACGAAAGCTGAATTCTACAATTATTTTATAATTCATTCAAAATATTTTCAAAATAGACGAGCCAGGTTATTGTGTAGTGTGTGCCAGCTGTGCAATAATCATTCAACTTATCTCATGGCTACGATGAAGTAATTAATTTATTCCATGGCAATGACGCAATACTAAAATTTAGTCCATGGTTTCCGCCAATCAGAAATGAGAAAAATTTCTTGAATGAATAATAATTTTTGCTATACTGTATTAATCCCGCAGGGGAAATTACTGCCTTTGCATTTAACCCATCCAAAGTGAGCACACACACCTAAACAGTGAGGACACTCACACTCGGAGCAGTGGGCTGCCGCACATATTGGAGGCACCCGGAGAGCAGTTGAAGGTTAGGTGCCTTGCTCAAGGGCACTTCAGCCATGAAGGTGGAGGAAGGGAAAGTGGAGCTCACTCCCCACCCGCCACATAATGGCTATTATCCCCCAGACAGCTAATCAGACCATGCCATGCCTGTGTAGTATATGCTAATCTTTTCTCTTTCTGGCTGCAGCCATCTTCCTCTGATCTCGCACTCTGTTGTCCACTCTAAGGTCACTCCTCTTGTATTTGTAACTTTATTAAACATGCCAGCTGTCAAACATGCAGAAGGACAGAACACTGCTGACCACAATTAAATGTCATTCTATATTTTTATTTTAAACTAGTTTGCTAAACTAGTTTAAATTAGTATTTATTTATTTATTTAAATGTTGTTGTTGGCATTCCTATCCTTGCAGGCACTCTCTTACATTATGATTAATACTGACAGCTGATGGTGGAAGAGATTAAATGTAAAAAAATAAATAAATAAATAAAAAATAACAAAAACAAACAAAAAAAAACAACAAAAACAAAAAACCAACCACTATCTTTTTTAATTTTTTTCAAATGGAAGATTATTACTATGGTACTCTCTAGCCTCTTATTACACTGTTATTACTTAATGTAACAGCTATATTGTGTACCCTCATGTATTCTCAGTACCCAAACTGTTGAAATCAGGAATTGTGCATAACCAGTCAATGAATACAGGTGAATGTCTCAGCATAAATACTGGCATAATGGCTGACTTTGAATTTGGCCTCATTATATTAGTAATTAGCCCCAGACAAGAGGTGTGTGTTTCTTACCTTCTTCTGCTGGTAGTTCTGCATGATGAGTTGGAGATCCAGTGAAAGGAGAAAAGAGAAGAGTTTAAAATAAGTTTCTGTGCATCACATAACTTATTATTTATTTTATACCACATTCATCATCTTCTGAATACTTGAAGTCAGAAGCCAGAGTGTTTGCATAGGCTGTAGGCATGTTATATTTATATGTGTAATGGTGTACCGTTGGGACCCCATCGCTCCCGATTTTTCCTCAGCTGCTCACTGCTCAAACCTGTGGACTCGTTTACTCCAAAGTACCCCAACACCTCCTCAACCGTCTTAGTATGGGCATTGTCCATCCCTGTGGGAGAAAAGTTAGTCCTCACTGCACATGTGGTATGACTCTCTCCTAATTTATTTCCTTCGTACTTTAATAAAGGTCCCCAAAAGATCCCACTAAATGATAATACCTACAGTGTTAAATTAGATCTAACCATGTCTTTACATTCCCTTCTCATGTACTCATGACAATTCTTAGACATTTCCCATTATGATTATATGTTTCCCCATGTGATTATGTAAACAGGATGCAATTGTTGGGGAGCTCATGTGAAAACTATGTGACTATATGATGTTATACATTGGGAAACTAGAGAGCCCAGAGGAAATCCATATCAACATGGGAAAAACATGTGAAACACAATATAGACATTAATCTGAGTTCACAATTTGAACTAGGCACTCTGGCACTGTGTGGGGGCAATTCTACAGTACTTGCTGGGGCACAGTGCTGCCTTTAGAATATTATAGTTCATTGTTATAGATGCTAGTCTCCCTTCCACAGAACCCGTGTTGGCTTGATTCCTTTTGATTGCAGACTGTTTATTGCCAAGCAGTAACATTAAATCATTTAAAAGTCCCTAGTGATGAGAATATACAATAGCCAAATAACATCTGGGCAGCGATTGGCTATTTTCACTGATGGACTGTATAAATGGAGGCCAGATGAACTAGTAAGTAAGTGACTCACTAGAGTGTGCCTGTAGTAAGGTGCACGACGGAGTAGTAGTGAGCAAATCTGCTTCACAGCAAAATGGTCTTGGGTTTGAGTTCTGTTTGGAATTTGCATGTTCTCCCTGTGCTTGCATGGGTTTCACAGCTCAAGACATGAACGTTAGGCTAACTGGCTGTTCCAAATTGCCCCTAGGTGTGAGTGTGAATGGATGTGAGTGTGTGTGTGTGTGTGTGTGTGTGTGTGTGTGTGTTGGCCCTGCAATGGACTGGCGAGCTTTTCAGGATGTACCCCGCCTTTTTCACCGGAGTCGGCCGAGAGAGACTCCAGCCTGCCTGGGACCCAAGTTAAACAAACAAATGAACAAAAAAAATTAATGTCAAACTGCATTAACCAGGTAAATGGAAAGTCACCTGCCGTCTATGTAAAACTCTCAAGTTCTCCCTGTTTCCTCTGGGTTCTCTGGTTTCTTTCCTATCCCAAAAACAAAAACAGTAAACAGACAGGTTAAACCTCCCATATGTATGAATAAAAGTTTGAATCTACAGTATATGTGTGTATATGTGTTGCCCTGTGATGGACGGACATCCCATCCACATCTTCCAATGTATTCCCACCACACTGAAGGCTCCAGATCCAGAACAACACTAACCAGGATGAAGTGATTAGTGAAGATGAATGTTTTTATTAGGGAGCTATAATCTTATTAGAAGTGCTGTAAAACACACAGATGAAGACAGTGAAGGGTCCTGGTGTGGTTTCTGTAGTTCTCCTGCTCCTGCACCTGTTACCTTCCAACCTGGGATAGCTACCTTTGGCTAAACTAGCACAAGTTAGCCTTTATAAACAGTTACCCTGTGTTCATCTATCGATCTGTCTGTCTATCTGTCTATCTGTCTGTCTAAAAAAGTCAAAACAAAGCAAAAACAGCCCACCACTGAATTAAAATGACTGAAATCCCAGTAAATAAATAAAAGATGCTACAGTGTAGTACAGAAAGGTAACCGGCTAAGGAAACATTGTATCAGTTTGTCGCATGACTCTGAAAAAAAAAAAACCAAAAAACAACGATGTAAATATTATGATGGACTTGATACACAGCAGACATGATTTATTTACCCTGCAGGCATGTTTGCCAAGTAAGCGACCTTTTATTACATTAAATTAAACGACATTACTGCAGTGCTAATGCTAACACAAGCTATAGCTAATACAGAAAATAGATGAGGGTGAATATTTTCCGAGTGTGAGATATTTACAGAGCTAACAATGCTGTACCGTGGAAAGAAAGCAGTACTCACCACTTCACTTATTATCACTGAGCGCCGTTATACCAGAAATATAATAATAATAATAATAATAACAGTATAACAGCAATAGCACACAAATATCAACTCAAATCAGCCGACTGTATTATAACTATCCAGCCAGACTGGTTCTTGGACACTAATAATCTTTTAGCTTCTATTTCCCTGATAATTCTGCATCATCAAATGAAGCAATCCACAGGCGAATTTAAATCTCCGACATTTTTTCCCCACGTCAGGTCTGGTCAGTGCTACGTTTCTCACTGTAAATTAAACCTGTACAATCTATATCCCTTGCTTGTAATCTCCTGTTTTCTGTAATATGTCTAAATAAGCATCGTTTTATTTAGTGCCAGGCCACAGAATGACATTATTAACATCGCCTTCTGTCGCAGGATCGACCGCCCAATCATCATGCAGCAAATCAGCCCGTAAAATAGAGCGGACCAATCGCGTTACACTGTTTTCACAAGTGTCCCGCCTCCTGCTTCTCTTGCGGCTGGAGGGATGATTAACCCCTTCATACCCTGCGTCCACTAGAATAGACATGATGTATTTTGGGGGTTTAAACCATGGGTGTCAAACTCATTTTCACTAAATCAGAAAATGTCTAGGTTGCTTACTCACTCAAGAAGGTCCTGGGTTCAATGCATGTCCTCCCTGTGCTTGTGTGGGTTTCCTCTGGGCACTCCGGTTTTTTCCAACAGTCCAAAGACATGCACATTAGGCTAATTGGCTGTTCCAGATTGCCCTTAGGTGTGAGTGTGAATGGTTGTGTGTGTGTTTGTGTGTTGCCCTGTAGTGGTCTCTCGAGCTGTTCAGGGAGTACCCTGCCAATTCGCCCAGTGTAGGCTGAGAAAGGCACCAGCCTCCCCGCAACCTCCAGTAGAAGAGTTTAGCAGTTCAGAGGGTACAGTGATGATAACGGTGATTACTTACTAAGTCACTCATTTGCTGAACCAATTAATACTACTACTAGAGTGTTGGGGAATTCAGCTGACACTAGGTGAAAGAATGGTACACCCTGAACAGCTCACCAAACCATCACAGGGCTACACACACACACACACACACACACAGAAAACCATTCACAATCATATACACACCTAGGGGCAATATGGAACAGCCAGCCTGATGTGCTCACCCAGGTGCGTTGACAGTGGAATGGCTGATTGCCCAACGTTACAGGGTTCCCTCATATCTGCCTTCCTTCTGGTTTCTCTCTTTTTAGTTATGCTGCCATAGTTAGTCATGCCGGAGTCCCTTCTTGCACCCAGCACAGCACTAAAAATCTCTTCTTTTACCATTACACTGTTATAAGAATACCTAACCCCCCTCTTTCTATGTGTTTTCCTGAGGAACACATGCTACATCTTGGATGTCGGTGATCCTGATCCTTCTGATCCTTCTGCTTAGTGAGTCTTGTGGTCTGTCCTGGTATGCTGATGCTAGCTGGAGTTGTCATCTCGGAAGCCCCTCGCTCCTGCTGATGAAGATCCATATGGGCCTAGATCTGCACTCAGCGACTGTGAAGACGACTTTTCACTGCTGGTGATATAAACTCTATTGCTGCAATTATTTAGGACTTACATTTGTGGTATAACCAACCGAACTACATGTTGGACTGTAATGAAAATTTTCTTATATGGTTTGCATTCTATGGTCTCACCCAAATGAGGATGGGTTTCCCTTTTGAGCCTGGTTCCTCGCGAGGCTTCTTCCTTGTGTCAACTGAAGGAGTTTCCTGAGGGATGTGTAGGGGGTTGTGTAGGGGGTTGTAGAAAAATTCTTACCTTTATTTTATCATCTTACCTAAATTTCTCCTTAAATTCATTTTACTACATAAAGCTGCTTTGTGACAATGTCGATTGTAAAAAGTGCTATACAAATAAAACTGAATTGAATTGAATGTGCATGTCTTTGTTCTATGGGAGAAAATATGGGTACCCTTAAAAAAACTCATGCAAGCACTGTGAGAACATGCAAACTTCACACAGAAAAGCCTTCGCCAAGCCCTGAACTCAAACCCATGACTTTCTTGCTGTGGGTCAGGCATACTAACCACTACACTGACCCCCACCAAGAACAGTGAAAGGAAAGTGAATGAATATATACATTTAGTGTTCAGCACCTTAAAGCTGGTACACTCTAGTATGTCACTTGCTGACTGTAGCTCATGCTGTCGGCCTCCATCTACCCAGTCCATCAGTGAAAATCACTGGCCAGATGTTATTAGGCTGGTATACATTCTCATCACTAGGGACTTTTAAATGCGCCAGTGTCACTGCTAGGCAATAAACAGTCTGCCATCCAAAGGAATCAAGCTAACAGGGATTCTGTGAAAGCGAGACCCCAGCAGTTACTGTAGAATTGCCCTCACACAGCTCCAGAGTGCCTAGTTCAAATGTGATCTCAGATTATTGTCTATACGGTGTTTCACATGCGGATTTCCTCTGGGTTCTTTAGTTTCCTCATGTATTACATCATATAGTCACATAAACTCCACACAGAAACACCCTAACCCGGGACTCAAACCCAGGATCTTCTTGCTGTGATCTTTAAATATTCACTGAACATATACAGATTCAACCCTTAAAATCTGCATGGCAAATTTATTAGTTTATTCAAGAAGTTTTGAATACCATTTTATTGAGAATTAAAAAAAAATAGTGGGATAGTTTTGCTTTTATTTAATTTTTTCATTGACAACATCTAAAACCGCAAAACTGAATGATGGAGAAGCAAAAGTCTCACAGGCCACAAAAAATTAATTGGTGAGACAAATTTGAGCCGCAGGCCTTGCGTTTGGCTCAAAAAAATAAAAGTCTCATCATATGACTAATGCTTTGTTCATTATATGACTAAGCACCTGTTTTCCCTTATAACTATAAATTTATGTTCAAGACTTCATGTTAAAGTTTCTGCTACATGTTTTGTATTTTATCTGGCTACTTAATAAGCCTATTTATGTGAGTTGTGTGTGTGTGTTCCAGAGAGAGAGAGTGAGTGAGAGAGAGAGAGAGAGAGAGAGAGAGAGAGAGAGAGAGAGAAGCTGGAGACTGATTATCTGTCTGTCTGTCTGTAAGTGTCTGTCTGGATTAGTCTGTAAGCCAAAGCAAAGAACTCCAGACCAAAAAGTGTCGATAATGAGAGCTGTTAAATAAAAACAAACAAACAATAACATTTCAAGTTTATTTGAATATATTTCTTAACAGAAAAAATCCAGGATTAATTTTGTTAGAATTTAATGTCTATCCCAATAGACATCAGGCGTTGGAAAATATTAGCCAACACTCCATTAATTAGTGTCACTATACAAACATTATTTCATAGCTAAACTAGAAGACTCCTGCAGAAATTTAAAATCTTTGACTGCAGTTTGGTGCGTATCTACCAGGTTGTTTGTTTGTTTTTTGATTTTTAACAGCGAGTGCAGATTGTATTAGCACATTACCCCCACTCTTTGATCCGAGTTGTTTGCTTTGGCTTTTTAAAAAATTATTATTAATTTATACTTTATTAATTCTGGAGGGGCGGCACGGTGGCGTAGTGGTTAGCACGTCCGCCTCACAGCAAGAAGGTCCTGGGTTCGATTCCCAGCTCGG
>JAOUQZ010000039.1:23853288-23864794 GCA_028564935.1 Neosilurus hyrtlii
CTGAGATGGGCGCCAGCCTCCCCGCGACCCTAATTAGGAATAAGCGGTTCAGAAGATGAATGAATGAATGAATAATTCTGAAGGGAATCTTTGACTTCTGCATTTAACCCATCCAAAGTGAGCACACACACACACGGAGCAGTGGGCTGCCAAACACTGCGGCACCTGGAGGGCAGTTGGGGCAAGATACCTTGCTGAAAGGGCACTTCAGCCATAAATGTGAAAGAAGGGAAGGTGCAGCTCACTCCCCAGATGCCACCACACATTTTTCCTCCTGGTTTGGGGATCGAACCAGCGACCTATTAGTTTCAAAGCTGCTTCTCTAACCATTAGGCCACAGCCACCCAAGGCTTATAGACTAATTCATGGTTTCATGTATTTTTAGAAAAGATATGCGACTTTGTTTTGTGTGTGTGTGTGTGTGTGTGTGTGTGTGTGTGTGCGTGCGTGCGTGCGTGCGTGCGTGCGTGTGTGTGTGTGTGTGAGAGAGAGAGAGAATGACTATAGGTTTTTTTTGTTGTTTATAGGTGTTGTTATTTGAGGTATTTAAAGGGTGTTGGTCAACCTCACAGCATAATTTGCATGTATGTAATACGTTTAAGCAATACAGAGCTTATTTCAACATAAATGACCATAAAAGGCACAAAACTTTGTAATGTTATACAGTGAATTACTAACAGAGTCTAAACCATTGGTTTGCAGTGATGTGAACTCGGTGGGCAGGGTTGTCCAGCACAAGTAAACAAGTCACATTTTAAGTAATTGAAAAAAACATTTTCAAGAAGCAGATATGGCTAGCATTTTCGAGGAAATGGTTGCAAATGGTTACCTATTAGAAGCAGAGAGATATGAGTCTTGTGGTGAAGGATGGATTCGCTGATGTCCTATGTGATTTTTTTTAATAGCTAGAAACACTAATTCACCACAGTTACCCTTTAAGAGATGATGTCACAATGAGTAGATTAGTTGGTATATATGATGTCAAAGTGGCTTTGTTGTTTATGATTCTTGAAAAAAAAAGATTCTTGTTTGGGGAGATGTTACAAAATAGAAATAATGATGTCTCAGAGACTGGCTTTTTAGTGATGAGGATGAATGATGAAGATGGTGATGACAAGGATATGACATCATCCCAACTTCTAAGGGAATTGGGGTCAAAGCACAGGGTTGGCCATCTAATTAAGCACCCCTGGAGCAGTTAGTTGGTGGTACTGGGGGGTTGAACCCTAGACAGTGCCTGTGTAAGGAGGGCTTTGGTCAAAGAAAGAGCCAGGAGGCCAAGTGTACCTCTTAGTATGTTACCACCACCATGCTTTAATGTAAAGATGTATGTTACCACCACCATGCTTTAATGTAAAGATAATCCGAGTTGGGTGTCCATCAAACGTGCCTGTAAAGTTCTACATTCATATTTACTTCTATTTCAGTTATTTGTGTGCATTCCTGATTGTGAACCACATGATGCATTGTGTAATTTGACAGAAATAAAAAAATAATAATAAAAAAATCCAGTTTTGTCATCATAGTCAATATGTACGGGTGGGTAGGATGGGGTGCCTCAAGGCCAATCTGACCCAGTTAAGTAACCATAATTATCTGTCCTTATAGATGTTGCTAATTGCTATCACACTCTCTAGAGAATTCATTCTTGTATAGATAGGAGCCTATATTTATCAGACCATGCCCCCTTTACAACCTTACTGTTAAGAGAAGACCTAATTTTTTGTTCTTTGCTTTTTCTCATTTCTTATAATTATTGTAATAAACACACACACACACACACATTGTGGTTTGGTTAAGTAAGTCCAAAGACACCCACATTTGGCTAATTCACGGTTTTGTTAATGGCTCTGTGAGTGTTTGCCCTGCGATGGACTGACAAGCTGTTCAGGGTATACCCTGTGTTCGCCTAGAGTTGGCTGTGATAGGCTCCAGTAAAGATAATAGTATCAATAATAGATTTCTGAGCAAGTATTCTGTGACCACAAGGCACCTGGCATAATTTGTGGTAAAAATAGCCTTCAAGCTATATTATCCAATTTGGAACAGGTTATTAGCCTAATATGCATGTTTTTGGACAGAAATGCCCTTGCCGAGCATTGGACTAGAACCCAGGACCTTCTTGCTGTGAATTGGACAGGCTTACCACTGACACTGCCAGATTTATATTAATACACCCTTACACATGCACTTGCATAGAAAAAATTTAACATAATCCATTAATAACAAACTGATTAAAAATATACTGTTGTTTAGCAAGGGAAAACAAAATAATTGGTAATATGTTGAATATTTGTATAGAATTGCATAGCTGTGCATGTGTATTCCTGACTAATTTTTTGTTGTTTGTACATAAGAATAACTAAAAACACAAGTGATTTCAGAGATAAGGCAAAACGAATAATAGTGCAAAATATCTTACATGTCCTCATTGAAATTGGGCTTTGGAATAAAAAAATAGGACAAAACAATGTTTAGTAAAATTCTGCTTTATAGAAATGTAGTGTAAAATTTAGCAAGCAAAAAACAAAAACAAACAAAAAGAAGGCAACATTCCAGCATGAACAATCCCATAACATGATAGTCATTCCTTCTCACTGGTGTCCCATTTCTTTATCTCTTCTTTACCCATGTTTCTTTACAGTGGATAGTCACGCCAGATACTGAAACAAAACAAATATCAAACACCAGGTCACATTTGAATCTGGACCTACCAATCTGATCTGTGATCATGCGAAACGAAACGTGGTTTTAGTAATTGTTTGTAGCACCTGTGTGTGTATTCTGGGTCTGTACCCTCCTTCAGCAGTATGTCTTTAATCTTCTCTGGGGGGTTTAGGCCATGAAGAGCTGCCCTCTCCCACCTCTGCAAGCGACTGATCCCTACACACACATGGACATGAAAGAAGAGAGATGTAATGATCCGTGCGATGAGGTAAATAATGACATCCCAAAATTCTGTTAGGAATCTGGCTTCATGATACTGTGTATAATTTTTGCGTTTATATGTACAACAGTTCTTGTGATAAACAAGAATATCGAGTGACTGACATTTCAGACACAATTATGTCAAGCGCTTTGTTCATTTTTCACCCTAGTAACAAAAATAGTAGCCACACAACCCACAGCTGAATACAGCATATATTGTACAGCTCATAGTAAGTGGAGCAATGTAATAGAATTGCTCTGCAAGAATTTGACATTTATGTAGTGAACACAGACAAGCGGCATGATACAAAGGGTGAAATGTATCAGGGCTGTTATACTAAATGTCAGCATTCTCAGAACACTGTATGTCTGATCACATTAGCAAGCCAGAACTATCTGTTACATAATAAGCTTTCAGGCCAATACAATAATTAATTAAGAAAACTGAGAGTTATTAGGAAAGAATACTAAGATTGTTAGTAATGATTACCCATACAAAAAAACATTAGTAAGTACTACATAGGAAGAGCACAATCTAATTTTTTTATCTATATGAAAATTAAAAAACTTTATCCTGAGTAAATAATGCCTGAATCAAAATGACTGACACTTGCAGTCAGTTACAGTCAGTCGGAGCAGTCGCTGTCATCATGATCACATTTTAAAATGCAAAAAATTCAACCTACCCAAGTTCTCCTACAACACTCCACTGCTACACTCTCACTATTTAAAATTTAAAACACTAATGCTTACCTACAAAGCCAAAACTGAGCACAAAGCACTTATTACACCCTGCACTACATCTTGCTCTTTCTGATCCTCCAGCACTGCTAGTCTGGCCCTTCTATCAAGGGACAAGGAAAACATGCATCTAAATTCTTCTCTGTTCTGGCACTGAGGTCTGTTGGGCTTCTTACACCCAAGCCTATTGACTCATCACAGCCGGAGCTTATACTGATTTTAGGAATTCATTTCACTCTTTCTGGATGGGATGATAATTCATTGCAGGTTATGTTATTACTATTTAATCTTATTGTTTTTTTGGTACTCAATTTTACTGCTGGGTGAACAGAGGCACACTTGTGGGTAAGACCTTGCCCAGGGGTCTTTGCACAGTGGGGGTCTAACAGGGATTTAATCCCATACCCTCTCGCTCATGAGCCCACCCCCCCTAACCACTACATCACCAGCACCATAGTGTTCCCGTGTAGTATATATTAAAACAATTAGGCTCAGTGTTGATCAATTTATTGTTTTGTCGTGGGTACTATTCAGCGACATCCATCTCGCCTTCGGAGCATAATTGTTCATTAGCGTAATTTTCATGCTTTGTGTAAAGATTCCAGTCTGTATGCCGGGATGATTGTGGGATGGATTAATCGCAAGTTTACTTTCACAAAATCAATTCAAACTGAGAATTGACAAACACTAGCCCTACCCCTAAAACAAACCTGAGCTCACTTGACACAAACCTCAGACCACCATTTTCAGCTGGAACAGGGATCGGTTCTGGACTCACTCCACAGTCAGTCAGTCAGTCACTCACTCTCTCACTTACTCACTCATTAGCTGTACTGCTTTATCGTTTTAGGGTTGCAGGGAGGCTGGAGCCTGGGTGGAGTAATCCCTAAACAGGGCCAACACACACACAAACATTCACATTCACACTCATACCTAGGGGCAATTTAGAACAACCCATTATCCTATGCATGTCTTTGGACTGTCGGAGGAAAGACAAGCTCCTGGAGGGAACCCATGCAAACACGGTGAGAACATGCAAACACCACACCGAGACCGGGACTCGAACCCAGGACCTTCTTTCTGTGAAACAGATGTGACAAAAATAAGTGCACACATGAAAACACTTTTTACCTGTACAAGGGCCAAACTGCCAGTCCAAGTCAAACTTCCTCAGCTCCTGCAGATCAGTCTCTCTCTCACTCGGCTGTGGAGGTTCTGTATCTAAGAGGTTATAAAACGGTAATAACATAAAATCAAATTCAAATTCAAATTCAAATTGTCACATACAAATTATACACAGTACAATATGCAGTGAAATACTTAGTACGACTTTCCAGAATGTAAAGAATTAATCAGATAAATATAAAATGTAAAAAGTATATAAAAAAACAAGGATAGAAATTGTAAAAATATATAGAATAAAATAAAATAAAATTAAATATACATCTGAGAAAAAATATGTATATATATATATATATATATAGGATACAAGTGTAACATAAAGCAATGTATATATATGAGAATTTATTGCAGTGCTAGTAAAAATTAAAGAATAAAAAGTCAGTAAAGTGTAAATTGTCTGTTGTGCAAAAAGTGACAGCGTCTGTGCAGACAGCAAAGTGTCTGTAAAGTCCAACAACATCTTATTAAAACTTGGTTAAATTGGACATTTTTAAGGGAACAGTACAACTAATGTGTAAACTAGGAACACCCAGGGACCAGTATATAGTACACACTGGTCCCAGGGAACCCCCATGTGGTCTGACCTGCTGGAGGGGATGGAGGAGGTTTCTTATCCCTTCTGTAACTTCTCTTTGATTTCTTCACCACCTTGAATGTATCTGTGATGAGGCCCCGTTTGGCTGTCATGGCTCTGTACAGAATGAATCAGTGGTAGCATTCATCAAAGATATCGTATTTAATCAGTAACAGAACTGTCGGCTTTACAGTATCATGTTTTAACTACAACTCCTGGAGGGAAATCTGATTCTTGAACATAAACATGCAGTGATGTGTCAGTGGGGTTTTGTTTAGGGACAGGGCAGCTGGCAGCTTTTGTTTGTTGATTTAGGCTTTTTTTGGTTATATTTCTCAACCACCAAGTAATTTATCTCTCATATACTTGCACGTGCACTAAAAATACAAACATAAACTTCTGTATGACCTACCTTTAGTGTGATTTTATAAAGCAACTGTAACTGGTTTAATATTGACAATCTACGGGTTTTTTAACTCCTTGCTCGGTACATTTACAAAACAAGGAAAGGCTACGTACGCCAACGTCATGACGTATTATTTACAAACGCAATGACGTAAGGGTATACGTACGCCGCTGAGTCGATTCTGATTCGGTTGAATTGATTCACTATAAAAATAGTCATCCTGTCCACAGAAGAATATGGGAATTTGCTCATATATGACATATAATCTATATGCAAATCTATTATTTGGGGGGGAAACATCCTTGCAAAATAACCCCATCATGACTCATGTTAACAGTATTAAGCTTGGAAACTACAGCTGTATTATTAATTAATGTAATATCTGTAAATACATTAACATGCTAATGTATTCTGACGTGTAATCTGCTACAGGGACAACAAACAAGCAGTAAAGACAGTTAACGTTCCAGAACCGACTCCAAAGCTTATTTTTGACTTAACTCATAAATCCCAGGGTTTGAAACACATGAACCGACTCTTTTATGGAGTCGACTCCCAGCCCCAATGAACGGGTCAATTGCTGTTTTCTCGTTCCCGAATAAACAGTAATCTGATAATGTTATCTATCTATAATATCCGGCCTGTTATTTATTAACGAGTAGGAGTGTGTTTAATAATTTGTTTTTCCGTTGCACCGGTGTGTCACTGGGTTATGACAAGAAAAGCTAACAAGGTTTTCTAGGACGCCCCCTGAAATGGCTAAAGAAGCTAGCCTAGCTTGTACTAAACCGTTATTAGCACTAGCTGCACTGCGTATGTTCTGCTTGCTAGCGTGGGGTGTCACTGTATATGATGCTGTGAAATGTTTTTGTGCTGCATGGTGCACAGTCTATCACCTACACAGGCCAAGAGATCACTGAGAGAGACATGCAGAGCTGATTTCTCACCCTGAGCAGCAGTTCAACCACTTTCACATTCTCAGTTGCTACACAGAATTTGAATTATACAATTTCAAAATTTAAAATATCACCACTCCTATCACACAAATATAACAATTTCTTGTATTTATGTCCTATCTTGTCTGAACATCAACTCACATGACTGTAGCTATAAACTGTTTATCCATCACAACACTACCATAAACCATCCGTAACCTTTCCATGGACCTCCATAATCAGAAATATTGTTTTAATCATACACTAATATAAACATTGATTACTTTCCACCTACCGTCGCAGGTTGTGATCATTGCTGGGACGTAGGAGCGAAGTCGCTGCCATGACTGATGTTCTGGAGTTTAATGACATTTATCAGGAAGTCAAGGGTTCCTGGGTAAGTAGAAGGTCTTATAAAAATTCAGGAAGTATAAATGCGATTGTGTTCATAGCAGTTCATATTGTACCATACGAAGGTACGGTGGATGGAACATGTTTTATATAAACTGGTTTTGAAAAAATGTTGTTGTTCCTATGGTGATGTTTTCTAAAAGAGTTAATTATGTTGGGATTTTGGAAGGAGTCTCCAGTGTCAGTCGGAGGTGAATCTGTAACTGAGCGGACGAAAAGGAGTCTACTATCTCACTTTTTGAAAATTGTAAGAAAATTAGGTTTAAAGTTTGTCGTTTTTTTAAATTCAGAGTCGAACCTGACATGGGTTTATTGTTAACCAAAATATCACTTTAAGCTAAAAACTAAACCACTCGTGGAGAAAAATAATCTGTTACTACGAAAGGATTTTATAGTGAAACTTTAATTTCACTGGGATAGTAGACTCTGGTGCTGAATTGTCTGTGATTTTTCTTTTTTGTAACCATCAATATAAATTATGAGTTACATCTTTTAACTTTTCTTAAGAATGCTTATAAATAGTAATTAAAATGTAATGAAAACATGCTACCAATCTACTGAAAAGTATGAAATCTTTATTTAGACCAAGTTACTATGCATCAGAAATGAGAAACGGAGATTAGAAAAAGCATTAGAAATAGAACATTTAAACATATAAGAATAACACTATCAAGCAGCAAAACTGCCACTATTTAACAAAAGTCTGCAACAAACTGCAACTGTTTCAATAAAAACTGTAATTTGTAACTTTAAGTAAACTGTTCAGAGTTAATTCCACGTGGACTCTCATCATGTACCGAAAGGTTGTTGGTCTGTTTGGCAACAATTGTAGTCACACAATGGTGGAGTCTGGAACTTATAATTAGACAATGACACAATATCCCTGATATACTCGATTTTCACCAGATACTGAGATAGTAGACTCTGGTTCTCCTTCACTCAGCTGTAAGTTTGCATAATTGAGGAAAGTCTTCAGCAATGATTGATATCACCTTCACCTTTTGTAACAAAATTTGGATAGGAATACAGTATTAGGCTCACTGTACATTATCATGATAATTACACAGCTACCTGCTAAAGAAAGAAATAATTTGACACAAAATATGGATTTAAAAATTATTGCAGCAGAGCTCCTGAGCAGAGAACCATAGTCATAGAACATGGCTTTAATGGCTGTCCTGTGTCCCATCCGGTGTTAGTGTGTTCCCACCACAGGAACCCCAGTAACACTGCTTTGTCACTGAATTGATACTGATTGGATGTTATGTATCACTGACTTGCAAGTTGATGAGCCCAATAATGACAATAGCAATAATAATAATAATAATAATAATAATAATAATAATAAAACATTTATTATTAATAACAAAACTGAAACCCCCAGAATAGAGACTCATACACCACTGCTCAGGCTCACACAGAAAAGAAAACCTCATAATCTAACTCAGTTAAGCAGACAGACTTTACGGTAAATAAATGGTTTTGGTGCAAACGCTGAAATCAGAAGCTTGATACAACATGAACTTGTTAACCGGATAATTTAACTAACAAGACAGGTGATACACATGAAAGCGTAAATCAAAAAGGCAATAAAAATCAATCCCAGGCTTGGACACCAGTCGAGAGAGACATCTATCGGGAGCTCTGGTTTTAGGCGGTGCCTGAATTTATATATTTATTGACTGAAAGAAGATTGTATTGGTTCCAGACTGTAGAAAGTTTAATTTACCAATCAGAAACAAATATTAAACAAAGACCTGTAATTGAAATATATTAAAACATGTTAATGGAGTTGTAATTATGTGACACCATGAAGAAGGGATTCTTTCTTTTGGTATTTTTCATGAATCCGTTAGAAAACCAAACTGTACAAGGTAAACCTGCGTGAACTTTCATTCAGTGACTCTCTGTCTTGCCTTGCTGTAGAATGATGGACGTCTGCGATTCAGTAAGCAGTTGGTGGTGTATAAAAGCAGTAAGACGGGTAAGGTGGACAGTATCCCCGTCCCAGAGCTCAGTCAGGCACAGTGGAGGAGAGTCTGCCTAGGACATGGCATCAAACTCTCCACCAGCACTGGACAGGTGTACAAATACGATGGCTTCAAAGATACTGTGAGTCTAAAGGGTGTGTCACCTGAAACAGAAGCAGTCTGTAAGCTTAAACTTAAACAGAATTTCTGTCTCTTTGCTTCTGCACAGGACTTTGAAAAAATCTCGGAGTATTTCAAAGATAATTACAAAGTGGAGCTGACCGAGAAAGACATGTGTGTGAAAGGCTGGAACTGGGGCACTGCTAAATTCACCGGTCAGCAAACTTTCTTACTGTTGGATTAAATAGTTTGATAATATTTGATAATAGTGACCAGATTATTTATGCCAAGCTGCTCACAACTGTTTTGCCACACTGCTGCCATTTTGAACCGTCTTGAACCACCTTCAAACCGCCTGAGGTTGTTTAGCCACACCACCGTCATATTTTGTTAGATACCAGCACGGAACCGCTGTAAGAACCACCCCATGTGAGGCCTGATTTATACTACAACCACGTAATTCTCTATCCCGATTGGTCAGAAGGTGTTAATTATATTGGGAGATTTTATTGGGATGTCGGAGTGGTAACAGTAACTTTGCTCAATCCTGGTGGCATCACACCACTCAGTTGTTTATTATTTTTCTATAACAGCATGCCCCCTTGTGTTTTATTATTTACTCAGTATATCTGTATGTGTGCTATGTTTAGGCCCCTTACTGTCGTTTGAAGTGAGTGACACTCCTGTGTTTGAGATCCCGCTGTCCAGTGTATCTCAGTGTACTACTGGAAAAAACGAAGTCACTCTAGAGTTTCATCAGAATGATGATACAGAGGTGTCACTCATGGAGGTGCGTTTTTATGTCCCGCCCACCACAGGAGATGAGGGGGCGGACCCTGTAGAGGTGAGACAGTGTGTGTGCGTGTGTTTATATTCTTCTGTGGATCAAATATATTTACAAGAGCACTGTAACCACACAACTTTAATATTGTGAAGACATTTGGAGAGTTTCTACAAGAAAAGGCTTTTTGTTAATAAAAATAAGAAAAAACAAAAGAACCTAAGCGTTTCCTTTTTATTACCAATGTTAAGGTGTGTGTGTGTGTGTGTGTGTGTGTGTGTGTTTGGTAAAATTTTATTTCCAGATGTTCTTGTGGTTTTATTTTAACCACACTATTGTTAAAGCAGCATTTCATTCATTCATCTTCTGAACTGCTTATTCCTACTCAGGGTCGCGGGGAGGCTGGCGCCCATCTCAGCCGACTCTGGGCGAGGGCGGGGTACACCCTGGACAGCTCGCCAGGCCGTAAAGCAGCATTTTACCCATTAAATATGATTTTGATATCTTTGCCCGCTATGACCAGTAGATGGCGCACTTTTCCCACAAATACTCCAAGAGTATCTACCTGTGCGTTCCAAAACAAACAAATAAATAAATAATTCTTTTATTAATATTACCAATTATAATTTTTAGTATAATTAGTACAAGACAACATGGTGGCATAGTGGTTAGCATTTCGCCCCACAGCAAGAAGGTCCAGGGTTCGAGTTAATTTTTATAGGGAGTTTGCGTGTTCCCTGTGCTTGCATGGATTTCCTCTGGGTACTCTAGTTTCCTCCCACAGTCCAAAGACATGCATATTAGTCTAATTGGCTCTTCCATATTGCCCCCTAGGTGTGAGTGCTAATGGTGTGTGTTGGCCCTGTGATGGACTGTTGAGCTGTTCAGGGTGTACATGGCACAAGGAATGCACACTGGGCTAATTAGCTGAATGATGTTATAGATATTGGAAAATATCTACTTTGAATGCAGCCAGAAATAAAATGTCTATTTGGGTGAAAAGTCTGTTTTATTAATTTTTTGTATTAATAATGTTTTATTATATCAATGTAAACTCTATTTGTGTAATTTGGAGTTAAAAAGTTTAACTAGTAGGGTAGCACGGTGGTGTAGTGGTTAGCATGTCTACCTCACGGCAAAACGATCCTGGATTCAAATTGCTTGGTGAAGGTGTGGAGTTTGCATGTTCTCTTTGTGCTGATGTGGGTTTCCTCCGGGTACTCTGGTTTCCTCCCACAGTCCAAAGACATGCATATTAGTCTAATTGGCTGTTCCATATTGCCCCTTAGGTGTGAATGTTAATGGTGTGTGTTGGCCCTGTGATGTACTGGTGAGCTGTTCAGGGTGTACTTTACCATCACTCACAGTCGGCTAAGATAAGCTCCAGCCTTTCAGTGACCCTAATAAAGGATTCAGAAAATTAAATTATATCAAAATAAAGCATTTAATTTCTATATT
>JAOUQZ010000039.1:23898386-23909528 GCA_028564935.1 Neosilurus hyrtlii
TATATATATATATATTCAGAACTGTGCAAAAAATTTTAGGCACTTGCAAAGGAATGGTGTAGAACAAAGATGCCTTATATTTACAAATAATTACAGTAAAATAAAAATCTCCACATAAAAATTCTATAAAGCACAGTAAACAGTAATAAATGGGATGACTTTTTGCTTTAAAAATAGAATAGCACCAGGTACAGTTTTTGCAGTTTTATAAGTACAGTATCTACTGAGTATCTTACAGCACCAGCCAAAGTTCTCCTGGAAATGTTGACTGTCCCATTTGCTTCTTTATTTGCATGTAAATCGCAGCAGCCTTCATTATATTTTTGTCTGAAAAGTGGTCTCCTATACATAATATGCTGCTTTCTTTATTGACATACTGTACAAACATTTTTAATGTAACATTTAATTTTGTGCTGGAAAACAAATTTTTGGAAATCTAAAATCTAAAAGTTTTTGTACTTACTTGCTAATATACAAGTTATGAAATAAACATTTCTAACGAAGTTTATACGGGAAAAAAACAGGGTGCCTAAAACGTTTGCACAGTACAAGTTTGACTTGACATGGACACAGTCAGGTTGAAAATTGTAATCAAAGCCCATATGCATTATTTTGCTTTAAGGTTTGCAAAGTACTTTAAAATGGAGAACGGGACAGAATACCGCACTCTTCTGAAGGCAGTCGCAATCCGATTTGATGTGATGGTCAACGGAGATGTGAGTTTACAAGAAATTGTGTGTGTGCGCTTGTGTGCGCTTGTGTGTGTGTGTGTGTGTGTGTGTGTGTGTGTGTGTGTGTGTGTGTGTGTAAGACTGAATAAGCCTTTTGTTCACACAATTTTCGGCCATTTTTCACAGGCAGGGAAATTTAATATGATCCCAACTCTAATCAATATGGTGGCTGCCTTCACATCAGTTGGTGTGGTAAGTGTGTCTTTTGAAGGTTTGGTTCATCTTTGCACAGTCTATTTAATTAGTTACTGTATAATTATTGATTATACAGTTTCATGATCATGTTTAATGTTACTATCTATGAGATTACAGTGTACATTGAATGAAAACCATTTGATAACTGTAGATGCTACAGTTCAACCATATATGTTGGTAGATCTGCAGTAATTGCTAGGCTCTCTTAGATAGTTAGGCAAAGAGAGGCCTCAATCCCTGCCATATCAGGGGCTAATACAATTAAACATTTAGCATTTTTCGAACAGACCAGCACATGACAACAACTAAAAGCAAGCAAAGAGGACCCAGTTTTATTGAAAAGATGCTCTCGGCTTAGTTCATTGTGAGTCTGAGCTTGAACAGTAGAAGGGCAGGAGATGGGTGCATGGCATGCTGGTTGGTGGGGACACACAGGAGATATATAAATGCAGCGGTGTCCTGTGCATTATGAAATCAGCTGTGGTATTAACAAGAGCATGAACGGCAAGGTTAGTCTTTGTTTTGGAATTCTTGGCCTTAGAAAGCAATGGTGGAGTCTTGTGAAAATCCTGACAATGGACTCAAAATATATAAAAAATCTTGGATAAAGTTGGATAGATATTATGATAAACTAGTTGCTGGCGGAGAGAAGCTTCCTGATCCATTTGGCATCGCTGAAAAATTAGAAGGCTAAAAATTTGTGGAAAATGCGAACTTTCTGGATATTTACAGCTAGCCTATCTGATACAGTACCCTGGACTTTACACACACACGAATCACTGAAAGCCTTAAAACCTTTGGATGGATGTAATCATCACCACTCTGGCCGTGTTCAGAGGGTTTTCAATCATGGATTTTCACAAGAATCATCAGACTATTTGATGAGTGTTTATGTAAAGCACACATTGCACATGTGAGATGAGGTAAGCTGAGTTTAATGATTAAAAATTCTAACCGTGCATGCAGTTACCGGTTCTTTTTCACTTAAGCATTCAAATTGGAAAATACAAATAAAAAGAGCACACTCACATTATAGGATGTATGAATCACTTCATACTCTTTATAAGTTTTAATCTCTGGGAAAAACTGGCATTGGTAAAATTATGGACATGATAAAAACTAAAAATTAAAAAATCCATGAACTGAACTCAGTGAGTCAGTTGTTCTGTTTTGTCCACATGAAGAATCTGAACCTGAGGCAACCGCTCACTGCTAAATGGGAGTATATGGAAATAGTCTTGGGGCAGTGGCATCTTCTCTTGAAAGTGTTTACCTGAATTGATGTCTTTTTTGTATGTATGCTGTTTTTAGGGGGCTGTTCTTTGTGATATAATTCTTCTGAATTTCCTGAAAGGAGCTGACCAGTACAAGGCAAGGAAATTTGAAGAGGTATGCTTTTTTCACTGAGATTCCTTTCTTTTTTCTTCTTTTTTTTTCTTATTTTTTGGAGCAAAATAACAATAGCAGTTTCTGTTGTTTCTTTGTTTGCTGTAGGTGTCAGATGCAACCCTTGAGAAATCACCCTCCTACATCAGTGGCTTGTACCACACCAGAGAACACAGTCAGCTGTCAGTCAAACCTGAAGACAAGTTCTCTCATGACTCAGGGTCTTTTTCCATTGGCCATTACGGTTAACAACACCTTTAGAACCACATCTATAGTAACACTAAAACACCCTGCACAATTTCACTTGTAACTTAGTATTAATATGCACTGTATATAGCTGTATGCTATCACAATCTAGAAATGGTTTCAATATACAAGGTGTCCTATTAGCAATGGAGCACAGATTTTACATACATGCTGCAAAAAAACCAAAAAAACCCCCAAAAAAATAAGAATAATGTACACTAATGATCAATGATTTAGCGATGAAGTGACATATTATATGCACTTGTGCAGTTACCAGAAAATGTTAAACAAATCAAAATTAACTTATATTTTAAATTTTAGGGTAATTTTGAACCAAAAATGCTTTTTAAGATGTAAAACAGAATTAATCAGGTTGATGCAAACTTCTAATTTGGTGCATTCTGTGTAGACTATTTTTAAGTTTGGACATAAACATAAAAGAAACAAATCTCATATTTTCTGCAAATATTTCACAGTAGAAATCCTGTTTGTTCGAATGATGGCCAGTACTAGCTGTTTTCCTTAGTTATAACCATTAACTCAACCTGAGTTAATAAATTAACTCAGTAATAATAACCTTTTTATGGTTACCTCCACTACTTCTACTGACTCATGATAACCTTAAAAAACTACTCTCAGATTTTAAACAATAATATCAAGAAATTAATAAGGAATGAATGTTTTAAAGTGTTTTAGTCCTCTTCCTCTGACTTTTAGTGAGATAATTGTGCTTTCTATCCATATATGTGTGTTATATTTAATGTTGAGGAACATCCATGAGAATCGTTGATTCCTGCTGTCACTTATTGTACATTAATGAAGCTATAAACAGTTCTTCCCTCACTACTCTCTCTGAAGTCGGAAAAAATGTAGGCCTAATTTACAACGCAAGTAAGATCAATGTGTGAGCAAGACGAGAGCAGGGTATAAAGTTTGTGATTTACGCAACCTCTATTTACTGTAATTCCTGAATGCAACAGCAAGTTCATGCCAAACTAAAGATTGCTGTAGTGACTAAAGTTCAGCCCCAAAGCAGTGGTCTGAAAGAAATGAGTATAAAAGTGTTACTAACTCTGCAGATGTTGTTTTAAATCTAGTATAACCTGCACATAGGGTTTAGTTACAAGTTTATCTGTAGCTGATACTGAGAGAGAAGTAAACCCGGTTAGCATGTCTATTATGGTGACTGCTACCTTGCTAGGTACCGCAGCCTTAGCTGTGTCCACAAACTCGAAAAGGTCAACTCATTGCATATAGATAAGTTACCCAACATGTCCTGAGTGCATGCAGACAAACACCCCACACTCACTTAGAGGATCCCCTCCTCCAGCTATCTCTCACTCAGTAATAAACTTTTTCTCTCAAAAGTTCATTCACTCAATCAGTCATTTGCCCAAATGCTTAATCCTATTAGGATGACAGGAAGGATGAAGCCTATTTCAGCCAACACTGGATGAAGGCTGGGTACACCCTGAACAGCTCGCCAGACCATAGCAGGGCTAACACACACACACCCATACAGGCAATGCAGACCAGCCAAATAACCTAATAGGCTGGTCTTAGGACTGTGGGGATAAACAGGAGTACCTGGGGGCAACCCACGCAAGCACAGGGAGAACATGCAAACTCTACACATAAATGCCCTAGCCTGGGACTTGAACCCAGGACCTTCTTTCTGTAAGGCAGATGTGCTAACTACTATGCCCCTGTGCTGCCTATTTTAACTTTACAAAGGGTATTTATAGGTCCATATTCATGGTGTGGTAAGGTAAAACATGACTGGTCATTTCACATAAACTGCTCAAGACTGATAAGTTAGTTTAATCAAAGCGGGACTGTGATAGGCTGTTTATTTCAAAGGCACACAACAGTTTTCTGCTTTCCATACTTGGGCATTTGTACTTAATAGCACATAGAAACTAAAAGGGCAGGATATGACAAACGTATCCTATCACTACAGTTGTTAGATAGTGCGCCTGTCTGTCTTGAGTCTACATGCTGATTGTAACCTTTTTTTTTATGTACTGAAAAATAGACATGTAGCGTCTCACTTTTCTGACCATAAAGCACACATAAAACTCTTCTGGTGTAAAATGCTGCACTGTTTACAGTGGAATTCTATCTATAGTGAAAGACATCCAACAGACGGATGACTTAAAAAAAGCCTAACAAACATTTCTGGTGTAAAAAGTGGCCTTTAAATTCACACCTTTACCTCTGAGTAGAGACTTGATAAATAATAATGATAACAAAAAATATTTTAAGAAATTGCATATATACATGGGTAGACTAATTTAAAAGTTCCTGCATAGAATGATAATATAGGTATAGATACAATAACAGTTGTTATAGAAAATAAATTAATAACTTCTGTGTAATTGAACTGAAAATTCATAATTTGCAATACAATGGAATAACAAATAATAACAATAACAAAAAGAAAAACAATAATTAAACTGTTGTGATTGCTGACTGTTTTTGTAATTGCCCTATTACTTTTGGGACACCCTGTATTTAAATGCTTCAGTGACAGATGTAATATCTGCATGGTCATTGTCAGGCCTATAGCAATAGAAGACCAAAATAATTTAAAGCATAAAGTAGCACTATGAGTAGAAATACATTTGAATATCCACATTTACACAAGTCATACCACTATTTAACACTTTAGTAATAGAGATCATTGTATGAGTGCAATCTTAAACAATATTTGATGACAGGGTTCAAGCCTTTAAGAGCCAATAATTAATGAAAGTTGATTGAGATAACTGTTACGATACTGAATTCCTTTTAATACTGAATGAGTTATTTTAACTCTCACTTTAACTCTCTAGGTAGCTAATTTCTCTTGCATGTGTTTAAACAACTCAGACTGATAGATGAAATGGTAGAATTGTGAAGATTTGAGGTATCAGGGGGAAATTGTTTGGAAAGATGTTAGAAAAAAACAGCATTGTGGTTTACATTCTTGCCAACATGTGTGCAAGTTTCACCTGAAAGTGTTTTTTTCCCCCTGCTTCTTATTGCACAAAAAACCCTTAATGTGCTCTAAAATAATGTGCTCAATCTTTGTTTAGTGGAATATAAAATTAATTTTCCACCTTTGTTTTCTAAATCAATCTGTTTAATATTTTTAAAAACATTTTGTAAAACAAACAAGCAAACAAACAAAACCTCCTGTCAAAAAGTTCAACTTTACTATGGATCTGCTGGAGAAATAAAACAGGGATGTCTGAAAGAATGTACTTGGAGGATATGAATCTTGAAAAGTACTTAGGAATTGTTAATCACCTTAGTAAGCTGTGGAAACTCAATGCTGTAAATCCAACTTGCAATAAGACTGTAATGTAAAAGTTGGATATTTTAGTATATGTGATCAACCACTTGTGTAATCTGTAGTATGTGTAATCAGAATAATCTGCACTAGTAAATATATCATATCACAGCAACAGAAATGAGTCAGTGAAGTCATATTTTATAAATAAGTGCACACAGTTGAGTGTAAAAGTATCTTCATAATAAACTAAAAGTATACATGTGGCTTTCATTATTCAGAAACCGCTCAGCACCTATAGGATTTTCATTTGCATACAGTCTCTGCGGCTGGACACTACCTCTGCCTTTGTTGATCTGAGAGGTCAGAGGAAGATGGCCAGGCTGGTTCAAGCTGACAGGAAGTCTATGTTTATTCAATTAACCATTTTTTTACATCTGTGGTGAACAAAGAAGCATTTCAAAGCATACAACACATCAATCCTTGAACCAGGTCAGCCAAGGACCTGAGGCTACAATGGACACAACCTTAGAGAAGACTGTAGCCTGTAAAATAGATTTTGCTAATGTTCAATGTGTCATGATAAAAAAAATTATAATGATGATGATGATGATAATAATAATAATAATAATAAAAGGAAAAAGAACAAGAACAGGAGGAGGAAAAAGAGAAGCATATATACAGTGCTTTTCACAAACAGAGTAGCTGTTTGAGTTTGAAAGAAAAGAAAAAAATTCCAAAGCCATTGAAAACTCATACACCCGTGTTGGAAAGCCTCTATTTGGAAATCAGTAATAAACCAGAATAAGATAACCAGCAGAAAGTGTGTGTTTCTTTTCTAACAAAATAGTCACATAATTCATTTGGAGAAATAAGAAGAAAAAATAAATAAAGATTTCCTAATTTAAAATTTGTTGCTGTTTTTTGGATGTTGTTTCAGTAAAAAGTAAAAGACAAAAACAGAAACTGCTTTTGTATATATTCCTGAATGATGCCACACATCAATTTCTGCCTAAAGAGGAAATAGCCAATCAGCACTGCAATGTATAAAGACAGAAGGATGGACAGATGGACCAAATCACAACCACAAGTAGCCCAACAAGCCATGAAAAATCAACCTGATTGTTTCTTAATAAGTATGGAGCCATAATGTGAGCTAAAAGAGATACTTCTATAAAATAAGCAATATGAAACATAAACACACACATCACATCAATGTTGGTTTTATTATTGACAAAATGACCATTTTAATAAAAAATTTAAAAATAATAATAATAAATCACAATTTCATGTGTTGACATATATATTCTGATTGGATCTGCTATGAGTTGTTACTACTCCCTGGATATCAGGTCATACAAGGTAACCTCAAATAAAAAACAGAAATGGTCATGACTACAAGCCCTCAGCTCACTAGCTAGCTCCATACTAACCAGCTAGCTTCATGCTAGCTGGCTTGCCATAAAAGGAAACAAAATATGTTTAATATTTAGAATATAGTTTTTTATTTGAACAATTTTACAGTTTTTTCCCAACCAAACAATATTTTAATTTGATTACTGGACAACATGCATTAAACTACCAAATTAGCTCCATGATAACCGGCTTGTTCTTCTGTAAAGTATTTTATAAAATATGTTGAATATGATTAACAGCTCACTCTATGTTATATAATTTCATGATATAAGAGAGCACTGCGTAAGTCACTCTAATTCTTCAACTCCAATCTTAGTAACCATGTCTCCATGGAGTTTGCATTGTGCACAGGGCTGTCGTGCAGAAACAGGTTTGAGCCACTTAGTTCCAGTGAAGTAGAATTTTAATGCTACAGCATACAAAGACATCTTATACAACTGTGTACATCAGGATTCTGGCAACAGTTTAGGAAAGGCAGGCATCCAGCAGAGGTGTCCATACTTTTGACCACATAGTGTATGTGTGCAGGAGTGGTGGTGTTAACTATAGAACTACATGACCTAAACATACTATATGTTTTACATCAACAGTGTATAATGTATTTTAATTTTACAGTATTTCAAAGCAGCATTCAAGACACTGATGAAGCACAAATGTTCAGCTATAATCAGGTCCGAAGCTTAGCATAAAGACAAATGATAGCAACTTCACTCAGGAGGCTTTTCCTGAGGTTTACTAATAAGCACAAATTAAACAATGCTATTAAATCCCTTATAACCTACAAGCCTTTATGTATTTTAAATAGGCACTAGTCAGCCATAAGAGTAAAAAAAATACGACCGCGGGGAGGAGCTAATTGCTCCTGTACACAATTAATGAAGCCAACTTTATACACCAGAAATATATTTACTGAACAATTACCTCTGGCAATATTTCATGTCGGCCAAAGTATTTTACTAATTAAGCTAATTATTAAGCAGCTCATCGAAAAAGAAAACTATAGAGCAGTAGTCACCAACCCTGTTCCTGGAGATCTAACTTCGTAAAGAAGCATTTCTTCAGTATCACATATATACACAATATCACATATATTATATATTGCTCAATAAGGTATTAGATTAATCATTTAATGCTCCTGTTATTAAAAACATCACTATCTGTTTACTCATAAAATCAAAATCTAAATTGTGTTTAATAAGGTCTAGCTCCATGAAAGTGAGAACTTGTAGTTTGAAGAAAACTAGCGGATGGGGGAAATTGGGACCTGGCTGATATGCTAGCAACCTCTCCCCAGGGGACCATTACAAGTGCTTCCACGTAGTGCAAACCTACAGAGCATGGAAGAGACATCATGTCTGAGGAAGAAGGTGATGCGGCATATTAGCCGCAGAGGGGGGAATATGGAGGAAATAATTTATTCATATGTATCAGGCGCCATTGGGGGCACTGTGTGTTTTGGACTCATAAACTGAGCAAGGCCCATGGCCTGCCATCTGAAATGTAATAATGTCATATATTTGGTCCTCCGTAAATCTTATGCAAATTGTTGCACTTCTCTATCACTTACTGGAATTATTTATTGATCATTAACAGCACCAACCTGAATATTAATATGAATACAGAAATTGTAATATTTATGAAATGAGTGATCATATTTCCTTCATTTAAAGACATCTGTAATCCGGAAATGGAGAAGTGTCCAATTGAAGTCACCTCTAGTGAAATAAACATTTAAATGATTATACCTATAGAAGAGCAATTGCATGATTAACTGCACCCTTTAATTATTGGATGATTTATGTGACTTGGTATGGTATGAGGACTTTATTCACTGAAGTGAGGGTACGATTATTTTATTTTGGCCATTCCAGTCTGTACAAGGACCTTGAAAAATAAACAATATGTCTCTAGCGATAGGGAGTGTCGAGTTTAGCCCCTTCAAGGTCAACTTGACATACGATGTCATTTCTCGGAAAAGGCCATAGTTAAGGGGGGGGGGGGGGGGGCTCTCAATGTACCAATCAGAGATGACATTTATGATGTCATTCTGTCATTTCTGAGAAACAGAACCAGAGGGACCAATCGCATTGGAAAGGGCACTATATAAGCCAATGCAGAGCGGGTAGACGGGGTCCGAGGTTCTTTCTAGGAACAACTTCTTTTGTGTGATTGATTGTATGCTTTTCTTTTCGTGAAGGCTAAATAAACACCTTAAAATAAATTTGGATCTCTTATGTCGTGAACTAGACACTTTTTGGCACAACACTCTAACACTAATCAAGCCCACCTGACAATCTAATCACTTTAATGACTTGAAAAGTTCTTAATTAGTTAAAAGAAGTGTTTTGGTTGGAGATAAAACCTGCAGAAAGGTAGAACTCCACAAACTGGGTTGGCGACCACTGGCATGTACAGTATTATATTTTTATGGCTGTAGTTTTCAGTTCTGTTCAAGGTTATATATTACATAGGTCAAAAACAAACAAACACAAACAAACAAAAAATAATAATATACAGCATATACTTGACACCTGCTTGACCCTGGTTCCTGTTACATTTTCCAATCAGGTCTTCATCTTCCATAACTTTGGTTTCAAAGCTCTGTCTTTTGCCTTTTGCTGCAGATTCAAGACAGGAAGAAAAACAGAATGGATTATGAATTTCTCATATTCTTATTAAAATACTGAATTGCAGGTAATTTTCTCTAAGAGGTTTAGTCATTTAGTCTTTCTTCAGTCATTTATCTCTAAGAGGTTTTTTCTTATCCAGGTTGCCAGGTGTATATTTATATCTAAATATACTGACCTTCTCATTACCAGAAACAGGTGTTTGGGAATGATTGGACTCATAGCACCTTGATAAACTGTTGAATTCAGAAGAAGAGAAGTCCGAGGGATGTGAAGAAGGGGGAGACTGAAAGATCTTTGTGGGGGTATTACGTTGGCGAATGAAGTTTAAAGTGAAGAACTTCATTCTAGTATTTTCTGAAACATAAAATGAGTAAAAACTTTTATCTGATTGCTCATTTGGTGAGCTTCAGCTTCCCCATTTTTTAATATTTGTCTCTGTACCCAAGGGCTTTACTTTTGCATTTCTCACCATTTTTTCTTTTTCCTGGTGGTCGATGTTTTCTTTTTTTGCTCAGCTGGATTCGACTCTTTAGAGCAGAATTGTCAAGCACTCCTGATGACTTTGTAAAAGAGAGAGAAATACTTATAACTTTGCATTTTGTAAATTGTGATACTACTATAATTTGTATCCTTTTATCAAAACATCTAATTAGTGGATATTTAGTACAGTAAAACATCCCTTATAACAATTTCTTACTCAAAACCTATTCCCACATTACAAAAGATTATTGGTAGATTCATTTAATTTCCATAGACCTTTATCCTTTATTAGGGTCATGGAGAGGCTGAAGCCTATCCCAGCGGACTCTGGGTGAAGGAGGGGTACACAGAAAACACAGAAGCACAACCATTCACACTCTAGCAAGAATATCCAATTAGCCCAATGTGCATGTCTTTGGATTGTGGGAGGAAAGTGAAGTACCGGCAGAAAACCCACTCATGTACATGCAAACTCCACACAGAAATGCCCTTGCCAGGCATGGGGCTCAAACCCATGACATTCTTGCCATAAGGTGGACATGCTAACCACTTCGCCAACATACTGTTTGCATCTTATATGCAAATAAAGAGAAATTACAACCCAACTGAGTCCTTACCTGAACAACAGAGAAATCAAGAGGCTCAAGGGGCTCATCCGTTAATGTTCCCTCGTCTGAGAGCTGATTATGTTTTGAAACTTTTGTAAGGTCAAAGCTGTTATTCTGACAATGTGTGCTACCTTCAAAAAACCTCAGCGTTATTCAATAACACACACACACACACA
>JAOUQZ010000039.1:23914453-23925143 GCA_028564935.1 Neosilurus hyrtlii
TTGTTTTTCTCCTTGTTACCTGATCTCATTGTTTATTCCTTACATTCTGGACAGTCGTACTAAGCATTTTACTACATGTTGTACTGTGTATAATTTGTATGTGACGAATAAATTTGAAATTTGAAATTTATATATATATATATATATATAGTACCAAGGGTATGGGCTATGTTGACTCAGCACTACATGTGTAAACATTGTAGGAGACTGCAAAAAGACAGGACAACTGGCATAAACAAAGACAGTACAAAGTGTAGAGGTTTGGGTGTACAATTTGCAGTGGCTTGCAAATGTATTCATACCTTTTGTACCTTTCCACATATTGTCACATTATAACCACAAAGATCCGCTCCATCTAATCTGATCGAGATATTTTGTGAAGAAAAATGGGCGAATGTTTTAGTCGCTATATGTGCAAAGCTGGGACCCCAAAGGATTTGCAGTTGTAACTGCAGTGAAAGTTTGGTTTTAAAAATGATGAAAACTTCACAATTTTGTACTTCACAATTAAGTGCCACTTTGTGTTCGTCTATCACATAAAATCCCAATAAAACACGTTTACATTTGTGGTTGTATTAAACGTGGAAAAGTTTAAGTCACTGTATTATTAATATATTAGTGTAAACATTATGTGACTATTTGTGCCTGTAACACAGTCATTATGGTCAGTATGAATATACACAGTGTACAATCCAACAGTATCCTTCAGATATCTAACTGCTCTGTCCTTCCATCGTTAGCTTGCTCTACCTTATAACCATTATACTGTAATAACATGTTTATTCATTCCTAATGTCGAATTAATCAATTTCACACTGAACCCATGTGTTTACTCCAAAAAGAAATCATTGCTGCACTTTTTTGTGGCCACCAGTAGGCAGTAACACGGATTCAAGGTCCATGCTTTGAGCTTTTCAGCTGGGAAATGCCTGTCAAAATAAAAGTCAATAACCGGTATTAAAGCACACAGAAAGTGTAGAAAAAAACTCAGTTGTTTTATTCGTTCAGGTATATTCAACACTTTATTTATTTATTTACTCAGTCCACAGTTGCACATCTCACTGTAGCCTAATTTTAAAGGAATATATATATATATATTTTTACTTCTGGAAAAAAAATTAAATCAGCATAGAGGTCACTGTTGTACTCTGTGAGCATTGGTTCTTCCTATAAAAGAAAATGTATATATGTAGACTGGATGCTGTGCGGTGCCAACTATACACCATCTTGGACATCAATAGCATGGAAGGAGTTAAAAGAAGTAAGAAAAAGAAGAGTTTAGGGCCAGAATGCTTTGTGGTAAACTGTAGCAGTTACAGTAACCAACACAGCAGATCTACGTTGATAACATTTCACAATTAAGTGATAATGACATGCCTAGAAAGCCTTAGATCCACAGTAGAAGAGTGTTGAGTATGAGGATGGTACTGGTGTTTCTTCACTGTATGCATCATGTGCATGTGGCCGATTATAGTAGGAGTCAGTACTTACATGTACATGTATTAAGTAAATGTAAACTCAATAATCAAATATATGGGTTTATGATTAGGAACATGATCTTATGAGTAAGAAAAAGTACTCCTGCAACAATGCCTACTACATTACACATGTATTACATCTACTCGTACATTTGTCATTTGTGTGTATAGATCAATGTTATATGCATGATGTATCCATATATTATACAGAGGTACATGAGTGTTATTTCAAGGTTACTGAAGTGACAGCTACAGAGAATGGCAGTATGTAAGGTGACTTGTCAATTGAATATCTGTTTATTTTGCTTGTATGTATTGTTACAGTCATTAAAACGAGCATTTTAACTGACAGTTTGTAGATATAAGGTGACCTGTCAGTTGAATATTACAATAAGTACATGTATATGCATGGCAAACAGTGCTTGATATTGTAACAGTTTTTTGCTGTGAGTATGACAACTAAACATTCATGTTATCTGTTGAATCTCATTCTATTGTTGTTCTTCATTGTTATTCTACTTCGGTTTTGTACTCTATAGCAGTTTAACCTGTTTTAGTATGGCAGATCAGCATAATGTTTTATTCATTAAATTTCCTTAATATTTTTTGTTCTTTACTTGTATTATTTTAGTTCTTCCAATGTTATATTACATGTTGGTATATTTTATTCCATATTTTGGTGCTTAAATGCATTGGGATTATAGGGCGTGAGAGAAAAAAAGGAGCTGGCAAATGATTTTCTATATAATTAACTGTTATATTTAATTAATATAACGTTCTTTTTAATTAATAACTTTATAAAAATATGTTGCAATAAGTTTTTTAAATGATTAACAACATTAAAATATACAGCACTGTTGGAATAAAAATGTTTGCATCTTGCAAATAGCGTGATTTGATGTGGGATAATTGCATTGTTTTTAATTAATAAATGACATGTATTTATTCTGTACTATGCATTCCATAACAACAAAAACAAACACACTGATATTGTGACATAATTTTATTTACCAAATAAACCCACAGATCGCTTTCTAATGGCATTAAAACATTTTCTTTATGCTCACTTCCCCCACTGTTTCTAAAGCAATAACCCACAAGGTGCCCTCTCCAAGATGGCGTCAAGTTGACACCTCGAGAGCGACGCACGGCCGGTCTGTTGAATATAAAAGTCTATGGTTCTCCTGTTCCGACTTTCTGCGCACTTGTGCACTACACACACACACACACACACACACACCGAGGGTTGGAGCTTGTTTCCCGGAGCATTTCCTACGCTATTACTTGAAATACAGCTTTATCGACAATGTCAGCAGTCGTGCACGTGTTGCTGCCCTTTCTTGTGTGCATTGCTTTGGTGAACACTGATATTTTCGACCATGTGCTGGTGGACATGTCCTATGATCACTATGCCGAGAAGAGAGTGGATCGACTTCCTGCTTTCCTCGCCATGCCGCTTAACTGTCTCGTAAACGTGGGTTACATTATAGTTGGTGTTTATTGGCTGAGGCGGAGGACGGACGATCCCCGTGCCGCTTACATGAAGGACGTGTTCGCGCTTATGGCCGTCTTGTACGGTCCGGTTCAGTGGACGCGCCTGGCCACGCTGCGCCGCGCCCCCTCCGTCCTGGACCAGTGGGTCACGCTGCCCATATTCGCCTGGGTGCCGGTTTGGTGCCGGGTTATCACGCACGGCTGGTCCCCTGTGTACGCAGTGACAGTGGAGCTGTGCTCAGTGGGGAGTTACGCGCTGGCGCTGCTGCACGAGCGCGGCTTTGACGCGGCCCTCGGCGCTCACATCGCTGCGGCGGTGCTGCAGGCCGCCGCGGCTCAGCGCGCTTCCGGAGACACGCTGTCTCTGAGACACATGACCTGCGCGGCGCTCTCCTGCGCGGGATTCGTGGTTTTAAAGCTTCTGGACCACGAGCTGAGCAAATTCTGGCTGTTTCAGCACCTCACAGGACACTTCTGGTCCAAAGTGTGCGACATTCTGCAGTTCCACTACAGTTTCTGTTTTTTTGCGCAACTTACGCAAAGTGCGCGCAAGCGAACGTAGATAAGTGATGTTTAATAACCAGACCAGGACAAGCGGCCAGTTTCCTAATGGACACTGCTTTTATAATACATTAATTCTATAAAGATATTATATTGCTTTTTTTAAGCAGGTTGGTTTTGATGTACTATATTTACAATTAACTATTAATTATTTACATTAATAGGCTGTATAACATTCAATACATCCATGGTACCTATCAAGAGAAGATCAAAACACGGGCATTCCAATCATTAAAATCATTCATATAATAATAGGCATAAAGGTAGATGCTCCTAAAATCTGAATGCGATACATGAGTGGTAAAATGTTTATTTTATAATAATAAAAAAAATGAATAAAATGTTTTCTGCATTCAGAATGATGGTCCCATTGCACACACAGTGAGCTCCATGAGGACATTCCTTTGCCAAGGTTGGCAACCTCAACCCCACTGAACACATTTGGGATGAACTAGAATGCTAAGTGCCCCAGGTGTCCCCGTCTCAATCAGTGCTTGACCTTAATAAGGATCTTGTGGATAAATAAGCACAAATCCCCACAGCCCAAACTCCAAAATCTACTGGACGGCTTTCCCAGAAGAGAGAAATTTATTATAACAGCAAAGAGGAATGAAAGCTGGAGTTTAATGATCAAGAAACACATATGAGTGTCATGGTCAAGTGTCGGTAAACTTTCGTCTATATAGACAATACAGATGCAGGCAGTGGACACAGCTCACCAACCGACAGTCAAGAAATGAAGATCCTTATCTTTGTACTACTGTACCAAAGTACTGTCCTTTAGTTGTAATGAGACAAACCCCTCTATCAGACATGGCACTTTAAAAAAGGTGACTCATTCATTCATTTTTATTATTCATACAGATATTCTGTTCCAAATCATTTGATAATTAAATACGAACTGATCTTAGATCATGTTGCTAACCACCAACATGATTTTTAACAATCATCTCTTCATATCAATATTACATGTTTATTTTTTTCATGCTAGTCAGTACAGGTTCAGGGCAGCTTGACCTTCTGCTGGTCCAGAGAAGTGCAAGTATTGCCTCTCGAAAGTCTTGGTTAGTACAGTAAATGATGGGGTTTAAACTACAGTCCAGATATGACATTATTGATGCAAGTGTTCTCAGCCACTCAGGAGCAGGTTGCAAATCCATTCTCCCAATAAGAATCATCTAAAATATGGGTATAAGAAAACATAAGTTAGGATGTAAAGACATAAATAAATAATGATTTTAATATTTGAAGGGCTGAGAGCCACAGTGACCTACCCCCCAAAAGAAAATAAAAAATGAGATATGGTCATATTTTAACAGCTGTGGATAAGTTCTGTACATGCCAGAATGGTATCTACAGAGCTTCCCACGTACTATCACTATTGGCGTCAAACAATACGCCATAATACACTAATAATACACTGAAATAATCGTGGCAAAATGTTTGACAGAAATGTAAAAAATTTTCCGCAATCATCCTGGATCCACCAAGTTCTCTTAAGATCACCACGATTCCACCGAGTTCCCTCAAATCATCACTATTCGATCCCACGATCCCCCACGCGCATGATGATTTTTTTTCAAATCATGGAGATTGTGAACACCATGCTCCAGTGTAAACCCTGGGTAATCAGCATAAAAAAGAAGTCATTTTAAATTGTCCTTTGATTTATCTGCTAAGGAATCCATAAAGGCTCAACAAATTTTTGTGGCATGTCCCATTTAATTTGCAGAACAATTATTGGTGCTCCACTCAGGAGCCAGACTCCATGTTCCTCTGTCTTTGACTCTTTGTGATGATGTCCCTTCAGTGTGTCACATGACCTACACAGTCTTTGATGGTGTCAGGAGGGGGCATTTATAACATCACAAAAATATATACATATATACAATGATCCTAAGATTCATCCTGCAGAGCTTTATGCACTGCTTCTAGTTTCTCTTTTGGAAAAGCTTACAAGTAAAACCCATTTTTATCGTAAAACCCATTTTTATATTTCACCAGGTAAAAGACTACTGACCTCTGACACAATGAAAGGAGCATAGCAGAGCAGATACGTTACCACTAAAAGTGGTGTGACGGAAGACAAGTCTGTCTGGCTGCAGAAGGGAGAGAGAAGAGATTCGGAAATCTGGTTTTTGAAATTGTTTGTATTTTGATTGTTTGCTCCAAACCAGACAGAGTCAGGAAAGGAATTAATGTGTGAGCAATATTGTTATACCATAGTGTAATACTGTACATGAATACTAACATATTCTTGATAAGGACTACATGAATTATAACTAAATATAATATTAGAAAAATACATTTCTGGCTATTATAATTACAGTGTTTATATTCCTTTATATCACACCTGGCAGAGTTCGTCCCATAACCAGCCCAACTCAGTAAAGTGCAGACAATAATGACCAGCACATGTGGGTATATTGTGATGATAAAGGCGCAGAGTATATAGGCCAGCATGTCAGAGTAACTATACTCAAAGAATACAGCACACAGCATCTCCGCAGGGTCAAACCTAAAATCCAGGAATCAAGAAACAATTTAAACCAAGAAATAAAGTAATGCTTCCTCTGAGCTGTACTGAATATTTTCACAAACCATCTCACCTAATCCAATCGTAAATCACTGGCACTATCCCAAACATAGCACCTAGCAACCAGGAAGCCAAACATGCCATTGTTAGGATGACAGAAACACATCTTCTAGTGGAGCTCACGCCCATATACCGCTGGACACAGAGGATTGCTGTCATACAAACCAGACAGAAGAAACAAGGAATCAATCGACTGATTTATTTAAAAAGAAGGGATGAAAAGTTAATTTAGGCAAGTAACAGGTTTACATAATAACATCATATGGTTGGGGTCATGGTATGGAAAAATAATCACAACGGACATGAAGATGCTCCGCTTTAGAGAGATTTATTGTTGCAACAAAGAAATTGAGTGATTAAAACTTATGTGGCAAAGCTGAGGTGGACATAGCAGAATAACGTCGAGGGAACTATATAATTCAGTGACAGCCACCAAATCTGAAGAGAATAAGTGTTTTAGTATTTACTACAAGGGGACATAAAAATAAAAATATTTTTTATTGTTTCATTCATCCATTTTCTGAACCGCTTAAGCCTAATTAGGGTTGTGGGGAGGCTGGTGCCCATCTCAGCCGACTCTGGGCAAGGGCAGAGTACACCCTGGACGGCTCGCCAGGCCATTGCAGGGCAGAAACACACTGACAGCTATGCAGCCTCCTCTTGACAAAAATCACCAATGGTTCTTTTACCTGCCTCTCACCATAGACAGTAAGAGACATGGCTGGGCTTTGATGGATTTGATAACCCAGTTAGCTGCACTGGGGGGACCGCAGTAATCCAGCACCCTACCACCAGGCCACCACTGCCCTTTTTGTTGTTTATTTTTTCGTAGATTAACCATAACAGGAATAGGTCAGGTGAGCTCTGCACCTTCCAAGCAGAGCTAAGCACTGTGTAAAGGCATTTTTTTAATCCGTTCAGAGTTTTAGTATATACTACATGTGAACATGAATAAAAGCAAACTAAAACAAGATTTTTCTAGTTTTCTGTAAATCTCAGGCTGTCGCTTGAAACTTGAAGTATAACCTACACAAATATGTAAGCATACTGTAATGGTGTGCTTTTAAATACATTTAAAGCTTAAAAATACACTACATTAAAACATAACAAAAGCAAACTTAAATGAGATTTTTATGGTTTATTTTTCCTATTTTACAGTGGGACAATGATGATGCAACCTGCTCAAAGTAATAGTGATAAACTGTGAGTGCCCATCATTTTGTTTTAAGTATAATAACCCTGAGACCCAAAAATTAATGTTTTGTGTCTTCTCATTTCTTCAGACTGCTTCTGTCCCGCAACACCCAATAACTATTAAACTTGATCAATGTCTTCAAACAAGGGGAAGTTTGGCAAAAGAGTAATACCCATTGGTTCTCATATGAGGATCTTAGAAGGACATACACACAATATTGTGTGGGGAAAAAATATGATGTCCTCTTAAGAGGACAGTGGGGTCTCAAGAGGTTACTCCATTTTGGGAATTTTTTTTAAACCACATAGCAGGCCAATCAGATCACGCCATTCCTATGTAGTATATAATAATTCTTTATAATGGCAAGTTTAAAGGTCGGTGGTGCAGTGGTTAGCACGTCCACCTCACAGCAAGAAGAATGATCTACTAAAGTCATGTTAAGCATTTTATTTCTCACCTATGCTTCCAATGGAGGATGTAATGAAGGTGAACTTGAACAGGCTGACCACTTCACACAATGGTGAGATCTGACCTCCCGTCAAGACAGCCAGTAAGGAACCATTCACAATCAGTATGGCACAACACAAGTCAGAGAGTGTGAGACTGACAAACGGGAGCCAGTAAATAGAGTGAAATTGATCCTTACACTGTGGGACACAGAGGTCATGACCAAGATATTCAAAAGTTATTATTATTATTATTATTATTATTATTAAAATTTATACTGAACAAAAATATAAATGCAACACTATAATTTTTTTTTTAAAGAAATCAGTATAAATTATACAACTACATTTAGGCTTTTATTTATTTCCTTTATTGCTTGCTAGCTTACTAACATTAACTAATCTTAAATTACTTTCCAACTAATGTATTAACCTACTTGGTAACTTACCATACTAAGTTACTTACTAACTTGTTACTAACTTACAGATATGCCACTCTTGGTCAAAGAATCCCCCAAAACAGTCATAAAAGAGAATTCTCATTTTAGTATCTGGTGTAATCAAAATGCTGGTGTTGGAATAACCACCAAAATATTTTGTTGGTTTTCCTTTAATAGTCCAGCTAATTTCATTAAACATTTTAAACCATTCTCTTTAAGTTGTTCAGCTTGTTGATAATTGTGGAATGTCACTTTACAGTTTTTTAACTGCATCACTTGTAGAATATAATAGCATTATAAATATATTATAGCATTATAAAGATGATTGATGGATGACATCTTTGGTAATTTGCATTCCATGGAAGAACTGGAGCCTTTTGAAATGCCACAAATGCAAGTGAACACAGATCCATGAGACATGTCCATGTTTTTTGTGCCAAAAAGTTGAGGTAATAGCCATGGGTAATGAGTTTTAGGATTTAATAGTGGCATTCAAATTTCTATTGATGATCTGCATTAAAATTAAGTTCTGGATAAAGACACTGAGCATGCAAATAGCCTTCCCTAATATAATTTCTGTCTATGCATAAAGTCTATAACTGCACTTTTTGAACAGTTGACTGTCTGTCTAGGCTTAGACGATCCGACAGTGTGGAATTTGGCTTCTGTTTTTGTATTTAATAAATTAAAACTGGATTGCACTGTATTATATAATCATGAGAATTGTAAATGTTCTTACCACTATTTTAACAATTAGCACCATTCCATTTCCCAGAATTCCCAGAACTGCCTCAATGCTGAGAATGACCACAATCACTGACTTCTCTAAAGTGGACCATGACTCCTCCTCCAGTTCAGTTCTGTTAATTGTATTATTCACTAAAACAGAGAACTACACGATTAAATGATTGCATTTAATAATTGGGTTACTTTTATTTTATAGTTTCTTTTGGTATTTAATTATTAAGACCATGGTTTCTTTTATAGTGACATACTAAATTTAAATGAAGATGGCACAACAATAATGAAAAAACTGAAGCTGTAAGAAGATTCTTATATCAGATCTGATTTGTATATATCTGTTTCTGCCATGTTATGTTTAAAAAGATGAAAAGCTAAAAATGTTACACAACTTAGGTTATACCAATAGAAAACTGATAGAATTTCATATTTAGACATTTAGAAATGTGTGCAGCATACTTCTATATTTGTACAATATTATTATTCGAGAAATTGTGGCTACAGATGAAGACATCCTGAATGTTGGAGTGGGAGAGGCATTACATCACCTGTCAAAATGACATACATGGTGGATTGATATTTTAGTTTTTCCCCTATTAACTTAGTATGTGTTATTTGATTATATAAAAATATTGGAAATATTATTTGATTGTAAATGTAAAAACATGTAAATGATTAAACACTAATGCATGACTATATAAAGTGCAAAAATTAAATTTCAAAAAACAAGCTTAGAGTTCAAGTTCAACTAGAAATGGAGCGCAATAAATACACACAATAATACAATACATTGCACAATTACTACATGAAAAAACTGAATTTTCTATCATTTTAAAATGTAATTTAAATAACAACATTTGCACTACAGCATGATGATCTGCCCATTTTCTATGACACTAAAAATACATTTTATTTAATTGCTTACTTTCTTAATAAAGAAGCAGCCTTTCAATCCACAGTCCAACAATCAGCAGTGCCAAATCTTTAAGAAGGGAATTGCGCAAACACATTTACGCAAGTGGGATGAACACCACCCCTGTCTTTAATTAAACTTATACTGCTTCATTAAGCATAACACATAAACCTCTTATTCTGCTTTTTCTGGTTCATTTCATGGCGCATACACACGTATGCATGTCTTACTCTCCTTATGAAGATGCTCTAGAGCCATAATTTTAAATGCAGTTAAATAATGTTATGAAGACACTTGAATCTAACCCTAACCTTAACCTAATTAACCAAAATGAAGCTTTTGTGTTATTGTTTTATTTAAAAACGGCAGTGTATTTTAAGGTAGTTTCTTTATCTGAACAATCCAAATGTACAAAAATATGCACAGGATAGAAGTGAAAATTGTGCATAGAAACATGTATATAAGGTAATGTAAATAAGTATATACTACACAGGAATGGTGCAATCTGTTTGGTCTACTATCAGGGGATTAAAAGTTCTAAGTGGATAATGCAAAATCCTAAATCAAAATGATTGACACTCACAGTTTGTCATGGTCACTTGTCATCATTATCATATTTTTATATTAAAAAATAAATTAGCATATCAGCATAATGAAAAAGAAATAGAATGCACACTTTTCACTTAAATGTGGCTTGTTTGAACATGACTAGTATTTTTCATAATTAGGATGATATTTACAATTAACAATTAATATATATATATATATATATATATATATATATATATATATATTAATTATTAATTGTTAATGAATAGATAGATAG
>JAOUQZ010000039.1:23926231-23952926 GCA_028564935.1 Neosilurus hyrtlii
TATATATAATTTTTTTTTAAATTTAGTTTATTAATGTCTTGTGAGTGTTTATGTCAAAATAATAGAATGTACACTCACATTTGCCAGTTATTTATATTTGCATATTTATTTATTTAGTTCGTTGGTTGTTCATTTATTTATTTATTTTAAGGCATAAGATTATTAAACTGAAGGTGAATTTTCCAAACATGAAAATGCAGGACCAAAAAAACTAAACAAAACAAAAAACATTGGTCATAACGAAAGCAGTCACGTGATGAGGGATACTTCCGGCGTCTCGACTGTACGTTTACTAAACTGTCCGCTGTTCTGGTTTAGGAGGCCAAATAGCGACAATCTGGTAAGTGTCATTTAAATTTAGCTGTATAGGCCTGTGTTCATAGTTTGGAGTGCGGCAGTTTTAGATTTTGTTGAAACGACCAGTTTTCATTTGTTAAATCCATACAAGCCCGACACCGAGCGTGGATTAGAGGTGCAGTAACGTGACAGTCATTGAAAGTCCTTGAGAGTGCTGCAGCTAGTGTGTGTGTACAAAGGTGTGAATTTGTTTTTCTTTCCGTAGAGATTAAAAACACTATCATTTAATATCAGCTATTTATCAACAAATTGCTATTTCCACGAAGTATTGCTTTTGTACTTCTATTTCCGACGTAGCTTGTGGCCAGCTAGCTGTGTGTTTGAAGTTCGTGTCCTCACATAGATTTTCTTTGCATTTCTAACTAGTTCATCTTCACTAATGTCATCCAGCCAGTCCATGAAATATACAGCAAGTCGTAGAGAATATGCAATAAAAGCTATTTGAGTGTAGCTGAATAGCAGTTCAACGGAACTAATGTGTTGTGTTTTTGTTTCCTTCCGTGCACAAATTGGCGCAACACCATACAGTGTTTAACGAGCTGTTCACCACTTAGGATGTTTAACAATTTATAAACAGATGTAAACTATTACAACGCACTCGTGTATCCTAACATAATACCTTTTGTGAAAGTGAAGTGTAAATTTTCTGGATGAACACGGTTTTAGACTGAATTACAAAGAGATTTACCCAGGAGGCTGTGGTGGAGTCCGTGCTAACATTATGAATATCTGGCCTTTACCACAATAAAAGTGTAGCAGGAACAATAGTTTTCATAGCTTCTGAAATGTACTTGGTGTGTTTGTAATGATTTTTGACTACCGTTGTAACACCCTTCCAAGCCCGTGCATGGTGTGACTGATTAAATTAAAACCATAGTGTAAAAGGAGAAAAATTAATTAATACAGTTTTTCAATAATTTATCAGAACATATTACCTATTGATTTGTATCTTCAACACTTGGGCATGTTAAAAAGTAGAAGTCTTGTGGACTGTCTTGACAGTTCAGTAATGTGCTAATTGATGGTCACCCCCCCACGTGTGCAAACAGAATCAGTCATGTACAGTTATATTTTAAAACATTTACAGTGAAATAATATCAAGGAGTCAATGTAATCACCAAATACGCTAACAAAAGAAACATTATTCTAGTGACTGGGACTAAAAAAATTAGAAAATAAATATTTATTATTTATATATTCGGTTACGATTTCTTTAATTTATTTAAACACCCTTTTAAACAATTATATTTGATTGTTTTCTTTTCCCCCTCTAGTTCAGCTAAACCTTCTTGATATGTATTCATGCTACTATTTACACAATTTCCTTCAGGATCAATAAAGTATTCTGATTGTGATTTTATTTACATTTCAGGAAAAGCACCAGTACATTTTTTTACTGTGTATGAGTAGAATAATGGAACGATATTCCATGTCTTTTAATCCACTTAACCTGTCTTAGAATGAAAGTATTATGTTTAAATAAAGTAAAACTTTACTCTAAAAAATCCATCTTGTTTTATTTCAGGTGTGATGGCTGCCACGTTACGTGTTCTTTTGTCTGTGTCCAGGCCAGGTATCTGACTTGTACATGCTGGAAATGCAGTTTTGCATGATGTTTAGCTTGTACATTTATATATATTTTGTCATGGTTTTTTTTCTGTGTCCTTAGGCTCTTTTGTAGTTAGCCACAATCTTGTGCGTCCTCTCAGTTTATCAGCACAGAGAGAGTGTTACAGTAAGTGTAACACATGTATAGATTCATAAAATAATACAATTTTTAACTTTGTCCTACAAATAATCTGTATTATGTATTATATAATCCCTTTTGTCTGTAGAATATGTGAATGCTGTGGAGCCTCTAAATGATATGAAGTCTATCACAGACCGAGCTGCTCAGACACTGCTGTGGACAGAACTGTTTCGAGGTCAGTAAATACAATTTGTCTTTAAACCTCAACACACTAGATTATATATTCTTAAATTAGAAGATAATCAAAATTATTCCTGAATTTCCCACTGGGAATTATGTCTTGAGGGTGCGTTCACATGCAAATTCTAAGTTGGCATCTTGTATTTACCATAATTCCAACAGTGTAGGTAGCATAAGAACAAGACATTCTAGCTTATCACTGTTTTACTGGATATGATTCTGGAAAAAAATCTTAGCAGGTCTAGAAATGCCCTCAGAGAGCAGACCTCCACCAAGTTAGGGCAATCTCATCTTTACATGGGTTAAAGTGACAGACAGTGTAGAATTATGGTGTCCCCTTGTGGCCTGTTTTGCAATTATTTTTTAGCTCTGTATTTTTTTCTTACGGTGCATTCTGGGTGATCTACGCCTCCTTGCCTTATCACGCAATGTTAATATCCAAGTTAGACAAAGCAAGTGTGTGTCCGAGTACCCATAATCTTTGAAAGGTCAGTAAATGCGCGTGTTCACTCCAACAGTCATTAGTTTTCAAGTTATCGTGCTAATGGACAGATGCACATAACCATACCGATCTCATAACCTATATAATAAATACATTTTTCTGATGCTAGAGTATCATCTTTGTCCTCATAAACTACTGCTCACTTTCCTGTATAAACTATTAAACAAATTTCTTGTATGAATTGCCATGTTTTAGGTTTGGGAATGACTATGAGTTATCTTTTCCGTGAGCCTGCCACTATTAACTACCCATTTGAGAAAGGCCCATTGTCCCCTCGTTTTCGCGGAGAGCATGCCCTGCGCCGGTACCCATCTGGGGAGGAGCGCTGCATCGCCTGTAAGCTGTGTGAGGCTATCTGTCCAGCACAGGTACACACACACACACACATGCCTACCTCTTCTTTTGACTCATTAATCTTTCGACTACCTGTGGCAGTTTTACACTTTCCCTTTCTAGGAATTTGGGTTTTATTGCAGCTGTTACTGGCACTTTATTGTAAGTGAAGGGAAATAAAGAAATTGTTATGCATAAGAAATTCTTCCGAATAATAAATACATAATTCATTTAGGAATAATATTCAGGTGTCCACAAATGTTTGACCATCTAGTGTTTCATGCTAACTATCAATTAAACAAGTAAAAATCATGAGTTTCTTTGTTAATCTGTCTGTCTGTCACCACAGAAAAAACAAAAGTGCAATAAAACAATATGTATTATTTTTCTAAATTTGCAGTAAATACATTTCTTAATCTATAATTAATTTTCTCAGCAAAATGTTATACCATAAGTATAATTTATGAGTATGACTTTGTAGGTCAATTGAATGTGTGCTGTGTATAAATTTTAATAAACACATCAAAGTGCGGCAGCAGACAGCAACTGATTCTTTGGTGGAAAATTCAATAATAAAATTCTTGAATATTAAAAAATATATACATTTTTACCATTAAATGCTTTCATCCCAAATGTATTTATTTATTAATTTGGTCATCAAGTTTACTAGGTCAGGGTTTTTTTTCCCCTCTGTGCTCACAATACAGAAGCTGATATCCCATTAGTAGAGGAGCCAGTAAGAATGTGGGCTTGCTCATAACCTCATAAATTTTCTGGGTGTGATTTTAGTATTCTTTAATATTTCACTGATTGACACATTTTAACCAGGATCTAAATATTAAACTGTCATTAAATGAAATTTTGTAATTATATAAAACACATGTCCATTTTCTGGTAATTCCCAGGCCATCACAATTGAAGCTGAACCTCGTGCTGACGGCAGCAGGCGAACAACACGTTATGATATTGACATGACAAAATGCATCTACTGTGGTTTCTGTCAGGAGGCCTGCCCTGTGGATGCCATTGTAGAGGTAAGCTGTAGTCAATCTGCTGTTTTGTGTCTATGGCACATTCAGAGCCAACCTTGACTAATTTTCCCTCGAGTCATTTAATAGACTCTGTAGTTATATATTGTGTTGGCTTTTTCTGTTGTTGTGGACTTTTTATTGGTATCAATTCACAGTAATGGATATGGCCCACTCACATATACTTCCTGTGTGGTGGGCCGGCTCTGTGCAAATGAAAATTTCTTATACAGTATGCCAACCATACCTCACTGCATTTTTTTTTTCTTTTTTTGTCTGTCTTTTCTTTTCCTCAGGGGCCCAATTTTGAATTTTCTACAGAGACTCATGAGGAGCTACTGTACAACAAGGAAAAGCTGCTTAATAATGGGGACAAATGGGAAGCTGAGATCGCAGCTAATATTCAGGCTGACTATCTGTACAGATAGACAGGCTCTCTGGGTTATGGCACACACACACACCGACTGACTCACTGCCCATCTGACTGACTAACTGACTGACTGGAAAATCAACCAAGTTATTATTTTATAAATTGTTCAGAGTTTATTTCTAATAAACTGAGAAGCCCGAAAGATTTAAGCACACATACCATGGTATAAGAATGAACTCTTTAATAATTAAAGATTGGAATCATACAATGATTGTTAGGAAACCCTGTGGCCAGAAAGTCTAATCAGTCACATCAATCCTGAAATCTGTCCAAATATAATGGCATTTATGTACTGTACTTCAGTACTAAATTTCTGACTGACTCACATACACGCTGTACAGTGTCCTCACAGGATTTCCATACCTCCTGTCCCAGAAATGCACCTCAGTAGGGTGCAACATATGAGACATTCTGAACATTGTTGGTTTTTACTTAACTGTATTAACCCTCTTAGTACAGCTCAGCAATAAAGCTGTTGCAGAAAGATGATTTGGGTTGTTGCTCTAAAGCCATGACTTACTGAATGACAGACAGGACTGTGTGTCCATATAATAACTGTACAAAATACCTGTATTGAATAAATTAATGTTTAAAAAAATGTGTCAACAATCTCTTTTTCATTCATCTTCATCTGATGTGGTGGGATATCAGTAAAATGTTTTAATAAGCAGAATTAATGAAATGGTATATTACACACATTTTTTTGGAAAATCTTTTTGTCAGAATCTGCATGGAAACAGGAACTGGAAGCTGTTTAAACACATTTATAACCACCCTAATAAAGCATAGAGAATACTGGGTAATAACGTCTGTAATTGCACATTTGCATTAAGAATTGTAAACATTATAGAAAGATTTGGGAACATAATTTTGTGTTAATATTTACATAATATTAAATCATAGATGAAATTGTATTAAAGATGCAAAAATGAAAAAAATAACAGTGGAAATACAATATTTTTATTATGAATAACTTTGTAATTATTTACTCTGATTAAATTAAAAGTCCTGGGAAACTGATACCTCCCAAATATCCCATTTGGAGATTGTAATGAAATGTTTTTGTGTCAAGCTAATAGATTAGATTTGTTGATCCCTGCGCATGTGCTTTGTCTTTTTTTTTTCCTGTGAGGCGTCCATAGAGATTAAATCCATCATGGGTTGCCAGATTTACGTTTTTTAATTGGGAAAACTTTTTTTTATAATTGGAATAGTCATAAAGCATATAATCCATCATTTAAAGGGTACCTGTGATAAACTTGTATAAGTAGCTCTATAAAATGAAGACGTATGACATCAGTGGTTCTGTCAGGCAACGTCAGTCCTTGCCCCTTGCCAAGTATGTGCGAGTGCTGCCACACTACTACTGCAAGGCATGTACAGCGGCATGTTGCCCTCTTCATTGGCTGTTCCAGCCCTGGTAGCGACATGAATTTGTTTTTTGTTTTATTGCCTGGGCTGTCATTGATACCAGTCAAAGATAACACATTATTGGCTAGTGCTGAGATCGCCAGAAAAATGGCAGAATGCAAAGCTTACTGCTGCACAAACAACAAGCTCAGAAATTGTGGAAAACAACATCAGCACGGGCCATACTCTGAAAAAAATTCCTTTTGGACACAATTCAGTAGTCTGTGAAGACCACTTCTAGCTGACCTGCTATCAGCGTGACCTCCAGGCAGAACTACTTGGCATGAAGCCCATGCTTTTGTGTCTAAAACCGAACGCTGTTCCTACAGAATCCCTTCATAATCAGTCATAGGATGACAACAGACAGTAGCAGTGCCTTGCCAAAAGGCACCAGTAAAAGGGAAGAGCCTTTAGTATGCAAGGAGTTTTATCGCCTAAAATGTCACTCACTGCTTGTTTATTTGCGCTGGACAAGCTGGCCCAATGAGTTGATGTCACTTCCAGGAAAAAATGGTTGTTCGTTTTTATGGTCATTTAAATTAAATGAAGCTCTGTATCGCCTAAACGTATTACATCATGCACAAATTATGCTGTTAGGATGACCAATGCCAGTACTCTTTAATATTGAAATCAAATTATTGTTAAAAAAACAACAACAACAACACTGTGATAATAAAATATTGCAATATGCAGTGCTTAGAAATAAATCATCTGGCTTACAAGTCATTTCATCTAGCAATATGATTTACATGTTCAAAATATAGACAAATAATATACATTTAAATGACAAGAACCAAGTTCCAATGATAGCCTCATTCACTCATTTGCCAAACTGCTTAATCCTAATACGATTGCAGGGAGGCAGGTGCCTATCTCAGCCAACACTGGGCAAGGGCGGGTGCACCCTGAACAGCTCGCCAGACCATAACATGGCAACACACACAACCATTCACACTGACACATTTGGTTAATTTGGAACGACCAGTTAGCCTAAGTGCATGTCTTCGGATTGTGGGAGGAAACCTGAGTTCCTGGTGGAAACCCACCATTTCATACCCAATAATAGCCTGAACTTTTATACATCACAATCAAAGTGCACTTAGTCTCACACTAACCACCCCTTTTTTAAAAAATCTATAAAGCATGTTAAAACAAGTAAATATGTAATATTAGTAAATGAACCTAGGGACAAAAATAACTTGCGCATTGAATTCTCATTATTCACCATGTTTGTGGGCTGGTTTGGGAATGAAAGGTCGCTGAAGTGCTCAATGCTGAAGTGCCCTTGAGCAAGGCACCTAACTCCCAACTGCTCTCTGGGCCCCCCAATGTGTGTGGCACCCCATTTCTCCGAGTTTGTGTGTGCTCACTTTGGATGGGTTAATAGTAGAGGCAATAATGTCCTTTGCGGGATTAATACAACATGTCCACAAAAAGAAAAAAAGAAAAAAGAAAAAAAAAAGTTTGAAAGAGCAAACTGTCTGGAGCCTTAAATCCCAATCTGGCAACGCACTACTGGTACTTTAATCCGCTCTGAGAGGCTTAGAAATACTACGTGGAGAAGACACTCAGATTGTTCCATTTATTTATTTATTTATTCCAGTGAAAATATCGTCTGGAGTTTAAGCTTTACATCTATGCAATTTTAAGTTATTCAGAATATGTGGTTTCTTCATAATAATCTCACAGTAGATATTTCCTTAAAATTTTTTTGAAAGTTTTTAATTGATTAAATTGTTCTGTTAAGATGAAGGATCGACTGGCACAGCTAAAGGAGGTAAGATTTCTATTTCTAGCACTAAAAATTTTAGAATGAGATGTCATTAATATTTGTACTCTAGGACTAAAAAACCTACAGTCTCAGAAATATGGCCAATAGAATCTTCTGTATCCATAATGTTTATCTTTTTGTTTGTTTGTTTGTTTGTTTGTTTTTTACCTAGGAAGGTTCATGTAGTATATTACTCTAAAAACCAATGAAAGGTACAAGAATAGCTCCTAATGTCCAATTATTTTCTTTAATAATGACTGTAAAAGTGCCCAACATTCATATGTTAATGATACATACTACAGGTAAACATGATGTAGTAAAGAGTTTGGTATTCAAGTAACAAGAAGAGTTCAGTTCGGTAGGTTTTTATTTGTCAAAGTTATTATGCAATCAAGGCATTCACTCAAATAGACTTTTATATTACAGATACTCATAAGAAAAATCCTCTATAATGCTCCTGATTCACATGTAACTGTAGAATCATGCCAGATCAGAGTGACTGTTAAAAGATTATAACAGGTGGCAACTCAGTGCTTACGGCTCTGGGTTGCTAATCAGAAGGTTAGGGGTTCAAGCCCCTGTCCCGTTGGGCCCTTGAGCAAGACCCTTAACTCTCAATCGCTCAGTTGTATGAATGAGAGAAAAATGTAAGTTACCCTGGATAAGGTTGTCTGCCAACTGCCATAAATGTGAATGTAAAAGATTTGAAACACACTCATTAAACCAAACACAATGTATTGACCCCAATCAGCCAAATGTATTTTTATTTAATTAAAAGTAATTGTAAATGTGCCATGTGGATAAAATAGATGACACTGATTTATAGGCATTTTGCCAGTTCTGTCAATTCCCTCCTACACAAATTAGTGGGCTGGAGGGGTTAGGAGAGGATTTAACTAAAAGAGATTAGGGGGGAAAGGCCATCTCCCATTCCTGTCCTTTATAGATGACATATGATGTAGTCACCTTGTCTACAGTTTAGTTGATATAAAATAGGTAGTGCTTTAGTTTGACTCTGGGTTCTTCTGTTAGAAAACAGATCAAACACCTGATGATGTGGAGATCCAGGTGGAAAATAAAGAATTCATGGATGAATTCTTTGTTCAGGTAAGTCACCATTAACAGACATTTCTAAGGAGGTCTCATACTGTTATTCACAGTGTGTGTGTGTGTGTTTATGATTTTATCAGATTGAAGAAATCCGCACCAGTATTGATAAGATTGACAATAATGTGACTGAGATCAAGCATCTGTATTCTGTCATCCTCTCTGCACCTACCTCAGATCAAAGTAATCCTTGCTAGCCATCTCTCTTAATGTCTCGTATTCACTTTACAATCCATTAATCTCTTTGATTCCCCTCTTTTCTCCTGAACATACTGTTGCTAACTGTCTGTATTTTACACATTTCCCAGTTTCAGTGGTTTTATGCTCTGACTCATATTTCTCTTTGTTCACTCAGAGACACAAGATGACCTGGAAGCCATCACCAATGAAATCAAGAAATCAGCCAACAATGTCCGCAATAAACTCAAAAGTGGGTTTTAATTTACAAAAAGCTATTTCACAAGCATAAATGTGTAGGAGTTTAACGGTTTAGTCACTAAAATTTAATTTAACTTTAAACTTTAATCTCTAAAGTTCTATGCCATACGAATCGTTAGTGTTGCACAAACTATTGTAAAGTTGTGAGAATATGAGACATTTTATTGCATTTTATTTTTTAAATAATATTTTTGGGTGGCACGGTATGTCCGCCTCACAGCAAGGTCCTGGGATCGAGTCCTGGGCGTGGCGAGGGCGTTTCTATGTGGAGTTTGCATGTTATCCCCATGCTTGTGTGGGTTTTATTAGGGTAGTCTGGTTTCTTCCCACAGTCCAGACATGCTTTTTAGGTTTTTGGCTGTTCCAAATTGCCCCTAGGTGTGTGTGTGTGTGTGTGTGTGTGTGTGTGTGTGTGTGTGTGTGTGTGTGTGTGCCCTGCGATGATCTGGTGAGCTGTTCAGGGTGTACCCCTCCTTTGCTCAGAGTTGGCTGAGATAGGTTCCAGCCTCTTTCCAACCCTAGTAAAATGAAGCAGTTCCGCAAATGAATGAATGAAATACATAAAAACTTCATCATCATCATCATCTTCTTCTTCTTCTTCTTCTGCTTGATCCGGCATCCTCCCAGTACAGTAAAACTGCACATTTTAGAGTGACCTTTTATTGTGGCCAGCTTAAGGCACACCTGTACAATATTCATGCTGTCTAATCAGCACCTTGATATGCCACACCTGTGAGGTGGATGGGTTACCTCAGCAAAGGAGAAGTGCTCACTAACACAGATTTAGACAGATCTTTGAGTTCAGCTCATGAAAAATAGGAGCAAAAACAAAAGTGTTGCGTTTATATTTTTGTTAAGTGTTTATTGTATGTATCTGTTTATAGTTATATTGAATTCATTCATTCATGTATTCATTTTCTTAGTCAATTAATCCTAATTAGGTTTGCAGGAAGGCTGTTGCCCATCTCAGCCGACTCTGGGCGATGGCAGGGTACACCCTGGAGAGCTTGCCAGGCTTTCGCAGGGCCAGCACAAACAACCATTCACACTCACACCTGGGGTGATTTGAAACTGCCAATCAGCCTACTGTACATGTTTTTGGACTGTGGGAGGAAACCCATGCAAGCACAAGGAGAATATGCAAACATGCAAACATTAACAATGAGAATAAAATGTTAATTTTCTTGTCAGAATATGGAATATTGATTTTGTAATCAGGCATTGAGCAGAGTTTGGAGTCGAACGCAGAGGAGAGAGTTTCAGCTGATACGCGAATAAGGAAATCTCAGGTAACGTATTTATATTTGTTTGCTAGAAACTTACAAGTAACTTACACGTCAGCAGAATACATTGAAAACAACTGAATAACTAAAGGTATTAAAAGTCACAGCTTGGTTTCGGGCAATCATGAGGTTTTAAATCACAACCAAACTCACAAAATTCCTCCCAGCATGCTGTGCTAGCAAGAAAGTTTGTGGAGGTTATGACCAGGTACAACGAAGCACAAATGGAATTCAGAGATAAGAGCAAAGGGAGGATCCAGAGACAACTAGAGATCAGTGAGTCACACACCAGGTCTAAACATGCAAATATGTTGCATAAAATACAATAAAATACACTTCTAGTAATACAGATAAGATTAGTCGTGCAGTCATATCATAAAACATAATAATTAGTAAAGATTATACAGTGTGTAAGAGTAAAGACAGAAAGACTTCTTTCTCCAATGTAACAGCTGGTAAATCCACCACTGATGAAGAGCTGGAGGAGATGCTGGATGGTGGCAATGCTGCTGTCTTCACAGCAGGGGTGTGTATGTGTGTTTCATAAACACCACAACTTTGGACTTTTCATTAATGCAACTTTCCACTGTCCATTTTTGTGCACATCTTTTTGCATACGTCCGTTTTTAATTCTATCTGGTTAACAAAGAAATGGCGCCTGTGTGTTTTGTGTGTAGATCATGGAATCCACCATATCCAAGCAGGCTTTGAGTGAAATTGAAGCGAGACACAAAGACATCATACGACTGGAAAGCAGTATTAAGGAGCTGCATGATATGTTTTTGGACATAGCCATGCTAGTGGAGAATCAGGTACCATGTCAGAAGCTCTGTGTTTCTGATATAAGTACAAGCCTGCTCCTAAAACGGGATTTTAGTATTCATTCAGGGTTTTGTGTTCCAAAGCCAAGGACATATTTTACTTTTAGGTAGTTCCCTTATAGCCGAGCCCATATTTAATAGCTTTAGCATCATCAGTCATCAGGTGAACAAGGCAATTTATTCAAAATTTAGTTTTAAGCCACTAACATCTGTATTTCGTGTGTGTGTGTGTGTGTGTGTGTGTGTGTGTGTGTGTGTGTACAGGGAAGCATAATTGACAGGATTGAGAGCAACATGGACCAGTCTTTGGGCTTCGTGGAACGAGCAGTGGCTGACACCAAAAAAGCAGCCAAATTCCAGCAGGAAGCTCGGAGGGTAAACTGGAAAATTAAATATCTGTCAGGTTTATTAAAACCTTGCAGGTAATTGAGCTGTGTTTAAAACAGTGATGTTACGTTTGCCAAAAAGGACAGTAATAATCAAAATCACTTATTCATTCATTTGCTGAACCATTTAATCCCACTAGGGTTGCGGAGAGGCTGGAGCCTGTCTCAGCCAGCTCTGGGTGAAAGTGAGATACACACTGAACAGCACGCCAGTCCATCAAAGGCCCATCATACACACGCACACACACATAGGGGCAATTTGGAACAGACAATTATTCTAATGTGCATGTTTCTTAACTGTGGGAGAAAACCAGAGTGCCCAGAAGAAATCAATGCAATCACAGGGAGAACATGCATACTCCATAAGGATATACCCTAGCTGAGCCCAAGACTTGAACCCAGGATCTTCTTGCTGTGAGGTGAAACCGCTAACCACTACACCACTGCACCGCCCCACTAATCTAACTCAGAATTTCAAACATATGATTCACATGTAAGCGATATAGCCTCGAAATAGTGTGATGTCATTTTTGGTTGGTTAAAAACAAAAATACCAATTTTATTGAAATTAAGTCATTATGCCATTATGCTTGAAATTAGTGGTCCCTTCGAAAACCTTTGAATATCTAATAATAATATCTGTCTAATTTCGCACCAAAACTTTTTCACCAAGACCACGAATGCAGATCATTTACCGTGAATTCGACTGACTATTTCTGAAAATATGTGAATTCCAGCTAAACTAAAATTCACTTTTTCTTCCAGACAAGATCGCTTACATGTGAGATAGCTTTCAATGTCCAAAAAAAAAAACATTTTAAATGGACAACTGACCTTAAAACCAATATATATTTAAAAAAACACAAACTGTTTCCACAAATTTGGAAGTACAGAATTATATAAAGTATGGGATATCTTTAAGTTTCCCTTCACTGAAATTCAAGTGCCTGAACATGTTCCAGTGGTTACTGTGTGTTCAGAAGTTCATGAAGACAGGTTTAGCCAGACTCGGGTGTCCTGCATAAACTCACTGACCTCCACCCTAGTGAACCTTTGGGATGAGCTGGAACAATGATCGTGCCCCTGGCCCCCTCACCCAACATCAGTGTCAGTGCTTTCAATAATGATACTGTGGCGGAAAAATCATACATCCCCCAGGAATACTTCAACATTAACTGAAAGACATCACAGAAGAGTCGAGGATACTATTACAGAAAAATGGGATGATAAACAGCAAATATGGGTGTAATGATTAGGGGTTCACATGCTTCTGGAATCATAGTGCATAATATACGGTTCATAGAATCTCAAAATAAAAATGGTCTTTCTGGTTAGTTTTTGTTACTAGTACAATTTTTGACAATTCTTTCCTTTGACAAATGATAAGGAAAAGATAGCTGCACAAGTTCTTATGACAGGATTTTGAACCATCTTCCGGGTTGTCAAAATGTTATGGATGTTACTGTGTCAGTACTTGACCTACAGTTTACAAAAAATAGTGGCAACTTCAAAAAATTTCTTCATATAAAATGTTTGATACACTTATGCTGATTGTCTACAAAAACATTTTATGGTGCAGATATCATTAGATAAATTAATTGCATTAGTAATGCGTGATGAACGTTACCCAGGCAATTCCCTGAATTTATTTTTCCATTACATTATACAGTGAATTTTATAATGGCTAATTTACTACAAATTGAAATTAAGTAAACATTCGACATAATTTCATACATTTTAAAGCTTGTTTACTTCCATCTAGGTAAGAACTAAATAAATCCAGATGATTTTGGATTCTATGTCAAAGAAATGTTGCTGTTTATCCTAGAATGAGCCATATCAAATTTTTAACCCGTTCTTTTCATTAGACTCTTGGTGACACTAAAAAACTTTTTTATGCATTTATTGAGGTTCGAATTACATTCATTTAATTTAACAGACCAGTCAAACAGTCCGAAGCAGTTCAGTAATATATAATTACAACTCTGTCAAGGAAAAATTCATTGGCATGGTAGTGTAGTGGTCAGTATGTCCTCCTCACAGCAAGAAGGTCCTTGGTTTGATTCCCAGGCTCAGACTTTTCTGTATGGGGTTTGCATGTTTTACTCATGCTTGTATCAGTTTCCTCCAGGTACCCAGGTTTCCTCCCATAGTCCAAAGACATGCACATTAGACTAACTGTCTGTTCCAAAGTGACAGAAATGAGTGTGAATGGTTGTGTGTGTTGGCCCTGTAAAGGACTGGCGAGTTGTTCAGGGTGCACCCCACCTTTGCTAAGTGTTGGCTGCGATAGGCACCAGCCTCCCCAGGACCCTAGTAGGATTAACCGGTTTGGCAAATGAGTAAATGAGTGAGTGAGTAGGGCAAGTTTGGATTATTATTACTGTAACAATATTTTATTTAATGGAAGAGCCAAAGCAGGACACACACTGAAAAGAATAGGGGGCATATAAAAGAAAATTTTTATGAGTGTGAGACTTCAGTTTCGATTTCCATTATTCAGTTTTTCTGATAAGGTTTGTTTTTTTTCTGAGTTTTGCTGTTTTTTTTGTCACATCTGTCACATATCTGTCTGCCTTTTGGTGTCTCATTAATCTCTCTCTCTCTCTCTCTCTCTCTGTTGTCTCTTGCATATTATTGTATCCCATATGTTTGCATTCCTACCTGTGCGGGCTTCTCTCATTACCCACAATAGAAACAGATGATGATCACACTGTGTTGCATCATTCTTGCGGTCATCGTTGGCTCTCTCGTGTACAGCTGGTTGAAGTGAGAATACTGCCGGGTAAAATGTTAACACTGTATGTTGTGCTTCATCTTAGATATTATATCATACATAGACTTTACCATCTATAAGGAAGTTTGTAACTCTGTCTGTTGCTTTTACATCGTCCCCATGATTCAGGTGAAGAGATGCTGAGACGCAACTCAGAGTGGAGTCTTAGACATCAATCGAGAAATGTTCCTTCAGACTTGCAGGCTTTCTTTGCCTTTGCTCTCTTTTATATCTCCATTGTTTGTTGTTGTTTTCATTTTTCTGCTACCCTAATTTTTCAGTATGCTTTACTTGATCTTTGTAGGCACTCCATTTGTTTTTGGTAGATAGACAAGTATAATAATAGCCATTTTGGTGTTCTTTTAAGTATTCACTGCCATTATCTGCCTGTGGAGAGCCCTTATGCTGTGGCGTTTTATGAATATTATTATATTATATAATATTGTTCGACTCTGTCCTAAAAATGAGTTCCTCCGGAGGACAGGTTTACCTATTTATCAAAGAAGTAAAAGCAGGTGAATAAATGAAATAAATGAATAAATGAAAGAAATGGAAAGCATCATTTCTTCTTCTTCTTCTTATGATTATTACCTCCACCAAGGAGGTTGTGTTTCCACCGGTGTTATTTGTCTGTTAGCAGCATTACTCAAACAGGTATGAACAGATTTTGATGAAATTTTCAGAATGAGTCAGAAATAATACAAGGAACAATTGACTAAATTTCCGCAGGCATCCTGATTATTGTCTGTATGCAGAAAATTTGTAAAGATTTTTATTTTTTGTTTTTCTCTACCTCCTTGTGGCTATTCTCCAAAAAAAACTTTTATAATAGTAATATTATATTTAACAAATATTACTCTCAGTAAAGGGGGCGACAAATATTTAAATTATGATCTTTTTACCTCCACCAAGGAGGTTATGTTTTCACCGGCGCTTGTTTGCTACCTCCGCCAAGGAGGTTATCTTTTCACCAGTGTTGGTTTGTCACCTCCGCCAAGGGGGTTATCTTTTCACCAGCGTCAGTTTGTTACCTCTGCCAAGGGGGTCATCTTTTTACCAGTGTTGGTTTGTTACCTTCGCCAAGGAAGTTATGTTTTCACCGCCGTCGGTTTGTTACCTCCACCAAGGAGGTTATGTATTCAATGGCGTTTGTTTGCTACCTCCGCCAAGGAGGTTATCTTTTCACCGGCGTTGGTTTGTTACCTCCGCCAAGGAGATTATGTTTTCACCGGTGTCGGTTTGTTACCTCCGCCAAGGGGGTTATCTTTTCACCAGCATTGGTTTATTACCTCCGCCAAGAAGGTTATTATTTTCACCAGTGTCGGTTTGTTTGTTTGTTTGTTTGTTTTTCTGTCTGTTAGAAATATTACTCAAAAAGTTATGAACGGATTTTGATGAAATTTTCAGGATAGCTTGGAAATGATACAAGGAACAATTGACTAGAGTTTGGCAGTGATTCAGATTATAACAGGAATCCAGATTTTTTGCAGCCTTGGTGGAGGTCTGAGCTCTCTGAGTGCTTGTCTAATTTTTATTATTATTATTATTATTAAGAAGTACACCATAGACAGTGAGAGACATGGCCGGCATTTGATAACCCAGGCCACCACTGCCCCGAGTTTTGTAAATATTGAAATAAATAATAAAAATAAAAACATAAAAAATGTATAGTATAACAGAGAGAGACACACAAAGAAAAAGTGATAGAAGAAGACAAAAAACATTAGAAATGACTGAAGAGGACAAGGGGAAAACCATTTGAAATCTGCTCATATATAACGTTTTATGTATTCTTCACGGGCTGGTGCGCGTCTCAGCCAACGCTGGGTGAGGGCAGAAACATGCTGACAGCAACTCAGTGGCCTACTCTTTACAAATGACAGACAGTGAGAGACATGGCTGGCCTTTAATAACCCAATTAGCTGCACTTTGGGATAGTGGGGCTTGAATCCCTAACCTTCGGATCAGTAAGCCAACACCCTACCACCAGGCCACCAGTGCCCCACACAACAAGTGCTTTCCCTTTTTAGAAACATTTCTATGACCTAGTGAGTGTGTGTGTTTGAGAGAGAGAGAGAGAGAGAGAGAGAGAGAGAGAGAGAGAGAGAGAGAGAGAGAGTAGTGAAGCATGTGATAACAGGAGGATGAGGAATATGTCACAACAACAAATCAAAATTATTTTATTTTAGGTTAGGAGGCACAGTGGCGTAGAGGGTAGAACATCCGCCTTACAGCAAGAAGGTCCTGGATTCGAGCCCTGTGCTTGGCTTTGGCGTTCAGTGTGAAGTTTGCATGTTCTCCCCATGCTTATGTGGATTTCCACCAGGTACTTTTGGATACCTACCACAGTCCAAAGATTAGGATAGTTGGCTGTTCCAAATTGGCCCTGGTAAGACTGTAAATTGTTGTGTGTTGGCCTGCTATGGCCTGGCAATCGTTTCAGGGTGTACCCCACCCTTTGCCCAGAGTCGGCTGAGATAGGCTTCAGCCTTCCTGCAAACCTAATAGGATTAAGGGTGGCAAATGAATGGATGAATATTAGGTTAAATTCTTATTTCTTCTTAAATCAGTGATGGAACAGTGATTTCAGTAGGAAAGAACATTTTGGGCAAATGGTCAATGTCTCTGCTGATTTTTTGGGAAAATATCAGAGAAATAATCAAGAAAGACCGCTTACAAAGACCTCAAGGGGAACTCTGCTTTTAGGCAGCCCCTGAATCAGTGTAAGTGAGGTATAACTTTACTTTTTTGTTTAATTGGCATAAAGTTGTTGGCTTTACATCATTCATTATTTCTCTTAGTTCATAGATAGTTCTCCGCTGTTTGGTTTCTATACTATCTAGGATGGGGTGATAATATATATAAAAACTTTATTTATAGAAAATGTACATTTCTAGGTATGAAATAAAATGTATTTATTAAGTCTGTACCATGTAGAATAGTTTCTACACTCTGACGGACTTCCAAAATGAAGATGCCTTGGCAAACGTTGACAGTTGAATCTTGAATCTGGGAAGGAAATAACAGTGCCATGGCCTGTCGCGTCTGTCCTGACCACTGTAATATAGTTATATATAGTTTAAGACATTCTTTTCTTACATATTTTTGTTATTAACTCGTATGTTTTGTTTAAAACGAGACCAGAACTTGAGTAGAAATACCTTAGCCAATCAGCGTTGTCATTCTTATGCTCGACCAATCGGAAATCACTTCCTTGTTCTGTAACACACCAGTGGTGCTCCTGGGGTGAGACCATGCGGACGGACAAAGTACATGGCTACCTCTTGTTCTTATTTAGTCCGGCTGGAGCTCATCCTGTCTGAATAGCTTTTAGAATGTTGTAATTGTGTAGTATGAGCTTGTGTTTTATGTATTTCCGCTCTTTTTTGAAAGGAGTTGTTAATCCTCCATGATAAATTGAGCCCCAAATAGCACTCCTTCATGGACGGATTGGCTGCCACCGATAGGATGTCAAGCGCCGGACGGGCAAAGGTACATGGATAAATAATGGATTTGTACGGTCTGGATCTAACATTATATCATTCTCAACTGTTTCTGAACGTTCACCAAGTTTCGTCCTAACCACCAGTGATGCATTATGCCCTTTCTGATTGGTTATGAACGGGAAATTTGCTTAAAAACCAATAGTTTTGTGTTGTATTGATGGACATCACTGGTCTGTCAATGAGACCGCTGTAGTTCCTGTGTTTCGTTCGCTTAGTGGTTACTAATGCTGTCTGTTATGGGTTCCTGTGACATAGATTGACATATTCTTTCACCGGTTATAATCGTCTCCAGTGTGTCGCATTTGATTGTGATTGGTTGCAATGACACTAATGGGCAGAACCTTTTTTTTTTTTTTGGAGCGGTAGCCGAGTTTCTATGACGATTTGAAAATGGCGGCGAAAGGGTTCGCCAATGGAACCTTATCGTGAATACACAGAGAGCGGAGCTGTCCAAACGATACAATTCCCCTCAGTACTGAAAAAAAGTTGATAAAGAAACCTCACTGGAACATATATGCATTTCATAGCGGAACATTTGGACCTTTTTTACGGTGGGGGTTTTGAGACCAGGTTAGCGAAGTTGGTTAAAACAGTAATGAGCGTTTCAGTGAGATAATGTTAGGAACTTAAGACGTTTCTAAACTGGAGCTAACGCTAGCTAGCTAAGTTAGCTTGTACACATATAAGCAAGATGCGCTACTTGAACTGTTTTTACTTTCTCCCCCGAGCGTTCCTACAAACGCATTCTTGACCCGTAATTTTTTTTTTAACTGGAGTAAGGAAATATTACGAAAGCTAACCAGATAGTTCATAATTTGTTCGGTACTTTTGCCGACGCGCTCGGTGTTGGGAGTGCTAATGCTAATGCTAACGCTAACCCGTTTCACATCGCACAATCGTTTTGTTTTGGTGGAGCAATGGCTCACTTCAGTGGAGGCTAGTTAGCTAGCCAGTACTTTTACACCCAGGTTCATATCAAATTAGCTTTTTAAATCAGCATTTTAGTAAAAAGTATGTGACAACAACGGTGCTATACTACTGCACACATTTACCTGGCTAGCTAGCATCATTATATAGATCAGCTGTTCAGGGTTCGGTGAAAAAAAAAAGTTCAGTATTTTTAAACGCAGGCTGTAACGTATACCCAAATAACCAACAACATAAAATAAACACTTTTTACATTTTTACTAAATTCAGGTTACTTTATATAAAGTGTCTTTTTAACTATTTATCAATTCTACTGTTGGGTTGGGCGTGTTTTTATTTACGAAGACCATTCCCAAATAGTTATTCAAGTATAGTAAGACGTGTATGAACGAGATCTGGAGTGTCTTTGGGGGAAATATTTTACTAAGTTTGACTATGGAAGATCCAAATCCACGATACAGCAAACGACTGGTAGGTAGCTTTACTAATACTCATCCACCTTCCTGTGATATTACTGCACTAATTGTCTATGATTGGAGAGACTTTTACTCAACCTGATGAAATCAGATCAAATCAAATTCAATTTTATTTGTCAAGTACAAAATCATACACAGTACAATATGTAGTGAAATGCTTGTTACGACTGTCCTAAAATAATTTAGGACACTGTTATACTGTAGCTCTTACATTCATTTCAGTTTAATCACGTCTTGTATATTTGTGTTCGGGAAGCTGAAATATTAGCCTGATATTAATGCATCATTTAATTATTGTATCAGAACTTGCTTTACGTTTATTGTTTTTGGGTTTTTTTTTTTTTATTTAATTTAATTTTTCTTGTATTTTGGATTGAAACATGGAGCCACCAAAAAAGTAAACATTGATGCTGTTAAATTATGTTCACTCTATTTTTCTCCTCAAACCTTCCAGGATTTGTTTTGTTTGGCTGATAATTTAATTGGCATGTTTCTGACCAGCTTTGTTTCCACATGGTTTCAAACCGAAGCTCAAACGTTTATAGACTGTTGTGTCTTGTAGATAAGGTCTGTATATCGCTGCTGAAATGCCAAATTAGTTTTTTCTTCTGTAGATCCAATGACATGGTTACAAAGAATTGGCGGCTAAAATGCAAAGAGAAGGCATGAGTTTCAGATGAAGTAAGGCTAGAGCAAGTGAGACTAAGGGATGGTACAGTGCAGTGCAGTCCAAGCTGTAAAGGGTTTGTGTCTTTTTTAAAGAGATTGAAGTGGGAATAGGAGTGATGTGATTGGTCGTGCTGACCATGTGAGCAGAGATGCAGAAGCGGAAGAGGTGAGGAGTGGGAGGGAGGAAGGGAACACTGCAGAGGCAAAGAATCACAAGAGGAGGACGGACGACTAGTCTCGGCAGTGAAAGGAAAAGCGACGCGAGAGACGGAGGGATGGAAGGCAGGGTGGAGACACTTACCCTTGTAGATGGTGGTGTGTTGAGGAAGCGAGGGAGGAAGAGGAAGAGAGAGAATGGGGATGAAGATGTGACACTGAAGGTGCGAGGTGTGTAGTGTTTCATTGCCCTCTACAGGGGCCACTGCAGGCTTAGGCCTCAGATTCGAAATAGAAAATGTCCAGAAAGAAAGGACAAGTGTGTAGTTTAGATCTCTTTGTTTTGGATGTCAGTGGCTGTTTTAATCATTTATTAATTTTTTTTGTACCTTGCCTGCAGTTCTCCAAAATTAGCAGTTTTGTTCCAAGTTTGCTTTATTTTCTGTGTGTGTGTGTGTTTCCTTCTTTGGCTTCCTAACTCACCTAGGGATCTGTTTATGCATTGCTAAATTAATAAAGTGATCATAAACTGTTGAAAAAATCAAGCAGCTGCATTTATCTCTTTGGTGTTGTCTGAGTAAGAACACAATGTTCCTGGTGCTCCCTGCAGTCTGCCTGCTTCGATCTTGCTCACTGAACTGTGCAGTATAAATGGGTTTGGATGAAGATGGCCACAGGAAATCACTGTTGTATGGACAGTAACATACAGGCTGTGTCTATTCAGGTGATGTAAAAATGATATGAAACCTTATCTGACTTCTTGCAGAAATGTGCTTAGTCATGGCTGAATGTGTTTGATGTAGTAGTAGAATTTAGTGAGGTAAAGTGTTAAAATTTTTTGACAGTGTGGATTTACTTGTCATGAAGCAGCTCAGTGTTTTTGACTCATGGGAATAAGAATCCACTATCCACTTGCTTTCATTCTGGGTTTTTATTTAGCTGAGTCATTGTAGGATCTTTGCATTGATTTTTTTTCTTTGGTCTCTGTGTTTGGGACAGACTGTATGATGACATAGCTGTAACATATTTTCTACTAACTCATCATAGAGATTCTTTAGCCCTGAAGACAAGGGCAAGGTTGGGAACAGCTAATTCCTCTTTCAGCCCAAAGGACATAAGGAGTATTTTCTCTTGCGATGTCCGTCTGTCTGTCCACAGCTGCATTCCGTACACTATCTCAAAAACACCATCATCGATCATCACCATTTTAAGAAAATTTCTTACCGATATCCAGTATGACCACTGCAGTCGCCATCTTGAATTTGCATCCTGCGCACTAGCTCAAAATTGCCATCACCATTTTTGGTGTGGATGTTGGGCCTGTGTAACTACACAAGCCTATCTATTTTCGTCACAGTCCGATATCCAGTATGGCTGCAGCTGCTGCTGTCTTAAATTTGCACTCCGCACACTACCTCAAAACACCTTCATACCTTTTATAATGTTACAGTTGGGCTGAGGGCTTTTGCCTGCATGGTGGGGCTATTTTTCTTAATGAGTAGATGTGGAGAAAAGGAGCAGCATCTTTCACCAATAATGTATATGCCAAAGTAGTTTTAATAACAATCAATGTATCTTTTGCAAAGCTATTCATTTTTAATCTGAAATATCTGGTTGATAATTTTACTGTTGGACACTTAAATTAAGGAATACGTGGCAGGTAAGCTATAATCTTTCTGTTAATGTCATTACTTTATTTTATATATTTGGCATTGTAAAGCCACAGTGTACACTATAAACTCATGTTAATTATGGCTGCCACTATCGACCATTTTAGTATTTGAGTTTTATATTGATTGAGTGATCATATAAGCTATAATTCCTTATTAAATCACAGCAGTAATTATTAAAAAAGGGGGAAAAGACAGATTTCATTGTCAAAACATTTTACTGGATAAACTTCATGTAATCTTTGACAAAAGAGCTAAAGCCATTTCATGTATTTAATGTTATTACACCTGACTATATAGAAAACGTTTTCTGAAATGCAGTAAATAAATGTCAAGTTACTTACAAAAAAGTTACACATTCAACCTTAAACTAAGGCTTACAATAAAATAGCTTTCACTGATTCTTGGAAGGCTTTCTTACATTTGTAGAGGCAAATGAATTTCTGACAGGAGTGTGTCCCCTAGCTGAGGAAGCTATGCTGTGTGTTTGTGTTACCATCATAATAAAACCATGAATGAAGGTCAGGCTTTCATGACAAATATTTTATCTTGTTTTCTTTAGCAAAGCTCAGGCTTGCTAACATCTGGTCATCATAATTAGCTAGCATAGCCTCATATATGTCTACTTTACTAGCATTTATCTCAGCTAACAATAGTTTTATGTAAAAAATGTTAATGTTTAATGTTACCTTGTTGTTTCTGCTCTGGGTGTGTAGACTGGGGGCTTTTTGCTGAGATGCTGAATCATTGACTCGGTGTCACCCCCCCAATATTACTGGTTTACATGGACTTGGAGCAAATAAATGTACGATTTGTAGTCTGAAAAGAAATATGGTAACTGATTTATCATGTCTGTTCTATATGCATTTTGTTTTTATAGCTACAAAGCAGTTTTGTTAATGTGTTGCACACTGGATCAGTGGCTTCAGGAAGTGTTCAGTCCTGGATTGGCATCTGTCTGCAGGATGAGTAATATGTTTCTAATTGTTTTTTTTTTTTTTCCCCTCTTTCCAGCGGTCAGGTACGCGGCGACGTTACCATGATGATGGGATCTCTGATGATGAGATTGAAGGGAGAAGGACATTTGACCTGGAAGAGAAAGTGTACAGTGAACGCTTTGGTTCCAGCAGAATCAAACGCATGGAAGGAAAAGGTACATCCCACCTGCACAGCTTTGCTCATGCCTTTACTTTTAGCTCTGCATATCTGTGTTAGCTGGACTTGTGGGATAGTGAAAGAAATAAGGCACACATTTTAGATGTTTCTGATGTTCGAGTATGTGACTTGTTACTGCATACTTCGCTCTTTGTATTATTGGGTTAGGTCAAATTCTATCGAGGCCACGTCACATGAAAGCCTGTAACCTTGTTTATTTTTAAAACATATATTTTACATATGTCAACCAACACTAATAATTGTTTACCAGTAGGATCTGAAATGGGATCAGTGTACTCAAGGTCTGAAAATCTTTATATCTCCAGAATAAGTGGGTGACTCTTGCATGGAATTTGAAATCCAAAATTTCTGTTTAAATAAACAGAATTTATTTACAGTAATCAGTGTTGATTATAAACTTGTCCCTGTAGATTAGCATTCTGTAGAACTGCTTAGGCATCTTGCTGATACCATGTCTGTCTGTGTTTTGATGGGCATTAAAAAACTAGAAGTTAATTTGCTGATATACGAGAATGAGGAGTGCACATAGAGGCGTTTAGAATAAGATGTTTCCATAGGAAAAGGAGGCATGAACAAAAACTGTTAGAGTATGCATTCTTGGATAATTAACAATTATTAATGTTAAGTGGTGCGTGTTGAATGAATAATCCTTGAGGTGGAACATCGCAGGGACTATTCAATTCACAGACATCCACCATGCCTGGGGTGAATAATTTTTTTCAGTGTTTACTACACAGGAACATAAAAAGCAAACTAAATAACATTTTTATAGTTTATTTTTTGAATGTATTACTAGTATACCATTTACAGAGGCAGGTCAGATGAGTTCCCTGCACTTCAAACAGGGCTAAATGCTGTCTTGCTAACGGCGTCTTTAACCATGTTAAGGTTGGTGTCAGGTGCTTTGTTCTAGTGTCCCTATTGTACATCACTGTGTAGAAGACTACACTGGTCACTAGTGCTGCAGCAGTATAGAAATGTATTTACCGATGTATCAGAGGCATGAAATCTTGTGGTTTGCAGTAATTTCATCTCAAGTAGCTCCCTATCAGCGGTGGTGCTGTCACCCACCATTTACAGCACATATTTGAAGCCATGAGCATTCCTGAGATGAACTGTGAAGTGGTACCTTGGGCCCATGCATTTCATAAAAATGTGGTCCAAGGAAGAATAACCAGAAAAGCAGTGCCATGGGTGCCCAAGGCTCATTAGTGCGTGTGGAGAGCAAAGGCTAGTATGTTTGTTCTGATCCCACAGAAGTTGTTGTGTAGTACAGACTGCTGAAACTGTTAATGCTGGCTTTAATAGACAGCTGTCAAAACGTACAGTATATTTCAGTTTACTGTATATGGGGATACCTACCTGCAGACCAGTCAACTGGTGTTAATGTAATGACTGATCAGTGTGCATCGTCCCATCGCACAGTCCTAGACTGGTAATTGTATAATAGTTGGTCCTTATATCTATTTTCAGTCACTACACTCATAATGGCGTGTGTTGTTTTGTATAATGTTGGTAACGTAGAAAACTTTATGGCCTGCAATTTAAGACATTTGCTTCCTTTAGTGTATTTAGTGCTGGAGACAAATTGTGTGTACTTGTGTGTGCCCCCTAGATTTCACCTATGAGTTCATCCAGAGAGGAGGGCTGAGGGATCCAATTATCTTTGAACAACCGGATGGACTTGGAATCAAGTAATGCATCTTATCCCATATTCATAATATGTATAGTGCAATTATTAATCTGTTTGATCATGTCTCTGACCGCCTCACGCTTCTCTGTTCCACAAGAAAAATAATTACCGTGAATTTGCTATATTTAAGTCTAAATCCATGAAAAAACGTGATCAGATTGTTAGGTTTACATCGTTCGCCATGTTCCTTCCTTCTTGTCTCATTTGTAGTCTCGTCGTCTGTTAGGGTGTTAGCGAGATGGAAAAAGTTTTGTAGCAGGCTAATTTTAATTTATGACAGGCTAAATAAAAACTTATGGAAATCCCTGAGCCTATTTTTGCATCTGATTTTAAACATGTACTATATAACACAAGGGAAAGTTAAATAACTGCTTTTTAGAACACTTTCTTTAGTATCTTTCCTTCTCAAGGCACGATCAGTATAATGTGTCACTAAACTTTAATATTTATTGATGCATTCTATAACTGTTTCCATTATAAGGGAGTTTCCATGTAATAATTTATGACTGTTTTTATTACACCATGCCAATGTGTGTTATAAAATGTGTGGTATATTTGATTTGTTTTTCAGGTGTTATAATTAGGAGTATCTTTTATCCACCATTCCCTGCCATCATCAATATCTTTATGAAAGACTCTTCTGTCATTTCTTCATAATTTTCTTTCCTTTTATGTTTTTCTTTAGAATGCCAGAATCAGACTTCAGTGTCAGCAAGGTGAAGATGTATGTCGGTAAGGAATTTACACATTTAAATGCTGTACCTTTTATCCTATAGTAGTAGAAATAATAATAATGTGATATGTTTTGGAGAGCCAACTGATGTTAAAGTGATGTTAAGAGAAAGCTTTAACTCAGTAAGGCAGTATGGAAATTATGGGAATTTTTTCTATGGTAGGCAGTCGGCGAATGATTGACGTGATGGATGTGGCTACTCAGAAGGGCACGGAGATGTCTATGGCTCAGTGGCGGCGATACTACGAGACCCCGCCTTCCCAGAGAGAGAAACTCTATAACGTTATCAGCTTGGAGTTTAGCCACACCAAACTGGAAAACTTAGTCAAACGGCCTACAACGGTTAGTACATGCAAACACACTGCAAAGTCTCTCAGGTTCCGTTCTCCCATTGAGGATGGTTTTTCTCTTGTTGTCCAGGTGGACATGATCGATTGGGTGGACAATATGTGGCCGCGACACTTAAAGGAAAGGCAGAGAGACGCCACCAACTCTATCCTTGATATGCAATACCCTAAAGTGCAAAAGTAAGCAATCATGGCAGATTTGTGAATGTCTTTCAGGTGTTTACTGTTTCTGTATTTCCACACAGCACAAATGGTAGTTGTGGCGATTATATGATGCATGTACACTTGTCCTAATACCCAATTTGTACTTGAATGTGGTACAGCTTATACACAGGTACTTGTATGCAAATGTGCCACATAATCAGAAAATAACAATCAGCAGATTAAAAAAAATGATGTTAACCAAAGATAAGCCTATAAGGTTTTAAAATATGCATTTATTTAACATACACACAAGGTTTTTAGTAAACAATTTTTGAAATTGAATGGGCTTTTAGTGGGGGTGCCAGAAAAAAATCGATTCACGTCTGAATCGCAATTCTTATTTATTAGCATGCTGAATCGATCCAAATTTTCAAGAATCGATTTTTAGGAACACACATTTTTGAGCATTTCCAACCTTACTCACAGCGCGTACTATTTGTCCACACGCGGCCTCCGTCGTGAATTGTTCCAGTGAGTGGCGGGTACAGAACTAGCTTTTAGCCTAGCATTGACATGGATGAAGAAAAAGAAATACAGCCAGCGCCGTCTTCGCTGAAGGCAAATGC